>JAJHZJ010000236.1:275000-417744 GCA_023548195.1 Bettongia penicillata ogilbyi
CTATCTCAACCAGTGAGCACCCAGTGCCAACTATAAGACCTCCAGTTAGGTCTTCGCATAGCACCTTCTAAGGCAATCCATTCCACTTTGGGGTATTCTTAATTGCGTTCTTTGTGTTATGTTGATTTTGCTTTTTTCAACATTCCCCACCGATCTGTGTTTTGCCCTCTAGGTCCAAACAAAAGAAGCCTTTTCTCCATGGTAGTCCTTGAGATGATGGAAGACAGATCTCATGCCCCACTCCCCTCAGTTGCTTTAACTGTTGTTAATGTTGCAGAACTTCCAATCCACCAATCAATAAATCAAGAAGGATTCATGAACTGTCTCCTAAGTGCCTAAATACCTTCCTGCCTTCAAGTAACTTATAATCTAATGGATCAAGCTCCTTCCATATGCCAGGCATGATAGTAGGCAGTCCAGTCCTCTCCCTATTGTTTTCACCTTCTCTGGACAAACTCCATTTCATTAACATTCCTCTTGAAATGTAGTACTCATAAATGGACATGATATTCTAGATGTAGAGAGAGTTTGACAGAACCACCATCCCAACTATCCACTTCCTCCTGGACATGCCTCTTTATGCAGGGCAGCCTAAGCACTCATCAACTTTCTTGACTGATTTAACCTAGTGTTGACTCATTTCTTGCAAGCCAGCTCACTCCCCTTCATGGAAATCCCAAGAGAGTAAAATCAGTGCAAAATACATAATTTTCTCCCCTGCTCAAAATACTTCCTAGATGACTAGTGACCAGACAGAGTAAAAATAAAAATGATTACAATATTAACGATGATGATAAATGGTATTTATATAGCATTTTAAAGTTTGTACTGAATACAGACTATTTCATTTGATCCTTACAAGAATCCTAGGAGGTGCTATTATTATCCTTATTTTACAGAAGAGGAAACTGATGCAGACAGGACAAATAACTTGCCCAGATTCATATGGCTAGTCAGTGTGTGTGGTTTTCCTGACTTCAAGTACAACACTCTCTTCACTGCATCACCTAGTTGCCTCGGTCATAGAAAAATAATGGAAAGAGTCTAATATTGAATGTCAGATCTAGTTTACAGTTCCAGCTTCATCACTGGTATCCTGATGTCTGAGTATGGGCCTCAGTTTCCCTTTATGTGAAATGAGGCATTTGGATGAAATGACCTGTAAGTTTTTGCTCACTTAAGTCTTTGATCCAATCACTACCGAAACTACAGTGATTTGTCCAAAACATCATCCACAAGGTGGGGAAAGGGGAAATGGGAAGGTGGTCTTAAAACCTTCCAGGTCTGACATTTAGGTTTCTAAGAAGTCACTAGTATGATTGTGCCATAGTAAGATAAAGTTTTAGAACTGGAAGCTAAAAGTCTGAATTCAATTCTTGCCTCAGATAATTATTAGCTGTGTGATGCAGACAAGGAAATCACTTAACCATTTAGATGTTCAATTTTGTTGTTTAATCATTTTTCTGTTATGTCTCTGACTGTCACTCCATTTGGACAACGATACTGGGATGGATTTCCATTTCCTTCTCCAGCTCCTTTTGCAGATGAGAAAATTGAGGCTTGTCCAGAGTTTGGACTAATAAGTGTCTGAGGTTGAATTTGAACTCAGGAAGTTGGGTTTTCCTGACTCTGGGCTTGGCATTCTATCCACTGTGTCATCTAGCTGCCCTGATCCTCAGTTACCTCATTTATAAGTAGGAAATGATGCTTCAGGTGAAATGCTTTGCAAACCTTAAGGTACAATATGTACATACATATATGTATACACATATACACACACATATATACATACCCATATATACATACATATATACACACACATATATATATACATACACATCTATGTAAGTATGTATACACCCTCATCCCTCACATATATGCCAGACATATGCCTGTATATATTTATATGTGTGTATATGCCTTTTAGTTACACTATTTCTCTCTTTTTAAGATAGTAAACTGTGCTATTTCTACCTCATAACTAAAATAGAATCATAGACCTAGAGCATAAAGATCATTGAATCCAATCCATTTTACAGATGAAAAAAAAAAAAACAACAAGGTCCAGAGGGATGCATAAGCTTGTCCCAGGTCACTGCCTCTACAAATCTGGGGGGAAGGTTTGAACTAAGATCTTCCTGGCCTCAGGACTATCTCTCCATCCACCACACTATGCTGACTGGTTATAAAAAGAAGCTAATTTATAAGTACCTTAGATTGTTGATGGAAGAAAGTGAGAACCCCACAAAAGGATGATTCTGGTAGGCACGACACAGGGAGACATGAGAACTTGAGGTTTCCCCCTCCTCAGTTAGCTGCAGCCCCTAGGAATTTCCTCACTGCTAGGCATTTTGTTGCCTTTGGAGACCTCAGTTTCATGAAGCAGACACACACAATACCTTTGCAAAACAAAACCCTAAAGTCCAGGAGTAATCAAAACTTGTGTTGACTGTGGTTTTGATTTTTCATGTGTTCCCTCCCCTGTTCTCCCAAAGAAGCAGGAAGAGAGATAGGATCTCTTAGTGCTTGCAGAAGGTCATAGGGCACCAAGTGAGATATTAACACCCTGAGTTATCCTTGGTTCTTATTAAAAGTCCTACTAGTCAATGCTAAGAAAACTCAGAAGCCAATGGAAGAAAGAGAGAGGAGAGACTCAGGGGCACCACTCAGCCCACAGACATGATGGATGCCTAGAAGTCCTGGACAAAACTGCATATCAATGACCAGGAAAAAAGAAAAGAAAAACATGGAAAATATATGGAATTGTTCTCACTCAAAATCACCAACCAACAAGCATTTAAGTGAAAAGGCTCATCCAGGTACTGAGGATATAAAGATAGACATGAACAATGGTAAAGGAAAGGAAAGGAAATTTCATTCTATTATCCAGTTTAATCTTTTCATTTTACAGATGAGGAGACTAAGGGGAAGGTGTGGGGAAGGGCCTGTGCGAAGCACTTTACAAATACCTCATTTTATAACTAATGCCCAGAGGGAGAAGTGAATTGTTCAAGGTCATACACACAGGTTATTTGTATAGGGATTATATTTTCCTGATAGAATGTGACTCAGTGAGGGCAGAGACCTTCACTTTATTTATTTCAGTATTCATCCCGTCAGTCATTCTATAAACATTTGTTAAGCATATGATGATGATGATGATGGTGATAATGATCTCCTTATATTTCCTACCCTGACAGATAACAAATCCCCATGCTACCAATACAGACCTCAAAATAGCCTCGTGAATTCAAACGAAACACTGCCTTGGAAAAGAAACAACCCTCATAACAGACTAAATGAATGTAACATTGCTTAATAAAAACATAAAGAAAAAATTAAAAATAGATGACACCATACCAAATACTAACAATCTTCAAGATATAGGCAATGAAAAGCTATTAAAATATAGAAATCAAACAAAGAAGGTTAAAAAAATTATGTGGGAGCAAAGTAGACAGACCCATACTATCCCCCTTATCCTACATGCTCCTGCATTTGTAACCAGGACAGCTTCAATGTGCCTACAGAGAATTTGCCAACCTTAGAATTGTTCATTCCTTTCAGTCATGACCCCATTTGGGGTTTTCTTGGAAAAAGCTCCTGGTGTGGTTTGCCATTTCCTTCTCTAGATTATTTTACGATGAGGAAACTGAAGCAAACAGCATGAAGTGAGTTGCCCACAGCTAGTGAGTTTCTGTGGCCATATTTGAACTAAGATCTTCCTGAATCCCAGCCTGGTACTCCATTCACTTCACCACAGAGCTGTCTCTGCTTTTATTTAAATAAGAGAAGGGAAGGAAGGAAGAAGGAAAGAAAGAAGGAAGGAAGGAAGGAAGGAAGGAAGGAAGGAAGGAAGGAAGGAAGGAAGGAAGGAAGGAAGGAAGGAAGGAAGAAAAAAAAAACATTTTTATCATGTGCTTTCTATGGGCCATGCACTGTGCTAGAAAGTAGAACTTAGATCCTATTGACAGAATTCCTTCTCCACAGTCTAGCAGAAGACCTTTATTTAAAAAAAAAATTGTTGAATATCCGTGTTTGACTGAATATCAAATGATGAATATCAAAGCCATGAATGACATTATCAGCATGGGCTATATCTAAACTGATGTGACACTGAACATGAATATCCCAGCTTTTGAAACATAAAGCAACACTCATATTATCCCCATTTTTCTGAAAAGCCCTACACAACTTTCAATCAAAACCCCAAATACTTCTATTTACATAATTATTTGAAATTCTGACCACACACAGCACAGCGTCCTCAGCTGCCTCATCCATAAAATGGGGGGAGAGTCAATCTGCAGAGCTTACTACGGGGTTGTCTTGAGCCTCAAAGAGATGATGAATGTAGCTTGTTTTTTGTCAGTCACAAAGCGCTACATTACGGTTGCTCACAATTGTTATCATCGCCTGAATGAATTGACATGTGTGTGATTTCACTCATAGGCATTTTCGGAGCATTAACTCTTCATTTGGCAACAGTCTCTACCTCAGTCTCAGCACCAGCATCAGCTTTAGCAGCCCGACCACTGGCAAAGAGCATTTCTTGGAGTTTGGAAAGAAAGTATGGAGGGAGAATTCCTCACAGTCCGGCAGCTAATGAGCAATACACAGGCAAAGGCACACCCCCATCAATTTTAAAGTCTCAGCATGAAAAGAATGCAATTAATTAAGATTTGTTGATTTATCTGAAGTGACATAACAAGATTGATAGAGAAATCTTTTCCCTCAGATCAGCTCTGATTATTTTGTACCAGACTAACCAATACACTTTGACACACATTTTAAACAGTGCAGAAACTCCTCTGATTTCTTTTTTTTCCCCCCTCTCTTTTTTCTTTTTTGTTCTATTATTTTTCTTTTCATCCGTTGTTCTCTTTTCTTCTTTCAGTTTTCTTTTCTTCCTCCCTTCTTCCCTTTTCTCTTTCTTTTTCTCTTCTTTTTCATTCTTTCTCTTTCCATTTCCTTCTCTTTCTCCCTTCCTTTCTTCTTTTCTTTCTTGCTATCCTTTCATCTTCCCTTCTTTCTTCTATTGCCTAAAGTCTTACTTTCTCTTTCTGTATCTGTCTGTCCCTCTCTTTGGGTCCCTTTATCTTTCTGTATCTGTCTGTTTGTCCTTATCTTTGCCTTTCTGTCTCTGTCTCTCTGTCTTTATGGCTCTTTCTCTTACTGTCTCTGTGTTTGTCTCTCTTCCACCCCCTTTTCTGCTTCTCTCTCTCCCTCCCTCCCTCTTTCTCTCAAACCAAATCCTCTAAGTCTCTTGGACTCCTGGTTTGAATTTATCCTTACAGGGCTGGTATTCATTCTTAAGCATCCGTATTCCTAGAGACTTACAGGAAGGATTCAACCTGCTCAAAGCAGAAATAAAATAAAAATCAAGCAACTTTCCATCCCTTATTAAATTAAAAAAATGGGCCATTAATGGAAACCCTTACATTTGATTTCCTTTCATGGGCTGCTGTCAGTAACTGGAGAGACGGGTGAAAGGAAGGATTTGTAGCATTTGTTGAATGAAGACGTTTAATTTCTTTTTTTCTACTCATATAATGATCCTTCCCTTGTGTATTTCCCCTAACCCCTTCCCTAGCTCCCCAACTCCAGGCTTTTGAGTTTTATTTATGCTGTCCAAGCTCTAAATTCCCAGATAGAACTGCTCCTGACTGCAAAAGCACACCTCCCCCCACCCCATGCCAAACTCTATGTGCTAAAGATGTCTTTTGGTCATTTTTTGCTGTTGTTTGTGAACAGTGTTGATTTTTAAAGGCATCATTTTATACTTATGCTAAATCACACATATAAAAGAAAAATGATGTATCTTCTCAGACAGCTAAAGTTTTGGAAGAAAAAAACCAGTCTTGAGTTTTATTTTCCTCCTGTCTATATGAGTTTGGCTCAGGCAAACTAACCTCCTGGTCCATGTTTTACGGTTTCAGTGAACCAAGGTTGCCACAATTAGACCATAGGTCATTATCTTCAAAGATAAAGAGTGACAGGGCCAATGTATTCTATCAGTCGATTAGAAAGAATGAGTTTAAAAAATTACAAAAACAGTCCTACCTGAGGTTAACTTCTCCTACAAAGGAGGAATGCCAAGGGAAGTGACTTACGCTGCGGCCCAGTGGGTAAAACCTGCCCCGGAGTGGGCAAGCAGCCCAGCTGCCTGAGAGTTCCCAGGCAAAGCTCAGGCCAATAAGGCCTAGCCCTAGG
This sequence comes from Bettongia penicillata ogilbyi, assembly GCA_023548195.1. NCBI lineage: Eukaryota > Metazoa > Chordata > Mammalia > Diprotodontia > Potoroidae > Bettongia > Bettongia penicillata. Next base: position 281,214 of record JAJHZJ010000236.1, read on the forward strand.
TCCCGATGGAAAGAGATGGGGGCCGTTCTCCTGCCTGACTTTCCCCAGTGGAACCTGTAGGTGATGCGTGGAAAGTGACTTGCAGGGGAATGGTGTTTCCTCTAATAAGATCCATATTCTGCCCGGTACACTTTTAATACAAAAGATATGTCTGATACCCGCTGCGTCGCGTTTTTTCGGCTCTAACTGAAAGCCCTTTGTTCAGGGGAGATTAGAGTGGGATTTGCCTTCATTCTTCACAATGTTTCACTCCATACATCACTGGAGTCTGGGGGCACAACCGATATCCCCCCTCTTTCCTCCTCTTCCTCTTCACCCTCTGGCAGAACCCTCAGTGTGTCTCCAAACTCCTCTGAGGAATCAGTTGACTCATGGCAGCCCCCCTTCTCCACTCCCCATCCTATTATTGGTAATAAAGAGGCGTTTTCTTTAAATGGGTCCACGGTCAGCCCCATAAAATGGAGTCACCGCTGGTCACCACCGGCCCCCTCCCCATTCTCAATTTGGTTTAATGTCTTGCAGCTTTAGGTTCTGCCCTGGGTCTCCATAATAACCTTCCCTTCCTTCTCCACTAGTGTGGATTCACATCTGTTTCTCAGCCTTTGGAATCGGTGTTCATTTTTCACCGCTGCCCTTTGTCCTACACTTCCTAGCTGTACGCCAAGGGCTTCATTTCACTTATTGAATAAGTTAGAGGCTATACAGACGGAGGGAGCTGGGGGACAGGACTCCAACTTCTCTGGAGTTCCCAACAGAAATGTTTTTGTTCCCTGGGATTGGAGAGCTCCCCACACACACACCCCTTTTCTCCTGTATTGGTTGTTTTTGTTTTGTTTTAATTAGGATCTGATTTTTTTTTCTTAAACTAGTTACCGTAAATAGTTCTCCTAGCTTTCTCTGAGCCATGGAGTATTTTTTTTTTCCAAATAAAGGCCTTTGTTTAACAAACAACTTCTCCACCCCCCCCACCACCCCCACCCAAAGATAAATTTAATTTGTGACAACTCCATTCTATGGAACTTTCATGTTTATAGGCTTGGCAGGGAGGGGGCAGTTCATGAAGGGCAGCAGCTTATACTCTCCCTGCCAGAATTCGCACCCAAACATCTCCATTTTCTGCTCTAAGCCTGGACAACCTCTTGGCATCGTATGTTTACCTGGGTTTTAAAATCCCCAGTATTTTACCCACTTGAAAATGAAAACCAAAAACACACTGTGGAAAATTGAATTTCTAGGGGGAGGCAAGCCGGCCTGGCGATTAGGAAGAGGCCGCCCTGGGCATCCACTGCTATGTCTGCTCGGCTTTGCTCCCCTCCAGCATTTCCTCAAGAGGCAACGCACTAATTACAGCATTTTACTGCACAAGAGAGAAATGAGAGAAGAGAAAACACCCACTTATGTTGTCCCAACACAAGAGTCTGACATGTTAACAAGTTTCTTATATCCTGTTTCTAATCTAAACACACGACACAGAAAATCAACTTCTTGCAGGCCTGGCTGAAGGGGCCAGCAAACCTGTTTCTCTTAGGGCTGGATTTATTCATTCTCAAATGCCCACAGTCTGCAGCTAGTTGTGGCCTTGGTTTTTTGTTTGTTTGGTTTTTGCTTTTTGCATTTCGGGTTATTTTTTGTGTAGCACCCCCAATATGAGTTGAGGATCTCCATGTGGAGAGGCAGCGTTATATGGGGGTAGATTATTACATAGATTATTATTAGGGAATTAGATTATTTGAGTTAGGAAGACCTGAGTTTACATCCTGTGCCTGACGCTTATGACCACAGACAGATCAATTCACTTCTGTGCATCTCAGTTTCCTCTTCTGTAAAATGAGGCTACCCCTACTTCATCGACTTGCTGTGAGGTGCAAGTTGAGATCACACATAAATTAGGATGAGAAAGTTACCTAACTTGCTATTGTGGGAATATTTTTTTCTTGACTATATATGTGTCTCAAGGGTTTTGTTTTATTTTCTTTTTTTTTTTTTCTAATTCAAGTGGGATGGAATAAAACTAGAGATAGATTGGCAAGAGACAAAGAAAGGAAAGAAAAGGGAAGAAAACAAGAGAGGAAAGAAAAAACAAAAAGAGAAGGAAGAGAGAAAAGAAGGAAAGAGAAAAGAGCATCATTGAAACTTTTTTTAATGTACAGAAGAGAAGGAAACACAGACAAGCAGGATAGTTTTGAAAGTTACACATTGAATTTTTACATATTTTAAAGAAAAAGCAAGCTATATTTAATAAGAGAGATATAATTCTCTTTCTTTTAATTTATAGAAATGTTCATTTAATTTGTTTTTTGATAATTTCAGAATTTAAAAATAAAATTACAAAAAAATAAGCAAACCTCACAATAGCATAAGATCCTCTTTTACAGCAAAATGCTCAAAATATGAAGCTGAATCAAATAGGGTACTGGATAAAAGAGCTACTTGTGAAGGTTAGTGGTCTTTAAAGTGGCCTGCTTGCATGCTGAGATAGGGAAGGAAGGAGTTTGTAAAATGATTGACTGCTGTATAGGAAGAAAATATTAGAATATTTATTTTCATTTATTTCTGACCACTTTAAAATATTTCATTTTTTCTCTTTCATTTCTGTTTTCTGCATATGTTTTATGATGTATGTAACATATCAGTACAGTTGTACAATAATATATCTTTTATTACTGATACTGGAGATGCTTCCTCATTCCTTCATTAAAAATTGATGGTTGTATGGAAACCCTTGGTTTAGGAGACCTTTTCAGCTTTATATTCAAAGTAGTATCTTTTAGATCAATTAAAGAGACCAAGCCAGAAACCATACGGTGAACTGCATTCTCAGGGATAACGGAGAAGGGAAGAGAATGGGGCAAGAAAAGGGGATTTTTTTTTTTTAAAGAAAAAATACAGCTGATAAAGAAACCTTTGCTTCGGATTCTCAAGTCAGTGCTAAACATGACCATTTGGTCTATCACCTGAAAAGGAACATTCTCCAACCCTAGTCTCTGGGCTCTGTGAAACTGTTTTACTGGAGGAGAGGGATACTTTGCTAAGCCTTCTCTACTCACCCTGTTCCCTATCCCAAAATGATGCTGCTATACCTCCCTACATCCAAACAGCTATGCCTGGAACCCTTAAAAATAAATGTCAGAAGCATCTCTCCTGTATGGCCCTGACACGTGTTTGCTATCCCACTTTTGTCCAAACTCTTGTTTAACATCAGGAGTGTCCTTTAAGAACTGTGTAATTTTGAAGAGTTGCCTGGGCCAGTTTCATATTCAGTCCCTTTTCATTCATCAAAAGCCCATAATTTAATATGATCAATTGAGAAAATCATTGAGACTTTTTGTGTATTGGAAGATTTCCTTCCCTGTCTCCCTCCTCGATTCTTAAGGGAGGGAGAGAAGGGATGGACATCTGATATTTATGGAATCAGACACATTGGGACAAGCAAGATATGTCTGGCAGATTGAATCCATCTCCTTAATTACTCGGTTTTCATGTTTCAAAACGATAACGCAGCATAGTCCTGGATGGTTCTAGCCTTTCTCTCTCCCTCTTAATGGTCAAGAGGGTTCTTAAGCTGACCAAAGAAGTAGAATTTTAAAATCCCTCTACCTGACACAATCCCACAGGCCAAGATTCAAATTCCACTCATTCATTCGACAGTCCTTAATTAAGCGCCTATTGTGTGCAAAGCACTGGGCTAAGTCCTGGAGATGGCAAAGACAGGAGATAAACTGGAAGATCTCTGAGATCCCTTTAAACTATAAATATATGATCCTATGATCCTAGGGTTAAGTTAAAAACACTGACTCTAGAATGAAAGGAGCTGAATTCAAATCTCGCTGCTATTTACCAACTCCATGACTGAGCAAGTCATATCATCTTTTTAGGCCTCAGTTTTCTCATTAGCAAGAAAAAAAAATTATAAGTTGGACTATATGACTTCTGAGGTTTATTCCAAACAAGTTTAGGCTCTAATTGCACTGGTGTTCTTCTAAATGTTTAACAAGTGGCTCCCCCCCAACCCCCACAAAAAGTTCTTACATAGTTTGATATTACACTGAATTAACATTTTTTCCTCCATCATTTTCTTAATTCTAGACATTCAACAAAACAAAAATACCAAGCCCTGCTTTATAGCATTTGCCAATTTCCGAGTTGTAGGTACTCAAACCAAAAATTTAACCATCAGCTTCTGAGAGCTGATGTGAACTGACTCCAGTACATACTTACAGCTCCCGAGGATGCTTGTCTAAATCACAAAGGGGAGATGAAGTGATTACTCAGGAGGGTCCCAAATTCAAATTAACTAGAAGCTTCTATAAAACAGGATGATAAGACTAGGAAGGGGAGCTAAGCAACCAGCTAATTAATCAAGCAACAATATTTTTAGAAAACTTTATGTTCCAGGCATCGTGCTAAGGGCTAGAAAGACAAAAATAAAACAAAATAGTGCCTGTCCTCAAGCAGTTTATATTCTAGTGATGAAAACAATACATATACATACAGTCATCTTCTTATTCTCTCTGATCAGAGGAGAGAAGGTGCTATGGGGGATGAATCCAAGGAAATATGGGAATTTAGTTGGAGGTACCACTCTAAGTTACCTCTCTCAGACACAGATCCCCACAGACCCCAAGAGAAATCCCCTCTCTCTTTGTCTTCATACACTAGAGTTCAGTTGGGTGCCAAAAGGGTTTCCATGCTGCCTTCCTCCTTTGCATTATACAGCTGGGCCCTGTCAGATGCTTAAGCAGAGATGAGCCAAATGTCCAGAATCATAAGACTCTCTGAACTTCTGGGACAATTTTCAAACACTTAACTCCCGGACTTAAAAAAAAAAAAAATTCTGCTACCTGTCCTAGAACAAACATTTGGCACAGAGTTTCACAGATGAAATAAAGCATTTTCAGCATCCTAATTTCCTCTTTTTTAAAAATAAACTCTTCATTTCTCTCTCCTGGTTGATATCTAGAGAAATCATGACACTCTCCCCCCACCCCACCCAACCCACTGTATAATACTCAGAATTAGCCAAAGAGCAGAATGCTGGAAAAGTAAGAGAAAAAACCATGCAGCCCAATGGAAAGGACACTGGCTTTGAAGTCAGAAAAGATTTTCATTTAAATCCTTCCTCTGATGGGCCCATTGATTTAGACCTGAAAGGGACAATAGAGGATGACCAATTTAACTCCTTCCTCTTATAGATGAGGAAACAGAGGCCCAGAGAGTTTTAAATAAGTTGTCCAAGATAATATAAATAGTAAGCAGTACACACAGGATTTGAATTTAGGTTCTTCAATGCCAAATCTAGGACCCTTTCCACTGAACCACCTTTCCTCTCATCCTTACTAGCTCTTAATAAGACCATGGGGACATCAATTTATTCATTCCTTTATTAAGCAAGGTACTTGGAGATACAAGCAGGACAATTCAAGACCCAAACCTCAATTTTCTCACCTATAAAATGGATAAAACGCATGAGGCAAGTTGACTTTGATAATACGGGGGCACTAGAAAGCAGGAGGAGATAGAGGACCAAGGCATGGAACAGTACTTACTGTACCAACTGGTGCTCACTGTGGGTAGGGAACTCTGTGGCTTGGGTTCAATAGGGTATACTAAACCAAAGTGGGGATTTCCAGGCATCCCTCACTTTTCTCTTCTAGGCACCTCTTCCCTCCAGCTGCTCTCGATTCCACTCCAATTAGAACTGCAATAAAGACAAATGACTGGGATGCACTCATCCACTGTCTTCCTGTCAAATGCAGTGGCCTCGGATTCCTTCACAGAGAGAAGACTTTTAAGGTAATAAGGTAGTTGGGCCTGATCTGCAGGTTAAGTGGTGGGACAATACACTGAAGTCTCTTTTCCAGGGTTTCTTTCTTTGGAAAGGAGAAAAAGAGTTGGTCTTGCCCCAGTGTATTTCTACTTCTTGCTGCCATATAAGAAATGCTTTTAATGCATCTATAAAATAAGTGCTAATACTTAGGGAGTGCTTCAAGCTTCTTTTTGCAAAGTATTGATTGATCCTTCCCTATGAGGTAGGTGATATCAATACCTTCATTCTATAAGTGAGGCAACTGAGTGAGGCTCATGAAAGTACACTATCTGGCCAGTGGTCATATATGGAAAACTCATTGGATCCTTCTCTGAGAAGTGGATGCTGATAGCTGGTGTTTACATCATATATCATTTACATAGTGCTTTGAGGTTTACAAAATGCTTTACAAATATTACCTTATTTTATCCTTCCAATAACACTAGAAGAAAGGGTAAATGCACTCATTAATCTACCCATTTTGTAGGAACATTGAGGCTCAAGGCTAACTTGTAAGGGATCACAGAGTGAGGAAGCATTGGAAATGAGATTTGAACCCGGGCCAACAACATCACTGCCTCTCATTTAGAATTATGGGATCACAGACCTAGAGCTGAAATCCATCTAAATCTAGCCCCCCTCATTTAACAGATGAGGAACTGAAGCCCAGTTATCAATCAATGATATAGAGTTTATTATTTACTTATGTCATGCCAGGCACATGCTACACCCTACAGATGATGCAAAGAAAGGCAAAAATAACAACAGACATATAGACCAGATCGATTGGAGCTAATCTCCAAGACAAGGTAAGGGAACTAAGGAGGGGAGGGAGAGACTTCCTTCAGAAAGTGGGACCTCAGTTGAGATTTGAAGGGAGCCAGGAGGTAGAGATAAGGAGGGAAGGAACTCCAGGCATGGGAGCAGTTAGGGAAAATTCTTGGAGTCAGGAGATTGAGTGTCTTGTTTGAGAAACAGTATGGAGGTCATTGTCAGTTGGATAGCTGAGTACATGGTGTGTGTGTGTGTGTGTGTGTGTGTGTGTGTGTGTGTGTGTGTGTGTGTGTAAGATGTAAGACAATTGGCAAGGTAGGAAGGGACAGGTGATGAGGGCTCTGAATGCCAAAGAGGGGATTTTATATTCATCCAAAAAGTGAAGTAATTTGTTCAAAGTCGCATAGGTGACTTTGCCAATGCATTTATAATCGATCCACAAAATGAGTTTAGCAGTTCCTCATTAATAAGTGAATTGAAAAGCCACTCGTAGACTTTAAAGATGGTAATACCCAGTATGGACAGTAGATATATATATATATATATATATATATATATATATATATATATATATATATATATATATATAGTCACTCTTAGTATAGTGCAATGAACATATATTTCTTCCTCCCCCTTTGGAAGAGTGTAAGTGCTTGAGTAAGTGTACACACACACACACACACACACAAACAAAACAGTGAACATTCCTTGATCTTTGAAAAGTTCAAACCCCTCAGCCCCAGAACCTCAGTGTATGTGACACAGAGGCAGCCAGGCCAAGGAAGAATTGGAAGGGAAGGGGCAGGTCTTAAAGGAGACGATCTGTCCCCCCCCCCCCCCAACTCATCTTATAACCCTTTAGTTTCAGTGGACACATTATACAAAATTGTGAAAAAGAGAGGAAATTGAGAACCTTCCAAAAACTGATGACATTAAAGATACCCTGACTGAGAACAAAACGTTAAAACTATTCTCTTAACAGCATGTTTCATTGCTGCCTCCTCCCCATCCCTCCCCCCCCACCTCCGCCCCATCCTCCTCCCTGGGTCTGCCCATGTCAGTTTCATTATCCTCAGAGTTCAGCAGGCTTGACAACCCAGAATGGGAGTGACGTCATACCCAAACGTTCCCTTCACCAGACACCACTGAGGCCAAGCTGCTTCCCCACCCCACCCCCTATCTGATTCAGCTCCAACTTGGCTCCCAAAAAGCAGCTGTGAAAGTATCCAAAAATACCAAGGGCAGCAGCCGCCTCTAAGGTGGAAATTTCTCTCCTGGAGATCATTCTTTTAGGCTTTCACTCAAGTGGAAAGGGGAGGTGGTAGGAGGTGGCCACATGATCAGAAACCTAAATTGTTTTCCTTGGGGACAGCCACAATTCCCATGTTATTTTACCTTCTAGATGACTTTTTTTTTGGCAAGGGGATCAAGTTTAAACTTGCTTTTCAGGAGGGCTGCATTTTCTCTGTGCTATGGAATTGTTCTACCTGATTCCCTTGAATCCATAGCAGATCAATAGTTAGAAATAGACTCAATTCAATTCAACTTGACAAGCATTTATTTTAAGTATCTAGTGTGTTCGAGACACTGGACATATGAAGATAACAATAGATCAGTCTCTAAGTCCGAGGAGGTTTTGTGAAGTCAGGGCTGGAGGGGAGATGGCTTGTGTGCCACTAACTATGCAGGAAGCATGTGCAGAGTTTGACAGAATATTCTCCAGGGGGTAGAGACTGCTAATGGCTGGCACCACCTCATTTGGACCCTGACATCACCATCCCCATGGTGCTTGTGGAGGGGGGAGATGTATGAGCTAGAACAAAGACAGGAAAAGCAGCCGGAATGGACCTAGTGTACAGAGAGGAGATCTTGTTGGAGGTGATACAATTGTGAGACAGAGCCAGGAAGGCCTTTGTGCAGGTGGAGGCTCCTGTGCAGTGCAGCAAAAGAAAATAAGAACTCAGAGATGGAGGAGAACAGGGAGAATATTCCAGGCAACCTGGGAAAAGGTCTACATGTGGGAGATAGAAAATCAGACATGCAAGAACAGCTAGCTGGTCATTTTAAATATGAACTGTTTCCAACTAGAGAATAGTCATGCACCTGGTATATATGCACATGTGAAAGTGCATCCACATGCATGCACACATATATATGAAAGTGCATGCACATGCATGCAGACATGTATATATAAGTACATGCACGTATACACATGGGTATATGCATGTATGCACATGCATGCATGTGTGCCATATGCATTATATATTGCATGCATATATATACATATGTCTGTATATTTATGTGTACAGTGTATTGTGCATACATGTATATATACATTCTATATACAGGCATATTGTATTAGATAATGTGTATGTATATGTATAAGGCATTTTGTATATACATATATAATTCATTTATATGACTAAATTTTGTAAAGTGCTTTATACAGATAGATTTTCTCAATAGAGCTCATAATAACTCTATGAGCTCAATAGAGTTCATTATAACTCAACATAAGTTCATAATGAGGAGTGCCCATATATATTTGTGTGTGTGAATATTCACAGACCTACTTAGCTCAAATATTTAAATCTCGGCAGAGGTAAATTCCAAAACTAGGCATTTTTCTAACTGGAGAAAGTAGTATAAAATGAGTCTGGGTAAGCAGCAGGAGATTTACTCCCAAATACTACTGGGCAAAGTTCCAAAGGCATGAAAGCTGGGCAGTGGGCAGAAGAGCTCACCTTCGGAGGGCTCACAATGCTCACAACTCACAGTTAGAGTGCTGTTTCGAAGCTTCCCTGCCAGAATCCTCTAAATTGTGACACCCTATGGCCAAGCCCCATTTGTTTTGGCCTAATCATGGCCTTGATGATGGGGAAGCACTGATGATCTCCTAAGATTTGTGAATCTAAAGACATATTAAGGGTAAATATGGAGCACTTTTTGGCAACCATCTAAAAACCACACACAAAAAAGTAAGTGTGTAAAGTCATTTAAAATTCTTCTAAAGTCATCACTGGCTCAGATAATTGAATAATAATTGAAGGCAAAGAAAGCTTGCTGAAGTGAGCAGGCGGGGAGAAGATTGAATGCCCTGCCCTGCCCCCATTCCCACCTCCATATCAGAATCCAAATACTTACACTTCCCTGGACTTAGCCTTGGGTCTTCAATGTCAAACATAAACCCACAATTGTGCTTTACATCTAATTGGACTAAATTCATTTATAAGAAACTACTGCATTTAAGGCACTGTGTAGGTGATAAGGATTAGAGCTGTAGTCTCATTGATAGAGGGGCCTCCTGAACACTCTCTCTACCAAGGCCAGTTGTTACCTTTGTGACTTGTTTTAGATCATTGTTACAGGAAACTAAGAGGTTAAGTGACTTGCCCAGGGTCACACAGCCATGACTTGTCAGAGTAAACCTTGAGCCCAAAGTTTCTGACTCCAAGGTCAAGTCTTTACCCACTATTTAAATTTTAAAAAATGTCAATTATTAAACATTCGTAGAGGCGGTTAGGTGACAGAGTGGCACATTGGGCTGGGAGTCAGGGAAACCTGAGTTAAAAAATTACTTTACATACTTATTACCAGCGTAGCCCTGGGAAATTCACTTCATGTCTTTTTGTCTCAACGTCTTCAAGTATAAAATAGGAAGAATAATAGCACCTACCTCCCAGAGTTGTAGGGAAGACCAAATGAGAGGGCATATGTAAGGTATTTAACACAAGTGGCTGGCACATTGTAGGTGCTTAATAAATACTTGTTTCTTTCCTTCCTTTCTCTCCCCTCATCCCATACTGGTAAGAAAGACAGAGAGGGAGAAAGAAAAAGAAATGAGAGGAAGATGAAGAAGGAAATGAAAAAAGGAAAGAAAGAAAAAAGAAATAAAGGAAGAGAGGGAGGGAGGAAAGGAAGGAGGAAGGAGAAAAACAAGAAAGAAGTGAGAAAAAAGAGAAAGAGAGAGAGGGAGAAGAAGGAAAGATGAATGGAAAAAGGACAGATGGAAGGAAAGAAGGAAGAGAGAAAGGAAGAAAGAAAGAAAAGAAAGAAAAAAGCAAGAATACTTGTTTTGTATAAGCAGTCAAGTAAAACAAACCCCCACCTTGATTACACCCAAAAATGCATTTAAAAATTTTGCATCTTATTCTCCATAATCTCTCTGTCAGGAGGTGGGGTAGCTTTTTTCTACCCACTATTTTCTCTCCACTCTTCCATACTGTCTCTATAGCTAAAGAAATAAAATACAAATTCTTCAGTCTGGCCTTTCGAGCATCCGCTATGGGACTGCCACCTTCCTTTCCCATTTTATTCTCTAGTTCAGTCACTGTGGCCTGCTGTTTCCTGTACACAGAATCTTTTTCTGCCAATCCACAAGGGCTCTTCTGGGCCTGAAATGTAATCTTTCCTCATCTATACCCAATAGAATCCCTAACCTCTTTCAAAGCATAACTCAGGTGCCATCTCCCAAAAGAAGCCTTTCTGGATGGTGTGCACAGCCCTTAAATTGTTGGTACCTTCTATTTCTCATATTACTTTGTATCTCCTCTGTATTTAATTTGTATCTCCTTGATATTTCTTTGTATCTCCTTTATATTTCATTTGTATTTGTTTTGTATTGAATTACTCCCCCAGGAGGCAGTGTAGTCTATTGGATAAGGTACTGAATTTGGAGTCAGGAAGACCCATGTTCTAATCCTGTTTCTGACCATTACTATGTAACCCTGTGCAAGTTACACGGACCTCGGTTTCCTCAACGGTAAAATGAGAGGGGCAGACCTCATGAACTCAATAGGCTCACTCACCTCTAAATCTACAGCCATAAGCTGTTTGAAGGTAGAGACTGTTTTGTTTGTATATCTATCCTGGCACTAAGGACTATGGTGCCTTGAACAAGTCCTGATGTGTATGGGTCAGAACAGATACCACTGAATCCCTCTCAACTCTCAAATTCAGTGACTCTATAGGCTCATAAGAAAGGATTTTTTTAATGGAATGGAATCTTTGTCTTTCTCTTGGCAGCACTGACTATGAGGCATTGCACTTAGTAGGAGATTCATAAACATTTGTTGGATTCAATAGAATTATCATGAAGGACTGGAGAGCATAACCACCCACCCAACTGTTCTTACCAGGAAAAACTCAGGGCACTTAATTTAAATGGAAATCACCCACTTTCCCCCAAAGCTGTATTTGGTAAGTTGTTTACCGAGTATTATTCTCCTCCTGGCTTTATTTTCCTGTTCTACCCCGTGGACACTTTGCATCTTATTTCCCTGATTTTCTGCAAAAAGGTTGCCTTAAAGTCCTCTTGGCAATCGGGCTCCATGCAGGATTCACAATCACCTCTCAGAAGCTTTTCACTCTTTGGACCTCCTGCCCCCAGCCCTGTTTAAGCTTCCAGCTGTTTTAGCAGGGGGACTTGAAGGGTTGAGGAAAGTCATGGCAGAAAACCATAGAGGGCTCGCAAACATTTCTCTCAGCCCCCCTTCCCTTCTCCCTGAAAAGGCTTTAATGCTGAATCAGTACACAGAGCAAGCATCTCGACCCTACCTGTCCACTTGTCCACCGGGGCCTGTGAACCAACTTAAATTACCCAGAGTATGTATTTCAGGTAGGGCAAGTCTCCACTGACTACAAAGTGGGGCATTTCAAACTCGCCCTCTATAGTCTTCCACTAGAAAATGTCCCCGATCACTTGATCCCTCCTTTAGTATGTGATGCTGAAATAGATAGGCCAAAATTCTAGTCTGGGTTTGTCCCCCCTCCTTCTTTGGCCAAGATGAATGGTTCTCCATCTATTGTATTCTGTTACCTAGTCGTTATTTTTATTTCTAAAATGCACTGGTAGAGAGTGCCTGGTTACTATGGATTGGTGTTAAGATTTAATCTTAAAGAAATAAACTCTTTTTCTTCTTCAGTTCCAGGAGATAAAATCTCATGGACATCCATAGGTAACATTCACTTGGCACTGAGTACACTGAACAAATCCAAGGTGAGGAAGAGAACAGAGCTGAGTCCAGAAAAAAGTTTCTAGCTTCAGGAACTATAGAGGTGGGGAGCAGGGAAAAGGAGACGGGGAGGTATGGTGCTTATCTGGTTTGCTCCTTGGAACTGGATGAAAAGGGCAAAGGCTCAGCAGAAAGGGAAGCAATCTACTGGACTGAATGCTAGATGCAGTGTCTGGAAGACCTGGGTTCAGATCTTTCGTTAGAGGATCTTAGACCTTCATTTAGGAGAAATTTGAGAGGTTATGCAGTTCCACCTCTTTACTTTGTACAGATAAAGAAACTGAAACCCAGATATGAAGTCATTTGATTAAGTTACTTGGGGCAGCTAGGTGGTGCAGTGATCAGAGCACTCTGATTCTACTAGGCAAGATCAGGGTTCAAATTTGGCCACAAACACTTATTAGGGAAATGGCAAACCACTTCAATATCTCTGCCAAGAGATAGGGTCACAAATAGGGTCACAAAAGAGTTAGACACAACTGAAATGACTGAGCAACAAGCCTAAGGTCAAAAAGATAAAAAGTAGAAGAGAGAATTTTAAACCATATTCTTGATTGCAGGAAGAACTCTGGATCTTAGAACCATTAATGCTCATAGTCATCTTATTAGTTTAATTAAGGACTGAAAGGGATCTCAATTTATAGATGAGGTCCAGAGAGGTGAAATAGCGTGGAGCTCATATAGGCAAAGCATGGGCAACAGGCAACTCATTTAATTTCCCTAGGAGTCAGTTTATCCACCAGCGAAATGGGAATATCTCTAGACCTGTCTCAGTCTGAGATTCGAGACAATTTCTAGAAAAATACCTTGCAAACCTTAAAACAATCTCTAAATTCCAGGTAGTAGCATTATTTCAGCCTACTCCTCACTATGGTCTGGCTGAGATCCAGGTAATGGTTAGCATGAGGCTGGACAACCTTTAGAACACCATACTAAAGTAGTGTGGTTGAGTGGGGAGAAGATTCAACTTGGAATCAGGAAGGCCAAACTCTACTAATTCACCAGATTACACCTTAGACACTTAGTAGCAATGTGACCTTAGGCAAGTCATTTCTCCTCATTCATCCTCAGTTTTGCCAACCGTAAAATAAAGGGCATGCAACTTTCCAGGCTTCTTCTAGTTCTAAACTGATGATCTTGGGAGTTCTGTAGCTGGCTGGACCAGAGTGTCACTGATACTCATATGCCCTCCACCCTTGGTGCCATGTCTCCCATGCGTGGTCTTTATCAGCATGGGGAAGTGACCGCCCTATTAAAGGAAGGAAGGAAAGGCAAAGCCTAGAATAACAACCAGCAGCCTCAGAATTCTGTAACTCTTCATAGGATAATCTATAAGATGGAGGGAGGAGAAAGAGGATAGTATGCACTAGCCAAACAAGACAGTCCAGAGACAAGGTAACATTTGTTATCCTCAAGAATCAGCAAATTTCAGTTTTAAAATGAAGGTCCATATGTAGAGCTTAGGGATAACACACATATCAGAGAGTTTATTAATATAACCATGGCATATATGCACATGTGTGTATATACACACACAATATATGCATATATGCACATGGTCCAGGTATATATGTATAGGTACAATACATGTCTGTGCATTCTCTGTGCATGTAGGACTGTGTTTGCATATATGTATGCATATATACATGTGTGTATATACCAGTTACACTAATAAATTCTCTGAAATGTCAAATGTGTATAGGGTGTGTGCATTTGTGTGTGTCCAAGTAACCTCACTCCAATCTTTCCTCTTTATTAATCACAGACACACAGACACCCCTAAATAAATATCTAAAATAAAATAAATTAATATCACTTTTGGAGGATGGCATACATATTTTTGAGAAGCAGTATAGTTTAATGAGAAGAATAGTGGACCTGAAACCAGGAGAGACCCTGAACCAACATTACTTACTGTGTGATCTCAGGATATTTGCTTGACCTCTCTGGGCATCAATTTCTCTAACTCTAAAATGAGGACAATAATACTTGTATGAAGTACTTCATAAGATTGTTAAGGAAAAAGGAGAAGGAGATGGAGAAAGATGAGAAGGAGGAGAAGAAGAAGGAAAAGGAGAAGGAGAAGAAGATAACTACATGGGTTGGAATCTGCAAAGGTCTAGTGCAGGATATAGCTCTTGATCTGGGCTTTGAAAGTAGCCTGAGATTCTAAGAAGTGAAGAGGGAGGGCATTCCAGGAGAGGAAAACAGCTTGGGCAAAGGCACAGAGAAAGGAAATAGATCAAGGACTATCTAGGAGGCCAGTTTGATCAGAACTGAGAATGAGTGAAAGGGATTAATACAAATTTTGACTAGAAAGATTAATAACCTCCCATTAATAACATTAATATACATGGATATTATCATAAAGTTTAAGATTTAACCTAAATCAAATTTGTATGTGTATCATGGACCCTATGTAACAGTATGGTAAAGCCTATAAACCTCTTCTCAGAATTATGTTTTTAGAAGCATAAAATAAAACACACAGGATTACAAAGTAGACAAATTACACTGAAATGTCTAAAGTTTTATATATAAACATATAAATCAATTTATATATTATATGTTTGACAGTATATATTTGTATAAGTATATGAAGTTTTATATGTGTAATATGGTTATTTAAATATATTTTTTAAATTCAAAGACCCTAGTTCAGGTCTGGATCTTGGGAAAAAGGTTTGTAGCAAGTGCTGTGCCGCCCCATGAGGCCAGTCAGTTCCATGCCTTGATGAGTCTTCTCTTCCGACTTCCCTCTGCTAATGCCCACAGTGCCTGCTCCCACCTAATGACTGAACCCTGCCCCGGGCCATTGTTCCAACTCCCTCTCCCTCCCTCCTTCGTCTTCACTTAAAGTTTACAGTAAAGGCCAGGCTCCCGTGGCCCTGTCTGCCCAGACTATCAGGCCAGATCTCTCTTTTGTCCACATAAATGCTATTCACAAGGTCTCAGGCTCTCCTGCCTGATAGAATATTGATCCCCCAGAGAGCAAAGTCCAGCGTGCCATTAGGCCAATCTGTTCTCAAGCTGACACAATCCCATCATTCGTCATCTTCTCCTGTCCTACGGTGTTTACTTAGGAGCCAGCGTTTATTTGCCTTATCTGTCACTTTCCAATCTTTGCTGTAGTCTTTTTTTTTTTTTTCCAGTGGGAAGGCTGTGGGCCCCACCGTTCTCTCATAGCCATTAAGGTGGGATTACACCTGGCTGGTGGCATACGAGAGAAGGCTGAGGCCCTTCCAAGGGGGCTGAGAGTTTGTTTCTTTTTCCCCCTGAAGTTTCACTCAATTTTGATACTCTCAAATTAAAAAATAAGACTTATTGGCAGCTCATTTGTTTCTGGAAGTTGTCACTGGCACCTGGGATTTCACCACTGTAGGGAACTCCTAGTGACTTTCTGAATCTTGTCTGCAACCTAGTCTGAGAGAGTTACATGGGGGATACTGAGGGATGAAATCACCTGCCCATTGTTACCAATGGTATGTGTCAAATGAAAGACTTGAATTTGTGTCTTCTGAACTCCAAAGCCAGGGCAATGTCCATTTATTATGTCACAGTGTCTTTCACTGAAAAGATCATGAGTGCGTAGATTTAGAGCTAAAATGGACCATAGAGATAGATAATCTGGTCCAACCCCCTCATTAAACAGATGAGGAAACTGAAGTTCAAAAGATTAACTGATTTGTGCAAGGTTACACAGATAGTAGGTGACAGCATCAGGATCTAAAGCCAAGTCTTTTGATTTATTTCCATTTCTCTTGTACCATAATTCAGAATAGACAGTATAGCTATTTTGTATAGATCTGTGATATCCTGAGGAGGAAAAGTCTCTGGCCACTGATGGAAATTAGTCATTTACACCTCATAGTCTTAGTTGTCTGGTAATATTGAGAGTTTAAGTGCTTCCCAAGAATCCAAAACCTTGTATGTCCTGGGTGGGGCGGGGTGGGGGGTGCAGGGTAGAGGGGTTAGTGGTGGAGGGCTAAAACTCAGGTCTTATTGACTTTAAAAGTATTCCTTCTTCCATCATCACCTCTACCATTCTCATTCCCAGAAAGGATGGTAATCAAACTTCACCTCATTACTTGTCTCCTGGACCCCAACAAGGGCTCCAGAGTTCTAGTCTCCATAATAGTCCCTGAATTCCTAAGGAACACTCTGGGAATCACCTACCCCCAACTACCTCCCACCCTGGGCAGCTAAATGATGTAGTGGATAGAGGATTGAACCTGGAGTTAGGATGACTTGAATTCAAATCTGGACTCAGATATTTCCTAGCTGTGTGATCTTAGACAAGTCACTGAACCTTGAATTTGCCTCAGTTTCCTAAACTGTAAATTGGAGAGAAAAACAATCACCCATATTATGAAGGCCAAATAAGACACTATTCGTAAAGCACTTAGCACAGTGTCTGACATATAGTAGGTGTTTAATAAGCAATTATTCTCTTTCCCTTTCTAGCTTTAAATCTATAATCCTATTGTGGTAGGGGAACCAGCCAAATGAGGGCTCACACCTTGGAATATGCTTGTATTTGCCCTTCCTAGAAGGCTTTACAGGAAGGAAGGAAGAAAGAAGGAGGGAAATGAGAAACAAAGAGAGAAAAATAAAGAGGAATAGAGAAAAAAGAGAAAGATGTAAGAAAGGGAAATGAAAGGGAAGGAAACATGTTTTCACAGAAAAGACAAAAAGAATGAAAGAGAAAACTTTGTTTTTTCTTCCTTCCTTCCTTCCTTCCTTCCTTCCTTCCTTCCTTCCTTCCTTCTTTCCTTCCTTCCTTCCTTCCTTCCTCCCTTCTTCAATCCCTAAGTAGGAGGGAGTTGTCATTATCTCAAATTTACATTTGAGGAAACTGAGGCAACAAGGTTAAGTGACTTGCTCAGGGTCACACAGCTTAGAAGTGTCTGAGTCTATATATGAACTCATCATTACTATCTTTGTCATGATTACCTCACATTTCTATAGTTCTTTACAATTCAATTTTTAAAAATTAAGTGGCTATTACATGTAAAATTCTCCATCATCATAACTGTCCTATTTAGGGACAGTGCATTACTATCCCTACTTTATAGATGAGGAAACTGGTGTTCAAGTGACCAGAGAGATAAAGTAGAAAGAAAAATAGTTTGGAGTCAGAGGACCTGGATTGGAATTCTAGCTCTGCTATTTACTACATGCATGATCACTTAAACTATCTGGACCTCAGTTTCCCCAACTCTCTGATCAGGGAGTTGGATCAGATAGACTTTTGCAGCTAAAAGTGTATGAGATCCTATAAAGCATTATTTATTGAGAATTGAGCCTTTCTGCCATAAAACTCCCACTTTACTAATAAATAAATATGAAATAATTGATTCCTCCTCCCCCCGAATCAAATCATCAAAGGATCATTAAGTGCCTACTATATGCCAAGATATTGTGCTGAGCATTGGGGATACAAGGAAAAACCAAACAAACAACAAAAATTATCTGTCCCAAATTCATCCTGGTTACATATGACCAGCTTGGGTAGACAGACCAACCAACGTGTTTGTAGGGACCTATGTTCCAGCCAGATATCCCATCCAGTTGCTTTGGAGGTTCGGAGGGGACTGGACAATGGACAATTTAAGAGTTATCAGGGACAAGAGCTCGTGAAACCCCACCAGCCAGCTCCCCCAGCCCCATGCAGATTTGGATTAGGTCCACTCTAGATCTCAGGATATGTCCCTCCTTAAAAACTGTACATATTCTCAGTAACCAACAGAAGTCCATACAGCTGCACAGGAGTCTGTGAGCCTTTCAAGTTGCAAATGGACTTGGTACATTACTGTACCAATCGGTTAGAAGTTAGGTGGTGAGGAGAAGAGTGGGGAGCAGGGGAGGGAGTCCACTGTACCAAGGTGGAAAATTCATTCAAAGACTGTCAGGTGCCTGTCCTCAAACTCACTGAAGTTAACTAAATTTGAAACAGTTTTTCTACTCCTTTCCTGTCGGGCTGCAGTCACTGGTTGCAAATAAGTAAATGAATGACTTTGTACGTATGTATATATGAATGGATGGAGATGGATGGTTCCCCCCAGCCCCCACATACACTTGGTAAGCCCCGTAAAAGGGGCAGTTTATGCCTCCCTAGTAAGTCTGTGTTCTTTTACGAGCTAGCAGGCCTCCCCATTCTCCCAGGTACCCAAGGCGGATTAGGTCGCATTTTATGTGAAGAAAACTTTACAACAGCAAAATAATGTTCGTGACCAAATAAAAGAGAAACAAGTTTCAGAGTGGGAGAGAGTAGGAATAGGTGGGGATAGCCTATCTGTCCCGAACACGGGATTTAAACCACCGCCACCACTATTTTTAGGAGGGAATCTGGAGACAAAGCCTGGTCCCCTCCATGCCCCTGTCTCTACTTTTTGTGCCACCCTCCCCACCCCAAGCAAAACCCTCTTGATTTTCACCAAACGCTCTTTAATCCTTTTACGTGATGCCTTAAATCTAACTTTCCTTTAACCAAGATCTTTCTGGTATTCCATTTTAGAAAAAGAAAAGAAAAAAAAAGGACCCCACCTTCGCAAGTTCATAAGCATGGATGCCCTGTCGGAGTTTTATTAAGTCTTTTCTATTTACTTCCTACCTAGATAAGATCTTAATCACAGCCCCCAAATGGTCTGCCTTGACATTTATCAACCTTAGTCATCTTTTCTCCTCGGGCTCCGCCTGGCCCGGCCGCTTTCTTCCTGCCCGGCCTTTCAATGGAAGTTAATTTCGAGGACGTGATTTATCTCGCTGGGCTAACAGCGCCGAGGCAGCCCACCTTTTCAAAGCGCGGCCAGGGAGTGAATTATAGCCGAGTTGTCCAGTGATTGCGTTCAGCCGGGAGAGAGAATAGGCAGCCAGTGTGTTGCCCTGGTGTGATGCTGGGGCCTTTTCAGCCGGGGAAGAAAAAAAGATTAGGCCTCTGACCGCGGGCCTGACAGGCAAGCGTTATATCAGCAGACAAAGGGCCGGATACCTGAAAGGAAGACTCGGGGGAGAGGGAGGCGAGGTGCTGGACACCGCCACCACGCATTGACCTCGGCCCGGCCCTTCATTGACATGCCGGCGCGGCCACCTCTGCCCTCCTCTTCTCTCCCATGCCCTCCCCTCGGCCAGGCTTCCCCCCTACCCCCCCCAGCCCTGGTCAGCCCGAGCCTGGCCTCCCGTGCGCCCTGGAGATGCGTCCTGCGGGGAGGAGCGCGCCGGGGAAGCTTGGAGGAAAGACCTGCAGCCAGGGCTCGCCTTTGAGACGGGGCTCGGCACTCCTCGAGGCTGCCAGGGCATAGCCCCCTTTTTCCCAAGATAGAGAGGGATCTCACTGCCTCTTTGTCCCTTTCTCCCTTTTTTCATTTCATCCTTCCTTCCTTTTTTCATTTCATCCTTCCTCCTCTCTCCATTTTTGCTTCTCTTCTCCCTCTCTTCTTTCCCTCCTTTTCTTCTTCTCTCTTTCTTCCCCCTCTCACTTCTTTTCATCTCATATCTCCCTTCCTTCTCTCTCGCCATTTTTACCTTCTCTCCCTCCTTTTTTCTTCCCTTCCTCTTCCCTCTCTTCTTTTCATTTCTTTCTTCCTCCTCTCACCCCATCCGCCCTCTCTTTCTTTCACTCCTGTCAACCTTCCATAGAATTGAGAACTGGAAGGAATCCCAGAAACTATCTACCCAAACCCTTCAATTTACAGATGAGGAAACTGAGTCACAGGAACAGGAAGGGACTTGCTCAGGATCACACAGGTGGAAAGTGGTAGTGATTCTGACTCAGTACTTTATCCAGTTCTCTTTACATTGAGCCCCTTCTATCCATCACCCCTACCTCTTATCTTCTTCCTCAAGCAGGGCAAGGCAGTCCTTCACCATGACAGACAGCCTTTCAAATACTTGAAGACCATCTTGAAGTATGTACCACTAAGGCTTCCTTTCTCCAGGGTAAACATGCCAAGTTTTTTCTCTGTCTCTATCTCTCCTTTACTCTCTCCCCTTTCCCTGGTTCTCTCCCTCTTTATCTTGTCTCTGCTACAACTTCATTCATTCAATCTCTTGCCACTCCATTCTTGCTCTCTCCTTCCCATTTTGCTTCTCTCTCTCTGTTTCTGTGTGTCTCTTTCTTTGTGTCTCTCTGTCTTTTCCTCTCTCTCTCTCTCCCTCCCTCTCTCTCTCTCTCTCTTTCTCTCTCTCTCTCTCTCTCTCTCTCTCTCTCTCTCTCTCATACACTCCCCCTCTTTCTCCATCTCAGTCTCTATTCCTGTATGCCCCCTCCTTCTGTTTCTCTCCACCATCATCTCTCCTTCCTCTCTCCTCTCCTGTGTACTATCAAGTTTTGTCTCTCCCTCCTCTTTTCTCTTTTGTATCTCCTTCCCCTCTTTGTCTCTTACTCTTTTTCCTTCCTTCCTTCCTTCCTTCCTTCCTTCCTTCCTTCCTTCCTTCCTTCCTTCCTTCCTTCCTTCTTTCCTTCCTTCCTTTCATCCTGCATTTCTCCCTCTCCTTTATTTCTCTCTCCATTTCTGTCTTCTGTAGCTTTCTACTTCTCTCGCCCCTCTTTATAGATAAAATACATTCATGCATACATACATACACACACATACATAGATCAAACATACATATCTACAGAGAGAGAGAGAGAGAGAGAGAGAGAGAGAGAGAGAGAGAGAGAGAGAGATACAGGAGAGCTCAGGGACTTTCCTCCATCTGGGAATGAATTTGGCCCATTCCCAGTTAACACTGAAACTTATATTTGTAAAGGGCACACACAGTCTCTCCAAGCACATACTTGGCCCAGGCTACAGGCAGTCAGGGTTGGTTCAATATCACAGCTGCTCCCATCTGGGGAGGAGAATGACAATCTTTCACAGAGCCAGAAGAGTCACATTTTTCTCTGGCTTCTCTTGGTCCTTGATCGGAGCATCCAATCCCCAAAGCTGCTGGGAGACCAGGCTTAATGAGAGGGGGCCCCATTTGGGCCTCAGAACCACTCTGGGAAAAGGCATAGAAACCCTTAACTGCTTTCTGGCAGCCTGCAGGGTTGCACCAAAAAAACCTCAGGAGAAATCAGGCTCTCTCAGGATCTCTGCCACTTGCAGTTTCCTAGTCATACGTACTACAAACAAAAGCTCAGCCCATTTCTCCAGACCACTTTGTCGATCTATAGTATAAAGACTGACATCTCTTCTTTACAAATCAGAAAACAGAGGGGGCCAGTATTACTCAGTAAGTAACAGAAAAAGCTTTTGAATCTGTATGAATCCTGCCTCAGGCACTCACTGGTTGTGACTCTGGTCAACTTCATTAATCTCTCTCAATTTCTATGTCCTCATCTGTGAAATGGGTATAATAACAACACCTCCCTCACGGGATTATTGTATGCATCAACTGAGATAGTATATGAAAAGCACTTTACAAGGCTTAAAGCTCTATGTAAGTCTTATTTATTAATGTATTGGTTTTAATATTATTTATTATTCATATTAATCATGGGATTTGTTGCTAGCATCAGTCCTCTGACTTTAATTCTGGTGTTCTTTTTGCTGTATCATATTGCTACAATCAAGTTCTGTGCTATCATCTTAGCCAGTTTAAACATTTTAGGATCAAATATAAAATTCTCCGTTTGGCTTTGTTATTAGTTTTCTTTCATCTCATTTCTTTCCACATAGTCTGTGATCTAGCCTCTGTTGTTCCTCTCCATTATTTGTGTTGCTCCTCTGCTCAAAAATATTCAATGGCTCCTTATTGCCCTTAGAATAAAACACAAAATTCTTAGCCTGGTGTTTAAAGTCCCTCTTTGTAACTTCAAGTTTTAGAAAGGTTCCTGGAGCCACTGAGAGATTAAATGTCTTGTCTAGGCTCATATGTGTTGGACTCAAGTCTTCCGGGGTCTAAGATGGGCTTGCCATCTACTACCCCAGAGCTGCCTCTTGTTTCTATAATCGCTTGCCAATTATTGATGGAATGATCAAGGCCCTATAACAGTCTCTCTAGTTTTTGTTCAATTCTGCCTCACTGATGATGCCAGAGATGCCAGCCAAGTGGGCAAGCACCAAGGGAGTACTGTCATGAAATTGGTCACTTTTAGGACATTAGTACTCACAGATGTCCACCTAGTAGATAGGAAAGGAAACAACTGCTAAGCTAATTTTGAATATTCAAAAAACAAATTCCAGGTTGTTTGACTTTGAAGGAAGATGTCCAGACCCAGTTTTGCAGTTTCACAGCCTTATTGGCTTAATACTCATTTATTTGGATAGTATAGCTAGGCTGGGCTGGAGAAATATAGATGATGATAAAACAGAGTGGTAGCTTTATTCACCTGTGCAATGGCAGCGAGAACATTAAGTATCAACGAACAATAGTTCTTTGGGATAATGAATTGTCCCAGGGCTGTTTCTCTCTGAATCCCACTGAAAAAGATGAGAACAAGAAAATAACAGAAGCTAGCACCTGTAAAGGGCTTTAATGTGAAAAAAAAATATTTATCTGGCTCTCACAACAACCCTGTGAGGTCAGTGCCATTACGCTATTATACTGATGAGCAAATTGAGGCTCAGAGAGGTGGGTGACTTGTATAGGGCTACTGAGTGAATATGCTTTTCCTGAATCCAGAATCCACTATGCTGAATAGGCTAACTACATATAAAATCATAAGCATTAAATGCTCATGAATACATCATGAGTCCCAGGCTTGGAATCAGGAAGATTTATTTTCATGAGCTCAGATCTGGTCTCAGTTGTGTGACCCTGGGCAAGTCACTTCACTCTGTTTGCCTCAATTTCCTCATCTATAAAATGAGCTGGAGAAGGAAATGACAAATTATTCCAGTATCTTTGTTGAGAAAACCACAAATGGGGTCATGAAGAGTCAGACATAAATGAAAAATGGCTGACCAACAATATATTGTGTGCTGACTGCTAAGCAGAACTTATCATTTACCTGTAGAACAAATGGACACTGGCCCTGTCTGAGGATATGAAGTCATGGCCAGAGAAATCTACTCTGGACAATGGCTCTTTCCATATTTTCTCCCCTTCCTTCTTAACATCTATAACATCTATAGAATCACAGAATTTCAGAGTTAAAAGGGATGTTGGCAGTTGAACAAAAAATGCCTTCTCCCAACATTTCAGCCCCACATCTTGGGCAAGAGGTTATCCAACCTTGACTTTTAAAGAAACGGAATACACCACCTCCCTGAGGCAGACCTTTCTACATTGGAAATGCTCTAATTGTTATAGGGAGCTTCCCCTGACATCAAGCCTCAACTTATCTCTTTATAATTTCCACCCATTGGTTCTCATTTTGCCCTCTAGAACAAAGAAAAAAAAAGTCCAGTAGCTCTCTATTGGAAGATAATTATCACCCTCTTCACTGCCCTCCCACCCCAGTTTTCTCTTCACCAGCCTAAAGATCACAAAGGTAGCAAATGACAGAGCTAGGAGTTAAAGTCAGATCCTCTGGTGCCAGGATGGGTAGGTTCAGATGTCTTCTGAAGTTATAGAATTCCAGAAATTCAGAGTTGGAAGGGACGAATCCATTGACCATACCTATGTGGCAGGCACACACACACACATACACACACACACAACCCAACAAATAGCCATCTGATCTGTGTTCTAATGGGAGATAACATTAGATGAAGCATCATCTTCGATGAAGCAGTCTGCTCCTTTTTGGTATAGCTGGAAGTCCACCCAGTGCACCCAGTACTGCCTTCTCTGTGCCAAGAAGAAAAAGTCCTCTCTCTGTCCCCCTCCTCCCCAGGAATCATCCCATTCCATTGTAGGGTCTTGACCCTAGGTTCTCTGAGGGAACTTGGAGATAGCAATAGAGACAAAGCTGGCCAGCCTGGAAGGTAGAAGTGCTCTCCTCCTACCGTGGGAGCTAGCCAGCTGAGTTTGTGAATGTGAAGACCAATTCAAAGTGAAATAAATCACGCTCTAGGCAAAAGCCTTCCCCAGCCTGGTGGAGGTTTTCATGGAGCAGAAACCAGATGGATTGTATTGAATCAGGCCCATGAGGATAGAATCTCACTACTGATTACCAGCTTGTAACAAGGGGAGTCTTGGACCCAACAAAATGTTTCCACAGACAGTTGAAGCATCTAAATCATGAGTGAAATATACTTGGAGACCTCTGCTTTTTCAAACAGCATTTGGGAATTGGATTTTCTAATTTGTTCCTTTTTAACTTAACTAAATCCCAAATGTTTGTTTGGTGTCCCATCCTAACTTGATTTCTCCCAGAACTGATTGTTTTCAGCCCCCAATGAACAAGGAATAGAATTCACTGCTCCTGATAAGTGTTCCATCATATTGTCATACAAAGAGCACTGGACTTGGAGTTAAGAAGCCCTGGGTTCAAATTCTATCTCTGCTACTTCTTTGCTATGTGATCTTTAATGAATCCCTTAAATTGGGCCTCAGTTTCCTCACCTGTCAAATTAGGGAATTGGATTAGATGACTCCTAAGGTCCTTTAAAAGTCTAAATCTAGGATCTTATGAATTTCTCTGAGCTTCAGTTTTCCTTATATGTAAAATGAGGATAATCAGATTCCTAGGTAGCACCTGTTTCACAAGGTTATCTTATCCCCAACCTCAAGTTCTATATGTAAATAAAAGCACATGGCCCAAGAATGTAGCCATTCCTTAATCACTGCTCAATTAATTTTTTTTGTCAACATCCTCTAGCCCAATAGTATTTGGCTCTTCAATAGAAGAGAATTCTGAGAACATGCAATATCATTGTTGCTATTCAAAGATGCTGGACTTTGTGAGATTCCTAGACTCCTTCAGTTCTGTGTGCTTATGGTTGGACACCATGCTCAGAATGCACTCCTTTATCATCTACTGGAACTTTTAAATTCTTTTGGGTCTCAGCTCAGATGGCACTGCCCCTAAGACGCTTCCTTTGATCCCCAAGTAAACTTGCTCCTTCTCTCTCAAGAGTTCCTGGAGTACTATGGTTTGTCTTCTGTCTCCCTCACACCCTACCATTCATCATTCCCCTCTATGGACATAGCTCTCCCTCAGGAGATTGTAAGTTTTCCTAGGACAGGGACTGAATCATTTTCTGTCTTCAGACTTAAAATATTGAGTACTCTATGACTTTCTACAGAAAAAAATAAAAACAATCCCAAACATCTGTTGAGTTGAACTGAGAAGGTTTTTAAAGAACATAGGTGAGTAACGTCCAAAAGAGAATATAGACAACTCAATTATAAGACCTGGGTTCAAATTTACTTCTGCCACTTACTCGGTGTGACTTTGAGTAAATCCCTTAAACTTTTTAGGACTTAGTTTTCCCATCTGTAAAATGAAGATTTTGGAATTGGGTGACCTCTAAAAATTGCTTTCCATCCCTAAAAAAAAAAGCTATAATCTTTACCTGGACAAGGTCCATACCTCCTCGCTTTACAAAAAAATGAAGAAGAAAGAACCTAAAGCTCAGAGTCAGATGACTTGCCCAAGGTTACCCAGTAAGCATGGGGCAGAACCAAAATTTGAACTCTGAATTCTTTTCTGCTTTTCTTCAGGATTGCTGTTCAGTCATACTCAACTTTTCATGACCTGGTATGGGTTTTCTTGGCAAAGATACTGGAGTTGTTTGCCATTTCTTTCTCCAGCTGATTTTACGGATGAGGAAACTGAGGTAAACAAGGTTGAGTGGCTTCCCCAGGGCTACACAGCTAGGAAATGTCTGAAGCTGAATTTGAACTCAGGTCTTCCTGATGCCAGGTTCAGCAGCTACCTAGCTGTTTCTGATTTTAAAAATAAAATGAGATAATAAGCATAAAATGCTTTGCAAACCCTAAAATGCTATATAAATATCGACTACTATTAGCATTTTCTACAATGCTCTGAATATTCAGGGAGATGAGTAAACTTGTGATTATATTGATTCAGGGAGATCCGAGGGAGATGCCTCTATCAAAGCAAATCACCAAACATTCTGTATCTTTCAATACTAAAGAGTTAACTGAGGTCCTCAGAGGTTAAGGGGTTTACTCAAGACCATACAACCACCACATGTCAGAAGGGGATTTGAACCCAGGACTCTTAAGATCAGCTTCCAATCCTTCTTGCCAATCTCCCTTTCATCTATCAGCAAGCATTTATAAAGTAGCTAACTTGTGTGCCTGCACAGGCGTAACTCAGGAGGGAAGTTGGCTCCAAGGTTTTCTGGGCAGCAGCAGGAGACAATGGTGTGTGTGGGGTGTGAGGGCTTAAATCCAATGAGGGTTATTTCTGATCATTGGCATAATACCCCAAGAGACTATGCCACCTATACCAGGCCATCAGTGAAATGGGATTCACCTCCCAGCTGGGCTAAGAAAAGAGAAGGTAATCGAAGAGACCCCTCTCTGTGTTAGCAGAGCAGCAGTATCACTGTTGGGCATTAAATGATATATACTTAAAGGATTTTTCTATTTACATAGGAATTAGTTTTTTAGACTGACACCCAGGAACTATGGGCTTCCAAATCCCCAGCTTTGGTAATCCTTCACTAAGCATTCAAAACACTGTAAGCTCACCTGGGTGAAATAATCATCCAAGCTCCAGTGGGCTCTTTGGAATCCTATGTGGACATGGGTAAAGGGAACCCTGCCCAGGAGCACAGATTTTGAGGGACATCAGAGTCCAGCCCCCTCCTTTTACAGGTGAGGGGAAGGTGAAGAGGTTAAGTTTTGGAAGTCAGCCAGAGGTGATAAGGAAAAGAGCCAGGACCGGAAGCCAGGTAGGTTTTCTTGTTAGGAATCATTCTACCTGCTCTCAGCTCCTACTTTGGGCCCTTAAAACTCTGGGACATCAACTTGCCCCAAGGCCAAATACAAACACTGAATCTAGAAGAGCTGAGGAAGGGGGTGGGTCCCACCAGACCAGTGAGCCATTGAGAACTTGTCATTAGAGGCGGCTGATAAAGTACAAGGCAGGCATTGTGGAGGAAGTTAGGCCAAGTGACCTTGAGAGGCCTTCAAGGTCAATCTGCTGATTTGTGGAAGAAATGAAGAGGCAGCAAGAGATTGAATTGAACAATTCCCCTAGCATTCCTTGGGTACTTACTGTGTGCCTGAGGAGGTGTTGGAGGAGATACAAAAATCAATTCAGTTTAATTCACCAAGCAGTTGTTAAGGACCTACTCTAGACTTGAGAGGCTGTGTGGCATCGTAGTTGTAGAAATGTCCTCAAAGTCTAAAAGGTCTGGGTTCAAATCTTCCTCCTGGCACATACCTGGACCCTGTACAAGCAAGTCACTTCATCTCTAAGTAGCTCTTTAAGCATGTAAGTTGTAGAGAAGGTCCTAGTTGGCAACATCGAAGGGAGTTTCCATTACCTGAGACTAATGTGGCTCAGTGGGTAGAGAACTGGGCTGGGAGTTAGGAAGACTCATCTTCCTGAGTTCAAATCCAGCCTCAAAGACTTACTAGCTACGTGATCCTGGGCCACTCTGTTTCCTCATCTCTAAAGTGAACTGGAGAAGAAAATGGCAAACCAATCCTGAATCTATGTCAAGAAAACCCCAAAGGGGTCAAGAAGACCCAACAAACAAGAAAAATAAAACCATGAGTCCAATCTTTATCCCTTTCTTTAGGACAGAGGAAGATCTGGGTGATTGGAGGAGGGTTTCACACTCTTAGGAGGGACCTTAGAGGCTATATGGCTCAAACTACACTTCAACAGCAATCCAACCTCCAACATCCTTAACTTGGTCATCCATCCTCTGAAAACCTCTAGTGAAAGGGTGCTCCCTACCTCTCCTGTTAGAACCACTACCCAAGAGAGAGCAAGTTAATTGAAAGCACAGAACTTTGCTCAACCTAAAGGACTCTGACTTTGGAGATACCCATCAATACTCTCTCCCTCCCCCAAAGCAGGAAGGCAGGAGCAATGGGTACTGATGGCCAAGAGGCACACTTAGCTCCCTAACAATCAATACTACTCATAAGTGCAATGGGTTGCCTCAGGGAAGCTGTGGGTCCTCCTCAGCCATGGATGTTCAAGAAAAGGCTGGATGCCTATCAGGGACATTGTAGAGACAATTATTGATGAAATCTAGGTTGGATTAGTTGACCTCTAAGATCCTGGCCAATTCCGAGATGCTGGAATTCTGTAGTCTTATGTCTTTGTAAATTTTACTCTTTATACATTCCTCCCATAGCCTAGCACAGTGCCTTATATATAGGGATAGGTAAGGACTGGAGCTTTTAGGGAACTCCCAAGTGAGGAAACTCCTTCCTCCAATGCCAGTCAGCACTGTCTCTACAACTAACAGAACTTTCTAGACCATTGAGATGTTAAGAGCTTGTTTGTTCAGGGTCACAGAAGGTGGGGGGAGAGAGGGAGAAGGCGGGGATTACTGTAATCCTGGTCTTCTTGGATTTGAGCCCATTTCTGGTCCACAGCATCACACTGCCTCTCAAACACATATTAGGTCCTTAGTAACTGTTGAATTGAGCTAGATAACTTCCTTGGCATAGCATATACATTCCTGCGTATTCCTTGAGTCACTTCAATGCAATGACATGTATTTGGTAGATTCTAGGTGCAGCCTTACGTGCTAAGTATGGTTTTAGGCTAGCATATTATAATAAGCATATAACATTCCTTATTTCTCAGAGAGCTTATATTCTACTGTGGGGAAAGGAACCTTTCGCGAGTCACTTAGCTTTCCTTGGCCTCAGTGTCCTCTTCTGCACTATGAGAAGGTTGGCCAACATAACTTCTAACATCTCTCTTGAGTGTAAATCTGTGATCATATGTACCTTGATAAGTCAATTAAAATATATATATATATATATATATAGTGAATATAAAAGCATTTGGGGGCTGGGGTGGATGAATGAGAAATACTAATGAAGTGAGACAGGAAAGGCCTCGTATAGAAGGCAGTACCTGATATGGACCCTAAAGGAAGCTAGAAGCTCTACAAGGTGGAGCTGAGGAGAAAAGGCATTCCAGTTACAAGGCAGAGAGTGTGAAGAGTCATGAAGCCAGAGAAAGAATATTGTATACAGGCAACCACAAGGGATGTAAAGTGTGAGCAGGAGGTGGGGAGAGTGAAGATGGAAAATCCATCTGGAAAGAAAGGTCCCAAAAAACAGGATGACTCAACATCCCTCTCCATCAAAGACCTCACTTATAAGGCAATGAACCAGGAGGTCCTGTTCATGGATGCCCTTTGACCAACTCAGTCAAAATTCAGCCCCAGCCCATGGGACCTCATCATCTTGGACCTAGCTTGTGCACCTGAGCTCATCAGCATCCTGAGGTGAACTCCAATAACCCTGGGAACAGAGGCCACACCTGCCCTCTCAGGTGCTCCTTACTTACAATTTACTTTCCTTCAATACTAACTCTGAAAGGAGAAACGGCCCAGGACGCAGGTAGATAATACATAAGGCTCTGCCCTTTTTCTTCCCTATAATGGGGCCAGGACAAAAGCATCTGCATAGCTTGTGGTCATTAGACACTCCACCTGCGTGGAGACCTTACTGTGTATTACACACCTGTCCAGTATTGTCAAGGGTACTGGTACTGCCACTGAGGACCCAGGATGGGGAGAAGCCAATTGTCAGCTTAATACATGAAGTGATTCTTGCCAGTCGATGGCTGGTTCTTTTTGGTGGTACCATGGACAAGAGCATTGGGTCTGGAGTCTAAAGACTAGAGTTGGAAACTAGATTCTGTAACTTACTGCAGTGTGGTCTTGGCCCAATCAAAGCAATGACTGAAATATTTATCAAGTGCCTCTTATATGCCAAGGACTCTACTAGGTGCTGAGGTTGCAAAGAAGAAAGAAAAAAGAAAGAAAGAAAGAAAAATACTGTTGTGTCTGCCTTCCACACATTTGCCTCTAATGGGAGAGACAACATGCCCACAAGTAAAAGAATATATAAAGTATAGGACCAAGAGGGAAAGTTTGCTAAGAACCAGAGGACTCAGGAAAGGTCTTATGTGCCAGGTAACAACATGAGCTTTATTGGAAGTGAGGGGTTCTATGAGGTAGAGCTGAGGAAGTAAGTCGGAGGATAGAATGTGTACAAAGCTAGGAGACCATTCAAGCTGGAATGTTATCTCTCTGGCTCTGTTTTCTTCATTGTCAACCAAGGCCTTTGGACTAGATGAACTCACAGGTCCTTCTCAGCTCCAATCTATGATCCTAGCCCACGTGCCTTTTGGCTGATGATGCAGCTCCTCCACCAAACAGAGGCATGTGATTCTCAGAACTGGAACAGAGGAAGGTCAAGTGCCCAAAGGACATGGTGCAGTTGAAAAAGGAAAAGAAACCAAAAGCAGAATCCACCTGCTGGCTGGGTTTTGGAGATGCCCCAATCTCTCTGACCTTACTTGTTTTTCCCTGAGTTTCTGGATAGCCCAGGCTACCCCCAGGATATTTGACGAACTTCCTCTGGCCCATGATAAAGAGGATGGGTTTGAAGCAGTGCGTCTATTCCCCACCGCTCACTATTCTCAAGCAGGCCAACTCTAGTAATAATGAGCTGAGGCTGGTTAAGCAGCTAATTAGCATGCTGTTTGTTAGAGGAGTTAAGAATGTAATTATTGTGAGTAGGCATAGCCGGCCGGAGGAATGCATTTTGAAGGTTACCATAGGAATCTCGACTCAGCCTATTCATTCCCAGTGTAATTCTAATCGCCATCATAAGGAAAGGATTGCTTGCTTGGATATAGACTGTAGGTTAACATCTGATTAGATTTCCAGTGAACAAAGGCATTTCTGGAGTTTGCTTTTTAACCCTTTGGAGACCAAACGAAGTATGGTGACCTGTCTAAAGAACTGACTAGCAAGCTCTCTTTCTCTCTCCTCTTTCTCTGTGTGTATCTCACTTTGTGACTTTCTCCTCTCTGTTTCTGTCTCATTCTCAATTTCTTTGCATCTCTCTGGTTTTGCTTCTGTTTTTCTCTCTCTTCAGTCTCTCTTTGCCTCTTTGTTTTCTGTCTTCTTCCCTCCTCTCTTTTCTCAATCAGCTCTGTCCTCTCTCTATCCCCCCGTTTCTTTGTCTCTTCATGTTTTTGTCATTCTCTTTATTCACCTCCATTTCTCTCTCTCTCTCTCTCTCTCTCTCTCTCTCTCTCTCTCTCTCTCTCTCTCTCTCTCTCTCTCTCTCTCTCTCTTTCTCTCTCTCTCAATCTCTTTGCCTCTCTCTGGTGGGATTGTTCCTTTCTCGAGTCACTCCCTGATCCTGTCTTCCCCTTCTTTTCTCTTTTCTCTCTTCTGTCTCTCTCTGTTTGTCTCTTCATGTTTGTTTTATCACTTGCTTTATATCTGTTTCTCTACCTTTTGTCTCTGTCCCTGTCTTTTGTTCTCTCTCCAGTTTATGTATACAAAAATTACATATATATTATAGATATATATATCTTCTCTGTCTCTCTTTCTTCCTCTGTCTCTCATTTCATTCTATTTCTATATCTCTTGTCTCCTCTCTCTTTGTGTCTCTTTTCTGTGTGCATCTCTCTCTTCTCTTCTCTGTCTCTCTCTCTCCCTGCCTCTGTCTCTCCTATTTCCCTTTCTCCCTCTCTCTTCTGTTTTTCACCTTTCTGTCTATACATCTCTCCATTTCTCTCAGTTCCTCTTCTCCCTATGCCTCTCTCATCTCATTCTGTGTATCTCTGTATCTCCACTGTGTTGTGTCCTCTTTCTCAGTGTGTACTTCTCTCTTTGTTCTTCTCTCTGTGTGTCCCTCTTCTATGTTTCTGTCTTCCCCTTTCTCTCCCCCATTACTTGAAGACAAAGTAAACCACTTGAAGACCAAAGGCAGCCCACTGATTGCTAGACTTAGACCCACTGGAGGTTCTAATGGTCAGATCTAAAGTGCTGGTCCTAATCAGCCCAGAGAGGTCCCTGTTTTCTCTGATTGACTGAGAGTCTCCTTGCACTAGAACACAGTCTCCTCCTCTAATCCTCCTTTGTCTGGCTGCTGTTGAAATGTCAGTTCACAAGATAAAGTTAAAGGAATTTAGGACCTTTATGTTCATTGAAGCATAGTGTGTTCTAATGGAAAGTGTTCTGGGCAGCCTGGTGGTGCCTGGAGTCAGGAAGACTCATCTTTTTAGATTCAAATCTGGCCCCAGACACTAGCTAGCTGTGTGACCCTGGCCAAGTCACCTAACCCTGTTTGCCTCAGTTTCCTCATCTATTAAATGAGCTGGAGAAGGAAATGGTAGACCATTTCAGTATCTTTGCCAAGAAAACTCCAAACTGGGTCACAAGAGTCAGGCAGGACTAAAACACACAATTGAATGGAGAGTCAGGAAAAGCCCGAGTTCAAATGCTGCCTTATGTCCTACCTTGTGACCAGAGGCAAATTAATTCACTTTTCTGAATCTTGACTTCTGCATCAGTAAATAGGGATAATACAATAACACTTCTAATACCCACTCCACCAGCAGGGCTGTTTCAAGAATAGATAGTATTTGAAGGGAGAGGGCAGTCTCCAAGCATCATAAAAATGCTGGCTCTTTTTATCATAGAGCTCAATCACGAGACCCAGAAGCTCAGAGAAGTGAAAGTAGTTTGCCCAGGATCCAATAGGTAATGGGAAACAAAGTTCAAATTCAAAGTCAGGTTCTTTGGTTCCAGGTCCAATGCTGTTCTGAGGAAAATTTCAGGCAAATGATTAGAACCATCACTCTCCATGCCAGCTTGTGACCCAACCACAGAACTTAGAAAGTCTCTACTCCTTCTTTCTCTCCAAGAAGGAATTTTTGAAAGATCTTTTTTTTTTCTGAGTCTAAAATGAAAAGATTATTTCTAGGGGAGCTTGTTGGTGACATTTCAGGGGAGAAAAGAAACCACAAGAAATATGTCCATCCCATGGTGTCATGGAAAGAATAGGGGTTCTGCACTAATTCATTGTTGGTGGAGCTGTGAACTCATCCAACTATTCTAGAGAGTGGTTTGGAACTATACTCAAAGGGTTACAAAAGTGTGCATACCCTTTGACCCAGCAATATTGCTACTAGGACTGTATCCCCAAGAGATCATAAAAATGAGAAAGGATCCCACATGTACAAAAATATTTATAGCAGCACTCTTTGTAGCTGCCAAAAACTGGAAATCAAGAGGATGCCCATCAATTTGGGAATGGTTGAATAAATTATGGTATATGAATGTAGTGGAGTACTATTGTGCCATAAGAAATGATGAACAAGAAGACTTCAGGGAGGCCTGAAAGGACTTATATGATCTGATGCTGAACAAAAGGAGCAGAACCAGGAGAACTTTGTGCACAGCAACGACCACAGTGTGCGAGAATTTTTTCTGGTAGACTTGGAACTTCATAACAATGCAAGAACTTAAAAAAAAATATTCCAGTGGTCTTCTAAGGCAAAATACCTTCCACACTCAGAGAAGGAAATATGAAATTCAACCCCAGAATGTAGCAGGTCATTTGTGTGTGTGTATTATGTTTTGATTTGTTATATGATTTCTTCCATTTATTTTAGTTGGTCTACACAGCATAACTATAGTGAAAATGTATTTAATAGGAAAGTATGTGTGGATTCTATATAGAACTGTATGCTGTCTTGGGGAGGGAGAGGGGTGGTGAGGCATAGGTAGGGGGGAAGAAATCTAAGTTTTATGGTAGTGATTGTAGAACATTAAAAATAAAAAAAAACTAATAAAAAATAAAAGCTACAATTGACAGTTGGTTACCAAAAAAAAAAAAAAAAAAAGAGTAAGGGTTCTGTAGCCAGAGAATTTGACATTTGAATCCCTCTTCTGATGTTTGCTAATTTTGTGACCTTGGGTAAGTCAATTAACTTGTAATTAGCCTTGGCTTCATCATCTGTAAAGTGGGAATAGTCATACTTGCACTGCCTGTCTCCCAGAACTGCTAGAAATTTTTCAACTTTAAAGCAATGTAGAAATGTGGATCCTTAGGAATTGCATGAAGGATCTATATATCAGGCAAACGTGATCTCTAAAGTCCCTTTCATTTTTGAAAAGCAGGTAGTGGCATGGTGGATAGAGAGCCTAGAGTCCGGAAGACCTGAGTTCAAATCTGATCTCAGATACTTAGTACTTACGTGACCCTGGACAAGTCACTTAATACTGTTTGCCTCAGCTTCCTCATCTGTAAAATGAGCCAGCAAAGGAAATGACAAATCATTTTATTACATTTGCCAAGAAAAGCCAAAACGAGGTCATGGAGAGTCAGATACCGATGAAATGATTAACAAAACAAAATGATAGAAAGGGAAAGCTTCTACTTTGCAGCCAGGGGGAGATGGGTTCCAATTCTGTTTCTATTACTTATTCCCCATGTGACCTTGCACACTGGGACTCAGTGCATGGAGATATAATGCCTGCAGCATTAGACATTAATATATCAGGGGTTGTTGCAAGAGTTCAAATTATTATCACCTATGAAAAAAAACACCACATTAATTTCAGCTGTTGTTAAAACTGACAAAGCTGGATACCTCTCAGACTCTTTCCAGGAGAATTCCATCAAGTTCTAGTTATCTGCCTGGGGTGAGGGCCCAGTGAGGAGAGTAACGGTTAAGATAGTAGAAGGGAAAAGTAGTTAGGACAAGGTTCTTTGTTGATAGAATTCCTAGAAAGCCATCCATATAACCATTCCCCAAGACACAGAATTCTGGCAGCTAAAATGGAGAATGTGATCTCACCTACCCACTGGTCAGGGGACTACAGTTTACCAAAGAAGCTAGCCATCGCTACCTGGGCTCCTACTGATAGCTCTGAGCTGTATCAACAAGCAAAGACCTCACAGTTCTGTTCAGCCCAACAAAGTTTTATCAAATGCCTGTTGATTGACTGTGAACAAGCCCTAAGTGCTAGGTGCTGACAATACAAAGTAAAAAGTGAAAACAGTCCCTGTCTTCAAGGGGCTTACATTCTCTTGGGGGAAAGGTTTCAGAAGCTTAAAGAGCCTACAGAAATTTAAATACAGCCTCCTCTCCCCTCCCCATCCCATTACTCAGTTGGTCCTACAGTAAATAAAAATAAGTGGAAAAAAAAAAGCAGGGGCATCTGTAATCATAGATTCCTATGTGACTTCCCTCAACCCTCCAACCATCACACCCCATTGCTTGTTCGAGTCCCTGAGATGGCACTATTAAAATATAATTCTCAATATTTTCCATTAAAACTGCCAGCAGCATTTCAAGTGAAGGTATCAGCATTCTAACTGCTGAGGATATTCATTAAGTCACCTCTGCATATTCCTTTCTTCCTTTTTTTCTTTTCTTAAAAACTGCCTCCCTGATTTCCCATAATGCAACTGTTAGCTGCTATCCTAAAAGACCAGTCAGGATGGTGAGCAACAATCTGGAGGCATGGGGGTCCCAGAGTCCTGCTGTTCCCCTATGGCTCCGATAGACCTGCTTCTCCATGGGAAGTTACAATTCAATGGTGACCAAACTATTCCTGTGTTATCAACAAACCTGCACTTTGGCCAAGGAGCACAGACTTCCCGAGGAAGAAGGCAATTTGTTTGTGAATTTCCCCTTTTGTTATGGAAAACTGCAGGTGTTTTTCCCCCCTTAAATACTGTAAATGTGTAAAACATTAAATATCCCAGGGTAGCTATGGCCCCTTGAATTTGGAAATATATGGGGGTGTTTATTTATTTTTTTTTAAGTCAAATTGATTTGAAAGTAGCCCTCTGTAGATTGCCAAGGGACCCTTTTGTGTGGGTTCATTGGAATCATCTTGAGGGAGGTCTAGTTGTGCAAAGGGGGCTCACTTCCATGGTTCCTCCTCCACCTCCCCCTCCCCAGCTCCATGAAACCTGAGCAGGGTCCCAGAAATCGGAATGCAAGAATTCTTTCTTGGTGCCAACTTGGTATTTCAGAGACAGGTTTTCATACTAATTGAATATCATCTTCCATTCTCTGTATAATGCATTGCATGACATGCTGATCATAATTTCCAAATTGTTTTCTTTTTTTCCCCCTCTGGATTGATAGCTCTGCTTCCCCAGAGAGCTATTTCCCATCTTACCTTCAATGAAATGTGAAGTGATCAGGTACTTTCCAACATCATGTTTAGAAGAGCATATCAGAAAACCTGGCAATATTTTGCTTCTTAAATACTCAGTGTCAGTAACAAATAAAGGCAATTGTCCTGATGGGGAATTTTCCCTTTGTTGATTAGAACTTGGCAAAATGCTAGCCAGTGGAGGTTGTCAGAACCCAAGGGCAGGTGATTCTGCTTTCATAGGTTAATTTTGACCTAGACATCGAGATTCATACATATTTATTCATGCCATTGGACAAGCCATGAACAGTTTGCTTTCATTAAATAGGAAATCAGAATGCAAATGAATGGGATTTGGGGATTATTTTTATTTTTCAAAGTCCAGACCTGTGATTTTGTTGGGACTGGGAACTCCTAATGTGCACACTCCTTCCCCAGTCACAGATTAGAAATCCAACTCCAACCTATAGTCTTAGAGAGTTACTGAAAGCATTGAGAGGTTCAGTGACTTTCCCAGGGTAATGTATACTTAATAATATTAATATAATATTATTATATTAATAATACAATCATAATTCTATCCACAATAGCAAAAATTCAAATTGGCAACAAGTAATCATATTCTTTAAGCTATATGGCTTTTAAAATTAAGAGACATAGCAGAGGAGATCATATTCATATGGGAATAGGATGAGTCCCATGAGCCATCCCTGCTGTCCTTCTTTTGGAGTTGTACCAAGAAGGCTTTTAGTGCAATTGCTGAAGATGACTTAAAGTCCAATACTTTATGGGACCTACAGAAAGCAAGTGTTTTATCTATTTGTATCAATCCTCCATAGAAAATTAAATAGAAAAGAATAATAGACAAATATTGACTCGTCCCAAGACCATCTCTCTCTCTGAACCCCTTTGGAAAAGATTATGAGTTTACACTTATAATAATGACAACCCCTTAAATTCAAAACCACCAACTACTTCAAATGAGGGAGGGTAATGACAAAAGGAGGGTGATGCTAGTCTGGGTGATATACAATTAAGGTTTAATGTGACTGGAGACTGTGAATATATATTATCTATCTATCTATCTATCTGTCTATGTCTTATGGTGGTCATGGCAACGATGATCATGAGAGCTGATAAAGAGTCAGCCTTGAGATCAGGAAAACCTCTGTTCAAAACGTGCCTCTGAAATATACTAGTTGTTTGATGATTTAAAAAATACTTTAAAAAATATGTTTTTGCCAAAGAATAAAATATGATTACTTTGATTCACATTTTTTTTTGCTGCCGACTCCCTTTTAAAAAGGGAAGAAGAAGCAATTAAAATGTATTCCCTGAAATTAAAAAAAAAATAATTCTTCTAAACCAGGCTCTATTGGCCCATCCCATCCAGATTGGGGGATGACGGTGGAGAGAGGGCTAGGGGATTGTCTTTCTATGCTATTGTTTTCAAGCCAGTCTTTTCATTCTATTTTCAGCTAATTAAATTAATCTGGTAAGAAGGTGTAAGCTCACTTGTTTAAGCAATGGTTTGGGAAGCTAAAGGGGGAGATGGGAGGTATTTGCACAGCCAGAGGCTTGTAGAGGAGCGTATTAAGACTCCACCAACAAGGGGAAACTTCACATATGATGCAGAAAATCCTGTTTAGCGATTCCCTTCTAAAATGTCCCAAATCCTAAAAGCAGTATCCGATTAATCCAATAGACTTGGTCCAAAGGAAACATCCTCCTCCTGGCCCCTAACCCTGGCAATAACTGGTGACTTTATACTGGGTGTAATTAGTACTGATCATTTTCATAGCTTCAGGCAGTAAACAGATTATCATAAGTAGCCTCCTTCCCTCTGACTTGTAACTCCAGATATCTCTGGATTTAAAATTTTGGAGTTAGAGAAGTACGTACTTTATCAACAATAGCATTATACTCAATCATCTTCATTTCATCTGGCTATAAGATGCCTCATTGAGTCCCTCATTCAGAGATTCATTCATTTGTGGATTGATTGATTGATTCATTCATTTAGTGAGTCAGTCATTCAGCAAAGCACTGTGTACAGCAGTAAGAGTACAAGAGTTGGAGTAAAGGAGACAAAGGTTCAAATACTGTTGCCCAAAGTTACTAATTTTCTGACCATGGGCAAATCTATTGTCCTTGACAAGTTTCATCTGAAAAATAGGAATAATCATACCTTAAGTCCATCCCTCAAAGTGTATCATAAGGAAATCAGCTTATCAATTTTGATGCCCTATCGCAATGGAAACTATTATGTTCCAAGTGCTGAGGTTGCCCAGAATGAGTTGAATGGGAAGTTCTCAAGGGTGAAATTCTAAGAATGGTGAGTGCTAGAAATGATTCTGGTGAGGAAAATTAAAAGCCAAATTCTTTGAATGGACTGGCATGGATGCACTTGGAATTCACCATTTACTATAGAAGGAAGAACAGCTTATAGAGAGTCCAGAATTTTAGTCTCTGATTCTTAGATCTGGAAGGAATCACAGAAACTCACTTACTTCAATCTCTTCCTGAAAAAGGTTCCCTCCTATATAAAAGAATGCTGAGCAGGCAGCACTCTCAAGTGTGGGCTGAACTAGATTAAAATGTAATTGTGAAATATTTTAACAAAATAAATAAAAATATAATGGAACATAGATAATGTTAATATGTGGTTTTCTAAGTCACTATGTCACTGAATAGATCCTTATATATTGCTTAGTGGCTCCCATTTCTATTTAATAGCTAATAATAATAGCTAACATTAATAAAACACCTCCTATGTGTTGGGTACTGTGCCAAGTGCTTTACAAATATTTTCTCATTTGACCTTCAGAGCAACAATGAGAGCTATTACTATCCCCATTTTTACAGATGAGGCAGACAAGTTAAGTGACTTGCCCAAGTTCACATGACTAGTGTTTGAGGTTAAATTTGAACTTAGGTCTTCCTGACTCTGGGTCCCATGCTCTGTCCACTTCATCACCTACTACCTATTTGCACTTGATACCACTGATGGATGGCATACTCAGCTTCAGCAAGTGGTCATCTAGCTATGGCAGGTGAGTAAAATAAAACTCAGAAAGATCAAGCAATCTGCCCAGGATCACACAGCTTATGTTTCATGTCCAAGGCAGGATTCAAGCCTAAGTCTTTTCCTGATCCAAGTCTGTCACTCCACCCGCTCTAGCTCCCTATGAGCAAGTACAAGATTACTAACTATAGAATAGTACCAGAAAAACCCATCTGCTGTGGGACTTCTTCCATCCTCTGGGCATGCATCAGTTTGGTGGCTGGACATTGCCTATGTGAAAGTTTTCACAGATACAAAGAGCTGTTCTCTTTCTTTAGTTAGAGAGTCTTGTGTCTCTTCCATGTCAAAGTTAGGAAGATATGGGGCCATTTTGCACTCCCTGTGCAGATGGTTAGATCTGAGGACAATATCAAGCCCCTACTTGAATAGGGGCTTCTTCCTTGCCTCTTTCTTGCTGGAGGAAATTGCCTCGGGATGCCTGGGTTGTCTTGGCTGTACCTCCATCATTGGTCTTCTGTTATATGGGCTACACAAAGACAGGGTTGGCTTATGGCCATGGGGTGTTTCAAACGCTTTGAAAGCATGGAACTCCATGGACGGGAGGAGTCACCAAGCTCATCTGACAACCTTATGATGAGGTCATGACTGCGGGCCAGTGATGAGTGGTAGACAAGAGGTGTGATAGAAAATTATCTGTTTCCAAGCCCTGGTTATGCTTGACCTATATTAATTGTGTGACTCTGTCCCAAGTTTCTTCTGCTTTTGGCTTACCTATAAGGACTAGATGTTAGACTAGATGAATTTCATAAGGCTTCATATCTTATGGTCTCCTGTGATCAAACTTCTCCCATTCTAATCCCATCTCTGTCATTCACTTGAATAAGGACTTTGCTCAAAGGATGTCCTTTTCCTTCTCTATGGAATGAAGGTGGTGGGAATAAATCATCTGTAAAGTTTCTTCCAGCTCTGATATTCTCCTTTCTATCTTCTATGTTCCCTTCTAACTTTGGCATTCCATGTTCCAAGGGCTTGTCTGGGTTCTATATTCTGTTCTCCCTCCCAAATCTAACCATTTATATTCTGTATTTTATGGGTCCTTTCATCTCTGACAGTCTCTTTACTAAGGTCCATCTCAGATCTAACACTGTGTTCTATGCTCCCTTCTAGCTCAGACATTTTATGATCTAAGACTCCATCCAACTCTGACATTCCATGTTCTAAGACCCATTCCAGCTCTGATATTTCACGGCTCTGTGACTTTACAGAGTTTCCTTGGGTCATTTTTCTAATTGCCTTGGACCTTCCAAAAGTTTCTCTCAGGCCCCAAAAGAAGATAAACAAAATGCTCCCAAATATTATTTATTCAACTATGATCAGTTGGCCATAGGACCCATCAGACCACTTCTTTTCCCTAACTTACAACACCCATCTGCCACAATAGATGTCTCATTTCCCAAGTCCATGGCCCTCTTCTCTCTTCTCTCTCTTTTTCCCCCCTTATTCCAGATCTGCTCCTGTTTTTTTTTTTTCCATCTATTTTTGAAGGTGCCTAAGACAGGAGCTCACTTAATACGGCCCCTTACGCTTGTGGCGCAACAGCCTATTCAGTACAGATAAGCCCCTTTAGAAATGAAGGGGAATGTAATTCAGTGTTTGAGTGACGGCAGGAAGATTTATCCCCTCACTAGACAATACGGCTTTTGGGGCTTTAATCTTGCCCAGACAATGGGCTGTTTCTCGGCCCTCATCTTGTGCTTTTCCCACGATGTGTGGTGATTAGCCGAGGTTTCATTGGAGAGAAGCCACTATCTCCCATTGAAGAATGTTTGCGCTTCTGTCAAGGGCTAAGGAGGGAGGGAATTGGGAAGAAGAGGAGAGGAGGGAAGACTTGAGTTCATCTGAGCAAAATGTCTATTTGCCTGAGAGAAGCCGCCTGCCAAAGAGGCCTTGATTTGGGGATGGCCCAGCAGCCAACTTGACCTGAAGCATCCCGAGAGTCACCCAGGAAGCTCCCAGTGAGAGCCTGTAGAGGAGACACCATTCATTTCAAGAACGTCTGATCTTACTAAGAATGAGTCTATAAAAGCCAGAAGTGGCCTCTTGCCAAGCTAGGAAGTCTCCTGTCCCTAAAGGACACCTGCCTTCTATCTCCTTAACTTGGGGAGCAGCCCATCCAGGGGTCTCTTTGGGGGGGCATTATTCTGCCTTTATATCTCCTGATTCAGTGCCTGGCACATTATAGGCACTTAATAAATCCTCATTGTTTTGAACTGAATTGAGTCCACCCAGCCAGAGGTAACCCTCCTTCCCCTGAATTTTTGTATTAGTGTCCCGATGTTTCTGGCAAGCACGCTGGTGGGAATTGTCGTTATATGTCTACTTCTTATCTATCCTTTCCCCCCTTCCTAAGATAATCAATTTTAGTCATCTATGCATATTTCTTCTAGACAGTCCTTTAAATACAGTAGCACAATGCCTTCAATATCAACAAATGTTTGCTGAATGAAGACAATCCAATAAATTCTAAAATTGCCCCCAATAAATCGTAAAATTACTTTGAGCATCACCCCACCTTTACTTTCACTTCTCCCTGTGTTTACAGCTTTCAAATCCTGCCCTCCAATCCTTAACAGAGGCTTATTCCTTTTACCTGAAAGGTCACTATTCATTCCTTTGGATTAGACAAAGCCCCCCTATTAAAATGTAAATACAATTATCTTTGAATCAGGTTGTCTTAAACTCTTTCACACTTAGGTGAAAATGACTAATGTCATTTTAGTAATCAAATCTTCTCCAAAGAAAAGGAACAAGTCCAGATTGAGCACTGGAGAGGGAGGGTTACCTGCCTGGGATCCTTGACTTCAGAGTCTATGGACATTGGGGCTCTACCTGCATGACTTTATTCAAATCTGTTCTCCTCCTCAGGGTCTCAGTTTCTCCATTCAATCCAATTCAGTTCAATAAACACTTGTTAAGTACCTACTGTACATAAGGCACCGTGCTTGGCAATGTGGATAAAAAGGAGAAAACAAACAAACAAACCTGTCATCAAGGCACTTGTGTTCTACTGGGGGACATTTACACAGAGAAGGAAATTCAAGATATTTGAGAAGAGAGAGAGAGATCCCTAACAACGAAGACCAAGAAGAGCTTCCTCATAAGCTGAGCCTTGAAGAAAGCCAAGAACTCCCATCCTGGTTTCTGCAGAGATGGGAGAAGAGCATGTATTTCTCCTAGTAGGTTTTTTTGCTGTTGTTGGGGGTGGGGGTGGGAGGTCAATTTGATTGAACTAAAGGAAAATGCTGTCAAATCCCCTTCTGTCAGAGACAAAAAAAAAATGCCAATGAAAGAGCTGGAAAAGATTAAACTCATACTCTGTGGCCCACAGAATGGATAATGAATGTGTGAATCAGTATGAACCCTTAAGACCCTGAACTGTTTCCCTATCCAAGCTCACCTGTGCTGGACTATTCCTATCCCTACTGGGGTAATGAAGGTGGTGGGGTTTGGAATATTTTATCCTTCAGGCAGTGGGACATTTGTACAGCTTGGATGAGTGACCCTGGTGGGTTGGGTGTAGGATTCTCCTTACTTCCAAGGCAAAAAGTAACCCAAATCTAGAGAGGAGTAGCTGGGTTAAAGACACCAAGTGTAAGGAAGCCCAATTCCTCCAGTTAGCTGCTCCTCCATCCTTTGGGCCAATATTACTTTGTATGGAATGGGAGCTTCCACTTTTGTTTTTGTATCATCATTGCTTAGCACATACTAGGTGCTTTAAAATGCTTGTTTTGTGAGTGGATAAGTGAATGAATGAATAAGTGAACAAATTCTTCAGGTTTATAAGGGAATTTTCTTACAGAATTTTCTCCTTTCCCCCATCCCTCTAGACCCCCTCATATTCTAAGGGCAGATCATCTTATCCTTCTAGTGGGGAATAGAGGAACTGAGTCATAGAATATTAAGTTAACTATGAGATGGCTATTCAGTATATATGAGAATATGAGCATATTTAGAACTCAATGGGACAATCTAGTCCAACCCACTCACTTTACAGATATGGAAACTGAGGCACACAGAGAAAAAGAGACTTGCCCAAGGTAGTACATATAGAAAGTAGTGGGGCCAACTATAGCCAGAAGAAACAACAGATATGACCTCTGTTCCATATCTTGCCCTAAAGGACACTACTCCCTTCTAGAATTTTAAGACTGCACGTACTGGCTCAAACATTTTGGAAAACCTTCCAGATGTAGTGGATAAGGTTTAATATTTATATAATATAATCATCAGAGTTGCAAGGCCTAGGTAAAAGAACACTTGAGAAATCGTTTCATTCAATTCCCTCATTTTACAGATGGGGAAACTGAGCCCTAAAGAAAGGACATCCTTTCCCTGGGACCAGTTTCTAGGGTGATTGCTGGGATGTCTTAGCTCTTCTTTCCAGATGTGTCAAGCTAGTCTTACCACCTTAAAAGAGTTGTTGCTTGCTTTTTTTGACTTACAAACAAAATTATTTTGAGTATCCCCAATTAATGAAAAGTAGAAATATGGCTCAGCCCTGATAGGTTATAATCATAGGAATACAAATTTAGATCTCGAAGGGACCTTTGGAGAGTATGTTTTGCCCAACTCTTGATTTTTTACAGATACGG
Organism: Bettongia penicillata ogilbyi; assembly: GCA_023548195.1. Taxonomy (NCBI): domain Eukaryota; kingdom Metazoa; phylum Chordata; class Mammalia; order Diprotodontia; family Potoroidae; genus Bettongia; species Bettongia penicillata. The sequence continues at coordinate 325,451 of JAJHZJ010000236.1, forward strand.
AAACTAAGACCTATGAAGTTAAGGACACAAAGGTAATAAATAGAAAAGACTGGATTAGAACTCTGTTCTTTCTGACTCCAAATAAAACACGTTTTCCACTCTCCCCGGTACCATTACCATTACCATTGCTGCCTCTCTAGTTACAAGAACCTAATCTTAAATCACCTCCTGCTTTATCAGTATACTTAGCAGTGAGGCCTTGGATGCACTAAAAAGGTATTTGTGTCTGTTGCAGCCCAGGAATTCGATTATAATGAAAACAAGACTCTAAGCCTCTAGTCCATGTGTGAGTGAAATCTCTCTCCTGGGCAGCAAGACTTCCATTTCAGGGCTAGCTTTCATGTCACCGATAGAACCCCTGTTTATTTCAACAGGTTAGGAAAGGTAGTTTGCCAGTACCTTAACGAGGGTGTGGCAAATGGGACTTTGTCTCAAGAACTGACCTTCAAGTGGCATGCTTTCTCCTTGAAATGGCTGCCTCCATCTCCCCCACCCCACTCCCATTAGCCTCTTACTCTACAGATCTCTGCTTATCCACATTCCAAAAGTCGTTGATGAGAAAGACAAACCAGTTGAAAAATCATAACAAACTTGGACTTCATACATCATTCCTCCCCTCCCCATATTGCCCTCTTAAACATTTTGTACACTTTGGGAAAAAAGGAAGTTGGAGATGGATATTCACACCTTTGAATTTAACTGTCAGGATTCCCAGTTTCTCTGTTGAATATTAATTATAGCGACAGGTAACACACACACATACATGCCGTCAGAACTATTCAAGTGAACAAAACCCATGGTGACACTAGGGAAATAGGATTTCTTTTTAGAAAAGTGCTTTTGGATGGAGACAAGGGAAAGAGAGAGGATGAGAGAAAGGAGATGAATCAGTCCTTCACTGGTCCATCAGACCACATAAAAGAAAACATCTCCAGCATTCACCCAGCCATCCACAGGGACAGTCCCTCTCCCTAAACTGGCTTTCAATTGGTAGATTTGAGAGCTCTGATGGCTGAGGAGGAGTAGAGTCTCCGAGTTCTCTGTTTGGGGAAGGGATCGCTATGTCAATAATTAACAAAAGATGAGAAGAGATTACTTACTTCTGGTTTGGGCTTCCTTTCTCTCTCCAAGGTATCTTGTGCTAATTCCTGAAATTTAGCTGCCCAAGATTATCCATTTTAAAGCCAAACTAAGCTACATTAACCTTCGTCTTTCCCCCCACAAAATCATAATACGACAATCAAGTTGGAACAGGTGCCAAGTTACAAAAACAGGGGTAGGATACAATCCCTTTGCTTCTCTCTCTCCGTTACTTAAGTCAGAGAACATCCTGAAGATCCCCATACACACACACACACACACACACACACACACACACACACACTTTGGAGGAAAAGACGCTGTTGCCCCATATTGTGGCAATAAAAAGGAAGGGGGAGGGAATTAAAGTGAAAACTGCTCTCTCCTGATCATATGCCCTAATTAATCAATCATAGGATTATAGCTCCAAAGCCAGGAGGGATCTTAGATGCTTTATAGTTCAGCTCTCTCATTTTACAGATAACAATATTAGCATTTATATACTGTGTTAAGGTTTGCCAAGCACTATACAAATATCCCAGCAGCCTTGGGAGGTAAATGCTATTTTTTATCTTCATTTTACAGATGAGGAAACTGAGGTAGCTAAAGGCTAAGTAACTTGCCCAAGGTCACGCAGCTGGTAAAGCTGGTCTTCCTCCAGGCTAGTGCTCTATTTACTGTACCACCTCTGAAACAGAGTCACAGAATATTTTAGTGACTTGTACTAGCTGGCAAGTGTCTAAAGCAGGATTTAAATCCAGATTTTTCTGCCGGCCCTTACCCCCATAAATCAAAGTATGTTTATTTTGTTATCTTATATTTGTCTATGAACATACATCATCTTGGTAGAATTTAAGTTTCTTTGTGCTTGGCAATGCTTTTCGATTGATTGATTGATTGATATGAACAATTCTGAGAAAGGTGATGGAAGAAACACGTGTTGAAAATATTGTAAGGAGTGGAGAGAGGGGAGAAAGAATATATCCAAGGACTGCATCAATGACAGAACAGATCAAGCAAAAGAAGCTAACTTGCCTAAGAGAAAGAGAAAGAAATGCACTTCTATTGTTGAAGAGGTGGGGGGCTATGGATGTGGAATGTTGCATATATAATCAGATGGCATCTCTGAATCAGTCCCTTTTGATTTACTGTTATTCTTTGAGGGAAGATTTACTTACTGTTTGTGTATGGGGTGGGGATGCAGTGTGATAACTGGTTAGGGGGAGGGAGTTAGCTAAAAGACTAAATGTAAAAAACAAGAGATAACCAGAGAAATTTAAAAACACAAAATGAAGACTACGACCCTCAGCCCTAAGTCAGTCCCCATTTCCGCCCCCTCCCCCATCATTTTTCAGGACCATCCTCACTGTAAACTGCCGTGGTATAAAGGGGGTGAGCTGGGGGGCGGGGAGAAGAAAGAGGGGCTAGAATGGAAGGAGTCCCATGGCCTGAACTAATCCTTGGTAAATCGAGGGATAATAGAGTAACGCCCCATCCTGTCTGTGATTGAAACCATAGATAGGTGGCCCAGGAGATCTGATAGCCTTGCTTAATAACAGGGTTCTTAGAAGGAAAAAAAAAAAGGAAGAAAGAAAAGACAACCCAATACTTTCCTACATCTTTATTGACATTCATGAGGAAATTTCACTGGGCACCTGTCAGAATTTTTTTTTACCTAAAATAATGAAGAAATTTGAATGGACTCACAAACACAGGCAGAAGCGTCCTACCTTCTATCCCAAGAAGCACTGTCTTTCAGCCTGGTAAGTGCTATATTTAAGCTCAAATGACTTTGCTTAAGTCCCAACTCTGTAACATTCTGCCTCTATAACCCTGAGCAAATCTCTTCCCCTCTTCCAGGCTCATATTCCTCCTCTCTAAAGTGAGAGTTAGACCTCTTAGGTCCCTAGGTCTGTGGTTCTGTACAGCGTGAGAGGAGAATTCTTCTCTCCCAGGGTACCTCTGGCTGGTTCCTGACATGCCTTTATCAGTGTTTCCAATGGCCTTGCAGGTGTTTCCAGCTAATCCTTTCCAGAGCCGAGGAGTTAAAATAAATAAGAAAGGGAGAAAAACCAATACCTTTTGTTTGTCTAAAAATAATCTTCCTCCTTTAATTCCTGTTGACATTTTTTTATTTTATAGGTGCTTTCTGGTTATTCAGTCAGCCTGATTTGGAAGGAGTTGCTGAAAGAAAGGTCAAGATCCCATCAGACCCACTTCTCCATCAATGGCTCACACTTTAGTAGCTCAAGGGTTTTGTGTGTGTGTGTGTGTGTGTGTGTGTGTGTGTGTATGTGTGTGCGTGCGTGCGTGTGTGTGTGTGTGCGTGCGTGCGTGTGTGTGTGTGTGTGTGTGTGTAGGCTTTTTTTCTTTTTGAGAAAACAATCTGAGATTACATTTTCAACATTCCTGATACCATAAATAGCCAAATTGCCTTTTGGGGTTCCATTTTTCAGTAAGCTAAATTCAGGCAAATAAAATTTCCTAGTCACCAAGCAGAAGATAACTGACAGACAGTATAGAAACCAAGATGCCTCCCTAGGTTTATCAATTACTCACTTCATGAGAATTTTTGAGCATCTACTCAATGCCTAGTACTGTGCTAATCACTCTATTGATAGAATACGGTTGTACTTTTGTAGAAATCTTGACAAATATGGCAATCTTCATCTATGTGACTTTGAAATCCAAACTGTGATGAACAGATATTAGCTGATCTCCACATCAACCACATCCATAAACATTTTGGATTTTGGTGAATTTGATAAACAGATTGTTCTTCCTATGTTATTTTAGCCTATTACCCCCTTCTTTGGTCAATGCTAAATGGATGCTCTGAATATCCTTTTTTTTTTCTTGGAGTGGATATTCTTTGTGACCAACAAAACACATAGGAAAGGCAATGTGTTATAGGAAAAAGAATTGCTTGATCTGATCTAAAATAAAACTGGATTGAAATTTAAGATCTGTTATTTACTATCTATTGGATAATAGGCAAGTCACCAGTCCTTTCTGGGCCTCAGTTTCTCAGTAAGTAAAATGGGAAGGAGGGTCCTTTCTGGGCCTCAGTTTCTCAGTAAGTAAAATGGGAAGGAGGTCTCTTTTGTAATCAATAAGCATTATCAACCACTAACTGTCTCATATCTTTCTCAGAGGTATACTCTCAGAAGTAGGCAAATGGATAAATCACTGCCACTGAAATTGTGTAGACTTGATTTCCAATCTATTCTATAATAGTAGCTATGAGACCCTGGGCTGGTCACCTAAGCTCTAGGTCTGCATTTGCTCATTTATAAAATAGAGATAAAATAATTTTAGTACCTGTCTAGAAGGGTTATTTTGAATCTTAACACAAAATACTATGTAACAGTTATTATTAGGAATGAGAAAATGTTTCTTCTTAGATCTAAAGTTGAAAGGGTCCTAGAGGCCATCTAGAACTCCCTCCCTCATTTTACAGATGGGGAAACTGAGAGCCAGAGAGGTTAAGTGACTTGCCCACAGTCATACAAGTATTAAACAGCGGATTTGATATTTGAACCCAGATTCATCGACTCAACATTCAGCACCGTTTCTACTGTACTGCAAATGAGAGTACCTTCAGATACAGTGCTCTGTTTTGTCTGTGGTCTCATTTCAAACTATGGGAGGTCCTTTATGTCTATTCCTATTTTAAAAAAAATTATAATTGACTATGCCCCCTGGGAGTGTCAGTCTTCCACTGGGGATCAGGTCAGCTTCAGCACTGACCTCAAGTTGCTGAACATTTCAATATTCCCTGAAACCCTAGCTAATCCTTGGAAATTCTTCAGGAATGTTCTCATTAGAGAGATGAGGAAACGAGGCAGAGGTGACCCAGAATTTCCCAAATGCTTCCATTTCCCTTTTTTGAACAGTACGGGGGGAGAGAGGAACTTGAGATACGCTTGCTATGACCTGACCCAGTTCAGGACCTTGAGACAGACAGGCCACAATTACATGGAGGTTGAAAGGAAAACCTCAGAGGGCATTTAGCCCTCCTGGTCCTTGGTCCAGAATCCTCTCAACAGAATCCCCAGAGGCTTTCCTACCTCCTTTTGAATACCTCTGATAGCCTCCCAAGGGAGCCCATGGCTCTTTCAGAATGCTCTAATTGTTAGATCATAACTTCCATCCATGGCTAACCCTAACCCTAAATGCGCTCCTAAATTTATTCTTTGGGGCCAAGCAGAACAAACCTTATCTCTTCATCTGCACCCATGGCAGTACTTTTAGTACTTAGAGATAAGTATCTCATCGTCTTTAAGACTTTGCTGTTCCAAGGTACAAGCTACTTAGTTCCTCCAGCTTTTCTAACTGCTTATGAATTCATAAGAATGAATTCATCATAACAGATGGTCATAGGATCCTAGAGATGGGTTAGTCCACTTTCCTTACTTTATTGATGAGGAAACTGAGGCTTACAGAGTTCATAGGATTACAGTTGGAAGGGATCTTGGAGATCATTATTTTCCAACCCCCTTGTTTTATAAATGAACAAATAGAGATCTAGGAATGCCATGGATTGTAGATTTAGAGCTACTAAGGACCTTGGAGTCAATCAGGGTTAAATGACTTGTCCAGGGTCACACAGCTAACCCACATTTTGCTGAGTTTCTGACCACAGTTGGTGGCTTGTCCCTTATTCAGATCCCCCTGACCTAGAAACCTCTGTTCTTCCCTCTTCCTTTTCAGTTTTAATAATTCACATTTATAGGGATCAATTTAAGGTTTACAGAGCATATTCCTAACCACAGACTATATCCCTGTAACAGTGTAGTAGGATAGTATTTGTATGACTGTAGGCAATTCACTTAACCTCTCTGGTTCTCAGTTTCCCCATCTGTAAGTGTCTGAGACTGGATTTGAACTCAGGTCCTCCTGATTCCAGGGCTGGTGCTCTATGCACTGCACCATTTAGCTGTGCATCCCACCCCTTCCTTTAACAGATGGGAAATGACTTGCCCAGTACACAGTGAACTCTAGAAGAGGGATCCGAAACCTTCCTGCCTCCAAATGTAGCAGTCTATATCAACTGTACTGCACTATTGTAACTTGGATCTTTGATCTGTTACATCATAGCATTTTTATAGGTTATTCTATATTTTGGGAATCCCATAGCTCAACCCTCAAGAGAAGTGGTTGTTATCTTCTCACAAAAGTCTCCTTAGGATTTTTTTTTCCAAAGCTATGATCAAGCCTCTCACTTTCTCCTGCTTGACAGGTACCCCTCACGTATGTGGTTTGGTGTGGTGTTCAACATCCTCAGTAAAAACTGGGTTGTTTGTACTTGATAACTGAGCCTTGGCAAGATATGCCCCCAAAGTGGTGTCCATTTATCCCAAATGAAATAGCGATTGTTGGGAAAGCCTTTAAGTGATCCTGGCTCGTGCACAAACTACGTCTTCAGGGAGAGGCCAGGAGTGAGGACCCTCAGTCTACTGTTCTTACTTCTGCCTTCTCTGTTGGGATCTCACAGTCCATTCAAGACAGAGGATATTTTTTTACAGGTGTGAGAGGAGGGGGAAGAAAAGGTAGCTACTAACACGTTGAGCATAGTACAAGACAGAGAAGAGCACAAGGGAAACATTATATTTCTCCATACAAATCATGCATGGCTCCAACATTTAGTTGTAATCTGAGCCTCAGTTTCTATATTTGCAATTTGCAAAACAGGGATATAGTCAGTGGTTAGGAATATGCTCTGTAAACCTTAAAGTGATCCTTATAAATGTGAATTATTAAGCCTGAAAGGGAAGAGGGAAGAACAGAGGTTTCTAGGTCAGGGGGATCTGAATAAAGGACAAGCCACCAACTGTGGTCAGAAACTCAGCAAAATGTGGGTCAGGCCTAGTGAACTTAATGCAGTCATGCCTGTCACTCAGTGGAGATGGTGCATGATGACAAAGAAAGGCAATCGAGGCAGAACAAGGCAGAGATGGAGAAAGAGATAGAAATGGGGCAGTTAGGTGTCACTGAGGATCTAGAGTCAGGAGGACCCAAGCTCAAATCCAGACTCAGACACTTCCTAGCTGTGTAACTCTGGGCAAGTCACCCAACACTGATTGCCTCAAAAACAGAAAAGAAAGACATGGAGATGAAGAAAGAGAGGGAGACAGAGAAATAGTGAGACAGAGAAAGGCACAGAGAGAATAAATGCTGGTACAGTAGAAAGTGTGCTAACTTTGTAGTCTCTGCCACCTACTTCCCCCTTTTTATACCTCTTTTCTTTTTTTGGACATGAGGGATTTGGACTACATGACCTCTCACATTCTTAGTATCTTTCCATCTGTAAAATGGGACTTATAATAGCACCTATCCCTTAGGGTCACTTTGAGAACCAAGTGAGATAATATCTCTAAAATGCTTTGCAAACCTTAAAGCATTACACAAACATTGGCTAACATTACTGTTATCCCATGGAATTCAGGTATAGAGCAAGATCCACTTAGAGGATGCCCAATGGATTCTGGATGCTTTGATAACATGTTCCCTGTTCATCTCTCTCTCTCTCTCTCTCTCTCTCTCTCTCTCTCTCTCTCTCTCTCTCTCTCTCTCTCTCTCTGTCTCTGTCTCTCTCTCTCATAGATACACACACATATATGTACACACACATACACACAGACTCACATGCACACACAGATTAAGTTATAACAGACATCTAAGTTATAATTCTGTAACTCCAGTGGAGTCGACATTTAAGGCAGCAACTATTCTGAGACAATGGAAAATGACATGGAGGTTTTGGGCAGAAAGAAACAACATCATGGGCTCACCAGCCCAATCCCATTTTCCTCTTTGTGTTGGAAGGGCAGACACAGAAATGGGTTCCTCTGTTAGGAAGGAGGGAGAGAGGGAGGGAGCTTGGAAAAGGTATTTGCCAGCTCTGGGCCAAGTGTCCTTTGTTGAGGGGAGCTTGCTTTAGAACGCCTAAGCAATTCAGCAGCTGCACTTAACCGGCTCAAGGACCGCTTGTTCAGGAGGCTTGAAGATGTCAGGGTAATGAAGGCTAGAGCTAAGCCCGCAAAATATTGACATTCAACGACTATAGTCTGTCCGTTTAAGAACCGGAAAGTTGCCTAGTTTCAGACGATACATTAACTAGGAGAGGGATGCGAAGGAGAAATTGCCAAGAGCTACTTCAAATAATGAGAGAAAGAGTTTTGTGCCATGAAGGTCGGGGGCCCTGAAATTCGGGCATATACCTTCAGATATTCCCACAATCAATGTTTTCCACCATGCTCTAGAGAGACAATCTATAGAAGGTTTACTCCTAGGACAGAAATCAACTCTTAGGCAGGCAACCAGAGACAGTTGCTAGGTTATAACTATAAGACCCAAGTGCATTTCCTGGCTTTGATTATTTACAATTTATATAACTTTGGTGAAGTCCAATTCCCCTTTTTGAATCTCAGTTTTTATATTTTTTAAATGATGGAGTTCAACAGGATGATTGCCAAAATACTTCCGATTCTAAATCTATAATCTCATAATCTCTAAAATGAGGGCATTGGACTAGAAAGGCTCTGTGATGCAATGGAAAGATCATCGAGGTTAGAATGAGAAGATCTGGGTTCGAATTTCTACTCTGCCACTTGCTAGCTCTGATTGATGCCTTGAGTAGATTCCAGAATTTCCCTTGTCCTCCATTTTGTGGTTTATAAAATGAGGGTATGGGACTAGATCAGGAGTTCTTCACCTTTTTAGCATGTTTTAGACCCTATTTCCCAGGGAGAAAATATTTTTAATTACATAAAATGAAATTAATAAGTTTATAAAGAAAATTGATTTTATTCAATTATAGTTATCAAAATATATCTTAAAGGTTCATGGTCTCCAGGTTAAGAATCCTGAAAGTCTCTGCCAGCTTTCAATCTATGATGCTGCACTCTATAAAATAAGGGGCTTTGACTAAGACCCTGCTCTCTTTTCTGGGATCCTGCTCCCAAGAGTGCCCTTAAGGATTTGACTCTGCATGGAGACACATTCCCTTTGAGAAACATCTCTTCTTTAAAGAAGAGGATGTAGCTGAATTGTTTCAAACAGGCCATATGGGCCTTACTCACTTGGGACTCAGGTCTATGAAAGCCCAGATTTCCCCCATTCTGACTTGTCTCTGCCTCATAAAAAGCTGGGCCTTACATGGTCAGCATCTGCAGCCTGTCCCTGTTAATGGGGAAGGAGGGAACAGAAGTCTGAAAGCCCTTTCAGAGGAAATAAAAAGCCAGTTGCCCTTCACCAGTCTTTGCCCAGAGCTACTCAATGACATGATGACTGTTACAGACAGTCACCCGTGTTTTTCCTAATGGATTTTCTTCACAAGCATCTTTAGCTTCTCACCCTCAGGTGAGGCGATGGGAGCTATTACCAAGACATCCATTCTTCCACTTAATATCTTCGCTGCATGCTCAGGTTCACCAGCTTTTCATGGAGGACCTGATTTCACAGAAACAATTCATTTGAAAGGAGAGCAGTTAAATAAACCGAAACCATGCATGCGAAGGGCCCATGTTTCTGACCTCCTCCATTCTTTATGCCAGGCTCCTGTGTTTCCATAGTCTCACTTTGCCCTGTCCAAAAGCCCTCAACATCTTGATCTGTCGAAGGGTCAGCTATGGGGGCTCAGACTGTCCTCATGTCAAACAAATGGTCTGATCCAGGTTACTTTGGATGTTTCCATGGGCAGAGGAGCTCAGCTCATAGGAGTCATTCAGAGGCATCAGAGAGGATTAAGATAAATGGATTTTCAAGAGAACTAGTTTGAAAAGTTTTTAGGAAAAGAGAAAGCAGAGGGAGCTGGTTGGATTAATTTCCATGGTTCTGTCTACATTGGAGATACTGAGCAGGGGAACATGCTATTGCCTACTTATCATCAGAGTCACTGCTTACTACAGCTTAGACTCCAGGGAAAGTTCACTCCAACCCAATCCAACAAGTGTTTATTAAGTACCTACTATCTTCCAGACACTCTGGTAGATGTGGAGGAAACCAAGAGAAGAAAAGAAACAGCCCCTGACCTCAAAGAGATTATTTTCCACTGCATTAGGAGGGAGGGACATTACATATAAATCTAAACATGGATGCATACACACATATATAGATCTATACAAATACACACACACATATATATGTGGATGCAATATTTGTGTCATAGACCTATATATTTACAAAGTAATTTCAGAAGTGGGGAAATCCAGGTTACCTTGCAGAGATCCCCTGGAGGTGTGGCTCTTCCAAGTGCTCATTAAAAGAAACTCAAGTGCTCCTCTGAACCTTGCCTTCAATTCAATTCGGTATGACATTGAATGAGTCACTTCTCTCTCTATGCCTGAGAGAAACTCCAGACAGTGCCCTCTGAGAAATGCCTCTCACAGGCAGGCAGGGGTTGGGGTGGGGAGGATGTCCAAAGGCATCAATGATGAGTTGAATGACCTCCACGTGTTTTGTTTTGTTTTGTTTTTTTTCTGGAAAAAAATTGTCACTGGGTTTCCATAGTTAAGTCAGAATTGATTAAAATTTAGTTCCCCCTATTTCCTCCTCCCCCGAAGCAATCACTCTGTCCAAACATCTCAGCAGATACAGAGGAAAGAGCCATCCACCAGTGGAGAATTAAAAGATGGTAGATTTAGAGCCAGGAGGGATCTTCAGCACCAGTGGAGAATTAAAAGATGGTAGATTTAGAGCCAGGAGGGATCTTCAGAAGTTGTTTAATCCAATTCCCTTTATGCAATTACTAAGGACTTGCCCAAGGACACACAACTGGCAAAGAACTGGGTATTGAATTCATGCTCTTTAGCTCTAAAAACCAGGATACTTCCTACTGGACTATGCCAGGTCCTGGCAAAACTCAATTTCTCATCAAAATGGAAGGGTAAGGGAGAATCTACTTACCAGATCCAATATCTAATCAGAGACAAAGGACAATCGATTTCCGTGATCTGTGAAGATTTTCAGTGGCTTGCTGAGAACCTGAGGATCTTAGGAGTTCTTTGTCTTAAAGGTCTCTCCTAACTTCCCCCACCAAGAAGGCAAGTGAAGCTAGATGGAGTTTCACCGAAGAGGAAGAACTCTATCCCAACCTTCTCCTTTCTTAGTAAGCAATTGTACCTTTTGGTCAAAGCTTAACCTCTTGGTAGGTTCTGATCAGTTTGCAAAATTTCAGAATGATATAGCCTTCACCCAACTCTGGTATTGTGGGAAGGGAAGGGGAGATTGTTGCTAGAGATTTTTTTAAAGAGGAAGAGGAGAAGGAATGAAAGGTAGGGGAAGTGCAGTCCTTTGATGAAGTACTTTTCATACCTTAACTGAGGAGTCTGGCTTCTAAAAAACAGAAATTTCCATTTTCTTTCCCACTACCCCTCCATCTAAGCTTGTTCCTCTTTCTATGAGCTCATTTTTCTCAAACATAGGTTCCAGTTTGTCCAGAAAAGGATAAAAGAGGGGGAAAATCTTGAGGGTGGGGGCAGTGTAGGAGAGAAGGGGTCGTGTGCATAAGAGAAATGAAGCAATAGGCTGGGGAAGATACAACTGGAGACAATGGCCAGGTATGGAGTTAAAATAAAGAAGGAACAAGACAGGTAAGAGAAAGAGGCTGGAAGGGAGAAAAATAAGGGGAAAATAATGGAAACTCAGAATGGGAAAAATGGAAAGGGTTTTCAACATCATGTGGTCCTACTCCATTTTTTAGAAGGCAGGAAAATTGAGTCTCAAAGAAGGAAATTCACTTACCCAAAGTCACAGGGTGATATGCATCCCATTGAATGTAAACTTATTGTAGACAGAGACTGTTTCATTTTTTTGTCTTTATATCCCCTGAGCCTGGCCCGCAATAGGCCCTCCTAAAAATGTGCCTACACCATCTGCCTGTAGCCTTTTCTGACATTCTCAGGCACTAGTGCCCTCCCCCTTCCAATTAATATCCTTGAATCTATTTTGTATATGCCTATGTATGTACATGTTATCCCCTCTGATCAAATGTAAGCTTGCTAAAGGCAGGGACTCATTCAGTTTTGTATTCATATTTCCAGGGACTAGTATAGTACAGTCACTAGTACTAGCTGTTCAGTCATTTCAATCATATCCGACTTTTCATGACCCCATTTAGGGTTTTCTTGTCAAAGGTACTGGAATGGTTTGCCGTTTCATTCTCCAGCTCATTTTGCAGATGAGGAAACTGAGGCAAACAAGGTAAAGTGACTTGCCCAGGGTCACACAAGGTCAGATTTGAACTCAGAAATAGGAGTCTTCCTGATTCCAAGCCCTAGCCATCTAGCTGCATCTTGCCACGCACATAGTAGGCACTTAATAAGTGCTTGTTGATTCACTGATTGACTGTTACTGAATGGCCAAATCCTGGCCTCCAAGGCTGTTTCTACAAATTTCTTCCTTCCCTCCTCCCCTACTCTCAACTGAACAGGCAGAAACCATTTGTCTCTAAGAAGTGAAAATTTTATTAGACAAGGATTGATTGGAGAGGATGAGGGGGAAGATGGAAGGAGAAAGGAAATAATGCAATCAGAAGGGAGAACAGTCTACTTTTTTGGCAGGGACCACATATGGAAACAACAAAAACAAACCAAGGCATTTTTCACTTGTTGGCTCAGGAGAGACACCCTTGGCGGTGATTCCAGGACATTCTAAGCCTTCAGTGTCCTCCACGCCTCAAATAGACAGGGAACATGGCATCATGTGGCACAGACACAGTATGGCACTGCTGCCCAGACTCTGCTTGGCAGATACAAGTTTGGAGGAGAAAAGGTTCTCTCACTCTTTGGAGGTGTTTGGGACCACAGGACTGACAGGGTGAACTGGACATACAGACTCAAAAATCCTGGAGTCATCCTTAACTCTTTGCTCTCTGCACATAACCCAGTGTTCAACCAGTTGTCAAGCCTTGTTGATTCAGCTACCACAACATTCCCCGCTTGCGCCCCTCTCAATGTCCACTCACGAGGTTACTGCCCAAGACCCACTCTTCTGCCCCTATCTGGCTTGTTGCTCTTTTCTCCTAACTGGGCTCCATGATTCTAGTTTTTATCCCCTCAAATCCAGCCTTCTTATAACCCCCACATACTTTCCCTAAAGTCCAAGTGTGGGTGGCTTCATTACTTCCCTGCTCAGAATCTACACTGGCTCCCCATGGTCTGCAGGATAGAAAGCAAACTCCTCAGCCTGGTAATCCAGATCCTCCACTTCCTGGCCCCCAAGGACCATTCTAGTCTGATTTCATCCCTCACTCCTTTTTCTGTGTCAGGCATTTCAGCCAAAGTCTACTCTTAGCTGTTGCTCAGCTATGTTCTTCTGTGTTCAGTCTATGTGAATCAATGGAGGTTAATTTCCTGTCTCAGGAATTAAATCATTTCTCCTCTCCATCAGTTAAATGTTTTCTCTTTCTTAAGGTACAGTTTAGATTCTACATTTTCCAAGAAGTCTGCACTGACCTTCCAGGTAAAAACTATTCTTGTCCTCTTTGCATTTTCCTAGGTCACTGTCTGTACTATTCCTTTCTCTCCTCTCTTTCCCTCCTCGCCCCTCCATCACATTCAACTTTGTATTAAATTAGTTGTGTAGGTGTTGTTTTCCTACCTAATATATTAGGGTCCTCAAGGACAGGGACTGGGACACGTTTAATCTTTGTGTCTCCAGCATTGAGCCTCACTCATAGTGGTCACTTGATAAATCTCTGTTGAACTGAGATATTAAATTGCATTCCCATTCAGGAAAGTACAACATATCAAGTGAGACAGAAAGGGGGAGAGGTTGAGGGAGTTGGGTGGGGGAGGGAGGGAGACAGAGGCAGAGAGAGAATAGGGATAGAAGAGAAGCAGACAGACAGAAAGGGAAGATAGAGATGGAGACAAAGAAAAAGGTAGAATGAGCAAAAACAGGAAGGAGAGGGAAGAGATAGACAGAGATAGAGGTAGAGACATAGAGACAGAGGCAGAAATAGAGAAACAGAGACAGGGTGAGAAGCAGAAAGACAGACACAGAAAGGAGGAGAGAAAAGGAGAGATAGGAAGAGACAGGCAGAGACAGAGAAACAGAAAAGGGAAGAGAGAGATAGAGATGGAGACAAACAGGTAGAATGAGAGAGACAGAGACAGGAAGGAGGGGGGAGAGACAAAGATCGAGGCAGAGAGGTTTTTTCTAAACAAAGAGAAACAGAGTGAGAAGCAGAAAAACAGACAGAAAGGGGAGAGAGAGAAAAGATAAGAATGAGAAACAAACAGAAAGAGATAAAAATGTGTCATAGAATGATATATACTGAGACAAACTTCCTGTATGTTTTTTCATCTTAAGACACTGTAGTCAAGGAAATGCTAAACTGCCCATCTGAGGTTGGCATGAGCACACTGGCATCCTTTCAACCATTTTATTTTCTCATGTTTTCTTCAATCATCAGAATTTCTTCCTTTTGTCTCATAGATCCCTCACCTAACCGCTTCACAAGTCATCCCTGTGAAAACCCCAAAATCAACACTAAGCCCTCTCCGTTTCCATCCTTACTGTTACTCCCTGGCATCGGGTCCAAAGCTGCCCTTTTTGAGGGCAATCTGAGTTCACTATCAACTGGTTCCAGCTTATCCTGCTTCAAAATATGAACAGGTCCTTTGAAAATATGACTAAATGGAGAAAAGACACAAGAAAATATAAATTATTGGAATAAAAACTTGCTGAAGGAGATGGTTATTGACTTAAATGGTGCTTGTGTCTCTTGTACTTCTAGATTTTAAGATAGCCATTAAGTCAGGTTTGCAATGTTTGTCTTTATCACTAAAATAAATACCCCATCCAGTAGATCATTGACTTAGAAAAAGGAAACTTAGAATTTCTAGTGCAATTCTTTATTTTTCAAACAGAAAAATTGACACCCAGACAAGGAAAATTGCTTGACCAATGAAACACAGTTAATAAATGACCAAGACTTGAACTCAAGTCCTCTGACTCCACTGCCATCACTTCTGCTCTACCATACATATGTGCCTAACCTCTATCAGTATGAAGGTAAGGCCACATGCCTAAGAGAGCAGAGACTTGCATCTTCATTATTGTTGTCACCATTGGATTGTCACAGATTAATTAGAGTTGGAAAGGGCCCTGGAGGTCACTGAGTCTAGCCCCCTCTAACAGACTTGGAGAGGCTAAGTGATATGCTTGAGATCATACTGAGTCAGTGGAAAATCTGGAATGGGAACTCAGGCTTTATGACTCCAACTGAGCCTTCATTAAGTCCAGACTTATCTCCTTGAGTTCAAATCTGGCCTCAGATACTTACTAGCAGTGTGACCCTGGGCAAGTCACTTAACACCGTTTGCCTCAGTTTCCTCATTTCTAAGATGAACTGGTGAAGAGAATGACAAAACATTCTGGTACATTTGCCAAAAAACAAAAACCAAACAACCAAACAAAACCAAATGGGATCAAGAAAATCAGACACAGCAACGACAAAGAAATCCAGATTAAGTACATTTTCCCCTCCATACACTGCCTCTCAGGCTTGCTTCTATTGTAAGTCACTCAATGGCTCTTGGTTTTCTGGGACCTACTATATTCCCAGGTGATAATTATGGAGCCCCTCCATACTGGAATTTAGCCAAGAAAGCATGGTCCATTTTGACCTCACTTCTATATGGTAAAGCCTCTTTCTCTCTCTTTTTGCTAATACTTGGAAGATATTTTGGCTTTCCTACAACGCTATGGTCATATATTTCCATAAAGATGGCATGATTATAGGGTCACCTCTGTATTTACCACATACCTTTCTCTACCTAGTATTACATCTGATAAGTTAATGACATAGGTGAGTCATTATGCTGAGATAACATGTAAAAGCTCTTAGCTCAGTGCCTGGTACACAGCAAGGTCACTATAAATGCTTAATCCTTTCCCTTTCCTCCCCTAATAAAAATGTATTATCTAGAAAAACAAAGACATTTGCAATAGTCTGGCCACAGACTAGGTGGAAAATATTGAATTCCATCCCTATTCAGAAAGTTTCATATTCTCCAGTCAAAATATAATGTATATGTATGTATACATACATCCATGCATTTCTATATGTATGCACTCTCCCAGGTATTAGCTATAGATATTATATACATTCATTCATATATGTATGTGTATGTGTTATGTATGTATATATTCACAGACTCTGCCAGTAAGTAACCTTGACGTTTACACTTTATAACCAGACCATTTGTGAGACCTGGACACGCAGCACAGAATATACCTGGGATTGAAAATTGTAGTATAGACAGATTATAGGACACCTGGAGGTCACCAAGGGGAGGATTTCCCCAAGGATAGTATGGGATAGGGAAAGGAACAGGTGCCAGGTACAGCTAGGAATAGGCCAGAGATGAGCTCACCTAGGATGGTGATAGGAATGAATTATCTGGTAGCCTCTTACTTTACCTAATTATTTTTGCTTACCAAATGCTATGTCCAATGGTTTCAATGCTCTTGAAGGAATGTAGGTGCTATATAGTAAGAGCAAGTTAGATAGCCAATCATCAAGTATTTATTAAGTCACATAAGCTTTCAATGACCCTCGTCAATTCTCTAAAGCCATAAGATGGAGATGCCCATCAGTATTGGTTGAGGATGTTTCCATACTGGTTGTTTCCTATTGTAGATACCAAAAACAAACAAATAAAAAAAAAAACCCCCAAAAAAACCCATTGAAATCAGGGGAAAGATTCCAAATTGGACTTTTCTCATCTGAATGAGCACAGGAAAAGTATTTAGCTTTTCAAAGAAGACAAATGCATCCAAATGTTTGTTTATCAAGTCCTAGACGTTGAGATATCTGATGTTTTTCATTCAATGACTTGGTCTGAAACTATGAATCTATTCAAAACAATATGTTCTTAGAGAAAGGCAGCATGGCATAGTAGTGAATAGAGAACCACTTTTGAGTCAGGAATTCAGTGGGCACCTCCCTTTCCTCTCCTCTACTCTCCCCTCCCCTCCCTTTCTCTTCCCTTCTTTTCTCTCCTCTCTGTGAGACTATAGGTATGGAACACTACATATTACCGTCGGATTCAACTAATGTGTTGATAAATTGTGTTGAGTTGCTTTTTTTCTGTCTTATACTTTATTCCAAGGGATAACTCTTTGGAGAAGGTAGTATATGTATGTATGCATACATTCATTTATATGCATTTACACGCATGCACTCACACATAAATTTATGCATATACATACACATCTATGTTATATGTACCTATACAGCATATATACTTAATTTAAGGTGACATAATCCCCCCAATTAATACTTTTTCTTTAAATTCAACAAAAACACAAATGGTGTTTTGAGTTTGGGATGTTTGGGAGCAACCAAGGTTTATACGCATCGATCTACACTTTTCAAAATTCATCAAATGATTATGCAGCCCAATAAGTAAGTTCCTAGAGAGTAGAGACTATTTCATTTGTTATCTTTGTAGACCCAGAATTTAGCTCAATGCCTGGCCCCTAATTGCTGGATTAAATTGAACAGAACCCTCAGCTTCTCCTTGACTGCCATAGTCTTGGCCTGAGGGAGAACTCTCCCTTTACCTCCATTGAGATGTGCTCTTATTTGTTATCACCCTTTGATCTTCTAGGCAATTCCACCTTTACCACTTCTACTTAAAACTTCTCTAAACACCTAACCACATACAATGCCACAGAATCACAGAAGTTCATACTCCCACGGGGATTTTTAAGTATGAGTGCATGCTTGGACACACACACACATACACACACACATACATACACACCCTTATCATTTCTCTATCTGGGTCAAAATGTATTTCATTTTGCTTTGCTCTTTTCTCAGTAAAAGCTTTGTTACTGGCTAATACAAGCTCCTACCCCAATCCTAGCCCCATCATCACTATCTCCATACCCATGAGAGATTGTCCCCTATTCCCAAATATTAATTATGTTTATAAATTTATCCACACTGGTCCGTTAAACTGTGTGACTTCAGAAACCTCATTCTGGTTTTTTGATTGTTCTGAAATGGAATGGATGAAGTGCAATCTTTGCTCCGAATGACAGATGACCTACTAAAATTAATTGCATATATGATTTCGGAGAAACCTGGGAAGATTTATGTGAACAGATGCAGAATGAAGTGAACAGAACTAGAGGAACATTTTATACCATAACAACATTTATAAAGTTAAATTATCAAAGACTTAATAACTCCGATGAATGCAGAGTCCAACCATAATTACAAATGACTTATGACAAAGCAAGTTACTCACCTTCTGACAGAGAAATGGTGGACTCATAGTACAGAGTGAATGAGATTTTAAATGGATGAATGGAGATTTTAAAAAATATGCATACATACATATATACACACATTTTAATATATATGTTTTTAATATACATGCTTTCTATAAGTGTTTTTCTTTTTACAGGAGAAGGTAGGTGGTAGAAGAAATTTAATTGAACCCAGTTAAATTAAATTCCACCTCCCTGACATGGGGACTTCTTCAAATTCTACATAGACCTCTCTATTAAGTAAATGAATGTTTCTAGGACACAGAACCTCTAAGTCACCAATCAAGAAACATTTATTAAACACCTACTATGTTCCAAGTTCTGTGTTAGCAATATCTAAGCACTAAAGATACAAAATCAGAAGAGACTATGTATTCTAACCCATATCTGAATAAGAATCTATTTTCCTAAATATCCAAAAGGGCTCCTTTAGCCTTGACTTGAACACTTCAAATAAACAGAAGCCCACTGTCTCTTGAGGCAGTCTATTTCATCATTTTTTTGGAAGTTTTCCTTCCACTAAACCTGCGATTCCCACTCTTCTTCCCTGTTCCAGATAAGCAAAGTTCTATCTCTCTTCTATGTGGTATCCCTTCAAATACTTGAAGAAAACTCCCATGTCCTACTCCTCCAAGTCATTTCTTTGCCAGGTTAAACATGACCCATTCCCTCAAATGATTCTTGTAGATTATGACCTCAAAGCTCAAATGCTAATTAACCTTCCTTGGGTGCCCTCCAGTTTAACAAAAACTTCCCTAAAATGTGGGAGGAAGGGGTAAACACAACTCTCAAGATGAGGTCTAAACAGGGCAAAGGATTGTAGAAGCATCACCTTGCAAATCTTGAATGTTATTCAATCTAAGATTTCTGTTTTGCTACCCAGCTTACAAGTCTAGACCTTTTCCTTCCCCTTCTTAGTTTCATATATATGAAATATATATATGTGTGTGTACATATATATATATATACATGTATGAAACACACAAATTCCTATGGACTCCGCAATCTAAAGAATATTTTTGATGGGCACTGTGATCACCATCTTCCATGGCAAGAACAAATGGCATTGACAAATTACAGCAATGCCTCAGGGCCCAGTGGCGTTTGTTTTAGGGTATTCTGTAGGGTCTGAAGTGGTGAATGGGAGAATGAAATGGTGATTATTCTAACAATAATGCTTTGTACTTCTATAGACCACTTCATTCAAGGATCCCCAAGGGCTTTGGAAACATTAATTAATCAATTAGTCAATGAGTGTAGACCCTTCTTGGTGGCCAGATGGTTGCAGATTTTGTTTCCAATTGGGTCCAAGGCTGCAGGTCTACATGACAGGCATAGCATCCAGATGGAAAATGGGGAAATCTGTCAGTCACCCAGATGTTGACAAACATCTTAATGCTTTGGCATAGCATGGCATTAGTATTAGACATCAATCTTTCCTAAAAGCCATTAGATTCTGGTTGTTTCTTATATTCAGTTGAGAGTGGGGACACTAAAAAAGCAAGGAGGGGAAGTTCCTCTCTGTCGAACAGGGTTCTCCGTGTGATATTTCTGGAGTGATATGTGATAAACTACAAGAATGCAAGCATCCTCAGGTCTTAATTAAATCATTCCTTAGCTCTTTAGTAGCCATCATGAATTTCCTGGAGGCAAAAAAGATTTCCCTATATAGTTCAAAGAGAAATACATAAGGATCTATAGTAAGGGATCTTTTAGGGTTGATTCTGGTTAATAGAGAATTCTAACGTTGGGTAAAGTGGAGAATGGGTGCGGCATGTGGGTAGACAGGAGGGTCAGAGAAATCAAAGAAATTTGTGGCATGCTTTTTCATTCACAATTAAAATTAATGTTGTTTCCAGAATTTTTTTCTGGAAATATCAGGGAACCCCTGAAAACCATTAAGTTCACCTTGGAAAGATGGCCAAATAGTTTTTGGGAATTGTATTGTATAATGGAAAGAGATGGTAGCAAATCCAGTCTCTGATATCACACTACCTGTGGGTGGCAACACTTTGCCTCATCTTCCTCATCTACAAATGAGAGGATAAAACTAGATGACCTTGGAGGTCCCTTCTAGTTGTACATCTAGGATCCTTTATTCTCAGGTCTATATAGTAATTTATTCCAAGTATTTGATTCTATATGACCTATTGCTCCTCTCTAGGTCCCAAAGGATTTCAGAGCTAGATGGGGGTATCAGTGCTCACCCAACATCTACCTTGATAGAAATTTTCCCCTGATAGATTCTGTACTAGAAAGTCCGATAAGGGGCAACCCACCACCTCCCAAGGCAACCTGTTTTAATTGTGGATGACTCCAACTGTTAGGAAGATACCACAAGCCTGTTGAAGGGCAAATGTCATCTACATTCTCAAAAAGGAGAATGGAACAGAGCCTGTAAAGTTTAGAGTTCTGTTGTAGTGCTTGGCATGGTGACTGAAGCATAGAAAGCATTTAATAAATGCTTATCAATTGTCTAATTATTAAACAGCAACAAGTACCCCTCAGGAACTTCTGACTCCAAAGAATTAGAGGATTTGAGCTGAAGAAACCATAGAGATCATCAGTTCATCTCATTTTCAACTTGAGGAAACTGAAGTCTAGAGAGGAGAAGGGACTTTTCCAAGGTCACACAGGTACATTTTCATTTGAGTTCACAATTTTAACAAGTTTCTTTCTCCAGGAGAATATAAATTCATGGAGGCCAGAGATATTTTTGTGTTTGCCTTTGCATCCCAGCACCCTGTATAGTGCCTATCATCTAGAAAGTATTTAATAAATATTATTAGATTTAATAGAATTAAATCTAAACCACAATTTGTCCAGATCACCAAATGTGGAGACCCACCAGTTGATTTTTGCCAAATCAATCCAACTTCAACCACTTTGAGAGCACCTGAGAATAATAACAGTATCCAATATTTCTCTAGGATTTTAAAGACCGTAAGTCTAGAATTGGAAGGGACCTTAGAGGTCTACCAGGCAAACCCATTTAATTTTACAAATTAAAAAAAAAAAAGAACTGAGGCCCATATAATTTGCCCAAGTTAGCAAAAGCAGAATTTAAACCCAGGTCCTTATATTGCATGCCCCCACAGCTGTGCTGAAAAGTGATTCACCATGCATCATATCATTACAGCTTCACAACAATTCTGTGAGGTGTATACTAGAAACATCATTGTTCCCATTTCACAGATGAACAAACTTGGTACTTACAGAGGGGTATGGATCAGAGGAAGGTTTTGATCTCCAGTTTTTTTTTTTTAAACTCCAACATCAGTGTGTTATCAACTCTATCACCCTGCCTTCTGAAACCAATCCAGAGAAGAGCCTCTTGCAACAGTTCCAACCCTTCTCCCCACCCCCACCCCCTGGAGTTTGGAAATCCTGCATTGGGCAACTCCCTACAAGAGGCAAAGGGAAAGGCTGCACTTAATAATGGGCAACAGGTTTGCCAAAGGCAGGCCTGGGAACTACTGGAGCCTGGATGTGTTGGCTCCAGCATCTTAAAGGAATAAGTGAGAGCTTAAAACAAGAAAAACACAATCCTTTCTTTCAAGGATCTGCATTTGGTTTCTGTTTCATGTTTACTGATCCTTGTTGAGGTGCATGTATTTTCTGAATTTAAAAACATTTGGGAAACAATACAGAATAAATCTGGAAATGGAGAATAAAGTACAACCAGACTATAGGGGAAAGAAACAACATAATCCTTCAAGGTTATTGGCAAAACTATAACCCTGATATGAATTAGAATAAGAGAAAATAGCCAGTAGTATAATCGGACCTGAACCTGGAGGAGAGATGGTGAAACACATTTTCATCCTTTCAGTAGAGACATGGGGGACTACTGGTGTGACATAGTATATACAGACAGCTGCATTTGCAGATCATTGTAGATCCCTTTCAGTTAACAAGAGAGTATTAAATGAGGGTTGGGGGAAGGAGGAAGGACATGTATTAGGAAATACAGAGAGGACTTCAGCTTCTTGTGGGGAGACAGTCCCTATGGCGTACTTGTCTGAAAAGATGGTCTCAGAGGATGGGCCAGTATTGATGGATTGAGATATGAATCATTGGAGGCAACACTGAAATGAAGGAGATCACAGATCCATTGGGATATTGAGTATATATTGGGAAACTATTGATATTAGTAAGAGAACAAAAATAGCCTGAAACAAGCTTTATAAAGGAGAGAAATGCCAATCAAATAATAGTAAATGATGTTTCTAATAGAGTGTTTTAACCTTTGTGAAGTGCTCATTCAGTCCTCACAATAGCCCTGTGAAATTTGGTATTACAAACACCATCATCCCATTTTATAGATGAGCAAAATGAGGCTGAGAAGGGTCATGTGGCTTGCCTTCCGAATATGAACTCCAGTTTCATCTGATTCCAAGTCATCATTCTTTCTAATTAATCAGTTTACTTTCTAGGTAAACACTTCTTCTCTCTATCTCATTGTGGTTCTGACCTTTGTGGAGTTACTCAACTTTGAAACCAGGCAAAATTTAATGTTGTCAGCTCTTGATTCATCCTGAGTTTTCTGGAAATATCCTGCAAGTCTATAATTCTGCAATGAATGATTGTACCTGTTTATCCACAACCCTACAACCAATGAATTCCCTTCAGATCGATTGTAATTCTTATACACCATCTCCAGTTCAGGGACCAATTCCAATCTAAGAGAGGCCTGTGTTGTGAATTCAGGGGCAATTCAATTAAAGAAGCATTTAGTGATGTATCAGGATTTGTCTTCTTCTGCCTATCAAGAAGAATTCTATCAATACGCAGGTTACATTCTATCCTCAGCTGCCTTCAGTTTAGTGGAGTAATAAAGAGTGTTGAATTTGAATCAGAGGATCTGGATTTGAATCCTGGCCCTTCCACTTACCTGAGGTATAACCTTGGGCAATTTGCAATCTCTCTGTGCCTTAGTTTCCTTACCTATGAAGTGAGTGGTTTGCCCTTCTAGGCATATGCCCCAAGAAGGTCGAAGACAAGAAAAGGGCTCAAAGATACCAAAATGTTCATATCAGCATTTTAATTAGAAACAAAGTAGATACCTATTCGCTGGAGAATGACTACACAAATTTCAACACATGGAGATAGGGAAATATTACTGTGATGTCAGAAACAACAAAATGGAGTTTATGAACATTGTTTCATAGACAGTATTATGTAAACTGTTACAAAGGAAAGAAAGCAGAAGCACAGAAGCGGGATGAGTAGATATTCCATGGCTACAAAAACATAAAGGGAAAAGATGATGATGGTGATGATGATGGCAATAGCAATCCAAAGAATGATGGCAATAGCAATCCAAAGAATGCTGTGTAGTTATGATGGTCATGAAGAGGAGAAAATTCACCTTCCTCCCATCAGTGCAGAAGTGGAGGACTATGGCCATGGGTCATTACTTCTGCCAAGGTGGATGGTTTTTCAAAAATTCTTTTTTTTCTTTTAGCCAAAGTGAAAGCAAAGTTTACTAAAGATCCACCATATTGGGTTGACTCTTAAGAAACGTAAGCATTTGTGACACTTGTATCGACAAGTGGGTCGGATAGAATCTGAGCTAAAATGCTTTTTTAAAAAAATAATTATTTTGAGGGGGTTCTTTGTTACTGGTTGGGTAACCAGTGGGGAAAGGGTGATATTCAGAAATAAAAGTTATGTAAAAGCAATATATATTATATATGTATATATTATATATAGAATACACACACACACACACACACACACACACACACATATATATATATATATATATATATATATATATATATATACATATATTCTATTGACTGCTTTACTTCTTATTAGTGCAGAAATCCATGGCAGCTGGAAGAGACTGGAAGAGAATCAACCTGGTACAGAGCATGAGATTTGGAGTCAGGAGCTAGGAATTCAAATCCCTGCTCTGATATGTACCATCTATGGGACCTCTTGACCTCCCTGGCCTTCAATTTTTCTTCTATAAAATGAGAGAGAAGGTCAGACTAGGTGACTTCTAAAGTTCCTTCCTGCTCCTATTCGTATGACTGTCAGGCAAATCATCTCAATTCCTTGAGCTTCTGTTTTCTTATCTCTTAAATCCAAGAGTTGCACTGTGTGACCTCCAAGGCCCCTTCTAGCCCACTGACACTATGTTCTCAAGAACTAGGATTCCCAGCAAGGGCCATACTTTGTGTCCTGCTCAAAGGGCAGTTAAAAAGAAGGCCTGTAACCTCCAAAGCTCATTCTCATGTCACAGTGCAAGAATTTCAAATACTTTGGTAACCAATTAAACCCCAGAGAAAGGAAAACACTCCTTGGAGAACCCAAAGCCGGCAAGTGTCTAAAGGAAGTTAGAGAAATTCTGCTTTCAGCTCCAGGAGGCAATTTATAGGCTCCAGTGTCTTGTGCCATACAATATAAGATAAACATCTGTTGTTATTTCAGTAAACTGAAGTCAGATGTGAAGGGTTCTCTTCAGAGGCATGGTGTTGTGTGAAGGGAAGCACCCACCATCTTTTAATTGGGGGTGGAGATATCCTGTTCTCAAAAGACCAGTAAAGGATTTCAAGAGAGGATTGGGTAAACACTAGTAAAACGGAATGATAGCACAGAAGGTGACTGGGTGATAACTATAGGCTCCTGACCCAAATCCCAGGCAGCAAGCTCCTATTTAGGAAGCCGTACTGAAGACACCTTGGGCCTCTTAGGTGAAGGGGGGTCAAGGAACCGTCCTAGGAGACAATATTTGAAACTTTCATGTGACTAAGAAGAGGGTGTTCTCTAGTCTTCTTGGAAGGGTAGAGCCATGTACCCTTAGGCCTACCTAAAGGGAAATTCTTTCTAAAGAGGTCTGTTGAAATAATTTATAGAGTCCTGAATTTAAAATCAGTAAGACCTGAGTTCAAATCTCATCTGATACATGATGCATCTGCATCTGATACAGTTTTGTGATGTTGGACAAGTCACATAGACTGTCTAGTCCTCGGTTTCCTCATCTGTTAAATAAAGGGCTTGAACTAAATGGCCTCTGCAGTATCTTCCCCCTTTATATCTAGGGTCTATAAAATAAGGTTGAGTTCTATAATATCTGAGGTTCTTTCCCACTTTAAATCAAGGATCCAATGATACTAAGGGATGGCAAACCCTTCAAGAGCTAAGACTGTTTCGGTTCTACATTTGTATTCTCAGTGCCTGGCACAAAGCAGGTATTTAAACATTCTTGATAATTGATTGACTGAGTGATCCATGAGGGTTTCTGTTTGGATCTCTCAGCAACTTGTGGGCTAAAGGAGGAGGTTTTGCCCTGAGATTGAAGAAAGTCTAGCAAATGCATTCTTAAGAGGGTGTGTGTGTGTGTGTGTGTGTGTGTGTGTGACCTACAGTGACCCATCTTCAGGTACCAAAAGAATAAAGCTTCTCAGGTATACAGATTGATACTATGGACAAACTGGAGGAGCAAGGAATAGTGTATTTATCAGATTTATGGAGAAGGGAAGAATTTTTGACTAAAGAAGAGATAGAAAGCATTATGAAGTGCAAGATGCATAATTTTGATTACATTAAACTGAAAAGTTTTTGCACAACCAAACCCAATGCATCCAAGATTCGGAGGGATGAGGAAAACTGGGAAAGAACTTTTGCAGCTAGTGTCTGTGATAAATATCTTATTTCTAAAATATATAGAGAACTGAGTCAAATGAACAAGAATACAAGTCATTCCCCAATTGATAAATGGTCAAAGATATGAACAGGCAGTTTTCAGAGGAAGAAATTAAAGATATCTATAGTCATATGAAAAAAATGTTCTAAATCACCATTGATTAGAGAGATGCAAATCAAAACAACTCTGAGGTGCCACATCACACCTATCAGATTGGCTAACATGACAGAACAGGAAGACGATAAATGTTGGAGAGGATGTGGGAGAATTGGAACACTAATTCATTGTGGTTGGAGCTGTGAGCTCATTCAACCATTCTAGAGAGCAATTTGGAACTATGCACAAAGGGCTCCAAAAATATGCATACCCTTTGACCCAGCAATATCACTTCTAGGACTGTATCCCCAAGAGTTCATAAAAATGGGAAAGGGTCCCACATGTACGAAAATATTTATAGCAGCACTCTTTGTGGTGGCCAAAAACTGGAAATCAAGGGAATGCCCATCAACTGGGGAATGGTTGAATAAATTATGGTATATGAATGTACTAGAATACTATTGCACTATAAGAAATAACGAACAGAAAGACTTCAGAGAGGCCTGGAAAGACTTATATGATTTGATGCTGAGTGAAAGGAGAAAAACCAAAAGAACTTTGTGCACAGCAACGACCACAGTGTGTGAGTTTTTTTCTTATAGACATGGAACTTCATTGCAATGCAAGGACTTAAAAAAATTCCCAATGGTCTTTTAAGGCAGAATGCCTTCCACATCCAGAGGAAAAACCTGTGGAATTCAGTTGCAGAATGTAGCAGATCATTTTCTTTTGTATTATGTTTTGGTTTGTTATACGATTTCTCCCACTCATTTGAATTTTTCTACACAGTATGACTATACTGAAAATGTATTTAATAGGAATAGATGTGTAGAACCTATATAAAATTGTATGCCATCTAGGGGAGGGAAGGGGGAAGTAGGGGGAAAAAATCTAAGTTATATGGTAGAGATTGTAGAACACTGAAAATAAATAAAATTAATTAAAAAAAATTTAAAAATAAAAAAGAATGAAGCTTCCCAAAACCTAAGTCTGATCCTGACACCCCTCAACTCAAGAACCTTCGAAGGCTCCCTATTGCCTCTCGTATAAAACACATAAGTCCCTCAATTCGTCATTTAAAGCCTGTCATTATCTGGCTCCAACCAATAGACATTCCTGCTTCCCTGAACTCATTATTCTCTCTCATCTCCCTAGCTTTGCTCACCCTTGGATATTTGCCAGAAATACCCTCGCTCCACTAGCATCCACCTGTCTTACCTAAGAGTCCTTTAAATCTTAGTATTTAAAGCTGGAAGGGACCCTTAGGGTCCATTTGGTCCAGTTCCCTCATGTTACAGGTGAGGAAGCTAGGGTTCAAATATCATCTCTCTGGTGACACTTCTGCTGATCCCCTGGGTAAACAATGGCGTTGCCCTTTGGATATCATTTAATAATTGCTTCTGAAAGTGGCCATGGCATATATCATGTAACATTACAATTTATTAGCATTCTCTCTCTCTCTCTCTTTATCTATCTATCTGTCATCTATAATCTATCTTATTTCTCTACTGGGCAGCTAGGTGGTGATACAATAAATAGAGTGCCAATCCTAGAGTCAGAAGGACCTGAGTTCAAATTTAGCCTCAGACTCTTACTAGCTGTATGACCCTGGGCAAGTCATTTCATCCTGTTTACCTCAGTTTCCTCTTCTGTAAAAATGAACCAGAAAACAAAACAGCAAACCACTCCAGTATCTCTGCCAAGAAAACCCCAAATAGAATCAAGAAGAATCATATAGGATTAGAAATGACTAAGCAAACCTTCCTCTACTAGCCTACTGCAAAAGTCGCATGAGAGCAGGAACCATGCTATATCTAAACTTTGCATCTCTCCTAGTACTTAGTACAAACCTTAGAAGATAGTAGGCACTCAATAAGTGTTTTTGAATGAATGAAATTAATGACTATGAGGATAAAATGAGTAAATCAATAAATCTTTGAATGAATTAATAAGTATATAAGTAAAAGTATATAAATCAATAAATGCTATAAATATAAATAATATGAATCAATTAAAGTGCTAATATCACAATTATTTATATTAATCTACTTTTTTCTCCTTTGCTTGGTAAGTTCTACATAATTCCTCATCCAAAAAGTGTATAGTCTCTTTGAGGGTACAACCATATCATTTTTTCTTGGAATAACAAGTGTCTAGTATAACTTGCATAAGGTTTGGAAAAATTTTTTTAAACCAGACCTGTTATTTCTTTAGTGTGGGAATTTTCTCTGAGAAAACTCCTATCACTAACACAGGTCAGTGCCTTCTCTCCAATTTATAGTCTTGGTTATTGCAGGAGTGGTGACTTGCCCAGTGCATGCTAAAGGCAGAACTTTTTTTAACTTTTATCTTCCTGACTTAGAGGTTAGCTTCCCATTTATGACACTGCTCTCCTTCTTAGACCTGGTGTATAGTAGGTTATTAATAAAGTCTTGTTAAATGAATCCAAGACCTCACTTGTGCCCTTTTCCCTACCAGCCTTGGAGTGTTTTCTGACCAGGTGAAGGTAGACTCAGGTAAGGCAAACTGAATAGTTTTAGGGAGTGGCTATCTGTAGCTCATTAAAACAAAACTAAAAGGTAAGATTTCCAGGGGTTATACATAGCTCAGTAGAACCACAATGAAAGGGGGATTTTGCAGGACGTCAGAAGCCATGCTCCCTCCTATTTTTCTTTCCTCTATGCAAATGAGCCCCAGACCAAACACAGAGTCTCAGATAAAGAAAGGACAATCTGTCACCCACGTCCTATCCCAGGTGTGCTTCTGTTTGAATTAGGAAATCTCCATGCAGAACAGGGGCGATTGAACAACACACATTTTATGACCCAGGTTATATTAGGAGGATGAGAACACATGTCCTCCAAACATGACTCAGACCTACTTTTTCCCCTTTCCAGTTAGTTCCCCCAGAATTCCCACTCACCCCAAAGCATACAACTTTGCTCCTGAAGGAAATGTCTTTTCAGATCAGATCCCCCAAATCCCCATCAATAGACCCATGATGCAAAGAGGAATGGAATGACATTGAATATGGAACATGTTGAGCTTGGAACAGGTCTTAGAATGAAGATCTTTCCTAGAAAATCAAGCCTGAGAGGTCCATGAGCCAGAGAGCTTGATGAGAATTTAGAATGTCATGTCACAGCTGGGAGGAACCTTAGAACAGGGAATGTCAGAGCTGAGAATGCACTACAACATAAAATATAAGCATTACCAGGAATCATCAACTTCAATATCCTCACTTTAGGTATGAGCAATGTGGTTCCGAAGAGAAGGGAATGAACTTGCCCAAGGTCTCCTAGGGGAGACTTTACATAGCAAAGTCAAGCCTAAAAATCAGTTCTCAGCTCTTAAGTCACTGTGCTGCTGCTTTCTAGAAGAATGAGTCCTGAGTAAAAATAAATCAATACCACCAATTTTATAAACCAGCCTACAATTTCTAGTTGAGTCAAATTCTTGGTTCCTAATAGGATTGCTTCACCTCCTACCGAAAAATATCCACCACTGGAAATGATGTGTGAACATTGTGATCAGAAGCATCCCCATCTCCACAAAAAGAATGGTCTTTGTCTGGGTACAATTAAATCTTCCATGATGAACTACTGTAGCCATAGAACCTTTTGGAGAATTCTCATCCACAAGAACAACTGTAACCAGGGCAAGACCACATATATGTTTCAGTACCCATTCATTGCATTCGTGTAAGGTACAAGGATCAAATGCAAGAAAGTAAGGACCAGAGGCTTGGACTGTACCTTCCTTGAAGGCAGGGGCTGACACTTTATTTTAATTCTTGTGTTCCCCATACACAGCCTGCCAAATACATTTGTAGGAGATGGAGAGAGACCCTAGAGGCAATCGAATCAAATCTTTCCATTTTATAGATGAGAAAAATAAAGCTCAGATGGTCATACGTCATGGATCCAGAGGTGGAAAGGACCTAGAAGTCATGTAGTCCAACTTCCTAATTTACAGGTGAGGAAACATAGTGCCAGAAAAGGGAAGTGATTCACCAGGGTCATGCAACTAGTATCTGAAGCAAGATGTGGAACTAGACCTTCCCGACTCCAGGTACAACCTATTCTCCGGTCCCTATTCTCTCTAATACATAGGGAGAGCTAGAAGTTAAAAATAATTGTTCCTTAAACAAAAGGAGAGACTGGTGGTGGGTGATTGAAGTGAATGGGAATTAAATTCAGCAGGTTGAGAAAACGCATGGAGGTAGGGTAGGGTGAGTTACCTTTCTGGGGTTTTAAAAAGTTTGATCTAAGTAGAACCAAGAGGGAGCTAGGCTTCAAGAGGAGAACAAGGGGTCTGGATGCAGAAAGGTTGATCTGGGTTGCAATCCCTGCTCTACTTGCCAACCTGGGGCATCTTGGGCAAGTCCTCCTAACACCCAGATTCTTAAAGAAATGAGGAGGGTAGAGCTGATGATTCCTTGCAAATCTCGCGTTTTATGTTCTAGGACCCTCCCAGTTCGGAAATTCCCTGTTCTAAAGTCCCTTCCTCTCACATGTCAGATCAGAAGTATAATATTCCTAGGTTT
This sequence comes from Bettongia penicillata ogilbyi, assembly GCA_023548195.1. NCBI lineage: Eukaryota > Metazoa > Chordata > Mammalia > Diprotodontia > Potoroidae > Bettongia > Bettongia penicillata. The sequence continues at coordinate 356,125 of JAJHZJ010000236.1, forward strand.
TTGAAATTGTGTTTACTTTGAGCAAGTCATTTCCCCACTTGGGGCCTCAGTTTTCTCATCTGTAAAATGGAATATGAATTAGACCAGATAATCAATCCCTTCTAAAGCCTAAGGACCATTAATTTCTTTATTTTTCTTTTAAAAAAATATTTTATCCTGGATTTAAACATCAAAAAAAACTAAAACCATACATACAAACTCAAAAATATAGTTGTATGTGGAATGGTGAATTTCCATTTTCTCACACTCATAATTGTCCTGCTGGACATCTAATTTCTAATAAAAATAAATTTTAGAAACAATTTCTTTTCTTTCTGTCCCTCTTACCTCTCAGATCTTTCTAAAATCCTAGTCTCAAAACATAGAAAAGAAAGAAAAGAGGGTCATTGAAACTTTTTTATGCACAGAAGAAACCAGAAGGAAATTCAGGAGACACAGACCCTCAAGATACTTTGAATCTAATGTATCGGGTGTATGTTTATAAAAAGCAAGCTTCATGTAGTGGGAGTTTATGTGGATTGTTTTTTTTTTTTTTTCCCTAGCAAATGTCTTTTTCTGTCCTTTGTGGAAATGATCATGTTTCTTGCTGTTTGTTAAATTCAGGATAACCAAATTTAAAAAAAAAAAATTGAAAAGGAAAAAACGCACCTCCCACCCTTTGACATTGGGGACTGTGGATGTGGAATATTGTAAACACCATTAAATACAGTCATTGTGTTGGCTGACTTGACTGATGCATCTTTTAAAAAACATTTAATGCTTGTTACAAGGGAAGGCTTATTGGATAGAGGAGAGGGAAGGATTATTAGGACATGGAGATGATGCTCAAAAGTGATTGGGAGGGGAGAGGATTAATACAGAAGAAAATAAACCAAAAGTAACTTTAAATACAGCTAACAAATTATACACCTTGGGAAGAGAAAAGGAGGGAGGAATGTCCCCTGGAATGAGGAGGAATGTCAAAATGATGCTATGAATACGTGAATGCCAGAGTAACACTGAAGTTGAAACATTGTAATCCCTCACTCTGCTAGTGTCATCTGGCATAAAGAGGTGGCAGAAATAACTTGACAGAGAGGGATGAGGAAAGAAGAGAAAGAGCAGGATGAAGGCCAGAGGGCAGTGAAATCCCCCAGGGGACTGGAGCAAAATCCAAACTGGGGAGAAATACTAGCTGGATCTTTGCACAACCAGAAAGGGCCAAATGTACTCTGGTGCTCTTAACTTGGAGAAAGGCTAGCTAGCATTTATGTAGTGCTTGGGCTGCTCCCCAGAAAACTGATGTGTTCATGACCTAGAATTTGATTTCCAAAATCATCTCAAGGGTGATTAAAAGAAAAAAAAAAGCAAGTCTATCATGGCAGGATATCAGTGATACATACACCACCAATTGTTGTTCATTTGTGTCCGACTCTCCATGACCCCATTTGGGGCTTTCTTGGCAGAGACACTGGAGTAGTTTGCCATTTCCTTATCCAGCTCATTCTACAGATGAGAAAACTAAGGCAAATGGGGTGAAATGACTTGCCCGGGGTGACACAAAATTACAGCAATGGCTTACCATTTCCTTCTCCAGCTCATTTTACAAATAAGGAAACAGGCAAATGAAGTTAAGTGACTTTCCTAAGGTCATACAGCTAGTAAGTGTCTGGGGCTGGATTTGAATACAGGTCTTCCTGATGCCAGCCTAAACCTCTTTTCTCTGTTGCACCTAGCTGCCCCACATACATATACACACAATTCTTAATTTATTTAGAATTGTTTTTTTGTTTATTGGAAATCATCTACTTTAGTAAAATAAATTCCCAACATTTAAAAAAAATTGTGTAGATTCCCTCTTAGGGTTAGGCATAGTAGACAGAACACAAGAATTGGAGTCAGAAAGAACTAAGTTCAAATTCCACCTCACACATGTACAAGCTATGTGATTGGGCAAATCCTTTACCCTCCCCAAACCTCATTTCCCTCTTCTGCAAAATGGGATTAATAGTAAAAACTGAGCTAGTAAAAACTAGCTCAGAAGGTTCTGAGAAGAATAAATGAATTCATGTATATAAATAAATATGAACTATTATTATTAGGAATTAAGCTGTTTACAAAGAACTGAGACCCTACCCTTTGACCTTGATTTGAGGTAACTTTTGCCTAATTCAGGAAGCATTCTGTCTATAAGTATCATAGGATCAGCCCAGAAAGGGCCCCTGTCTGCTTGTTCCGTTGCTCACTGTTCAACCAAATTCTAGGAGAGATGACAGAATGTTGGCCAAGACTGAGTACTGCTGATATCATTTCAAATACAAGATTTCTTATTGTTCAGAAGGATTGGTTATCCTGCAAGGGTTTTTTTTCGATCATAGAAAATGGAAAGTAAGAAACTTGATTTTAGATTTTTCAGCTTCCAATGACTCCAAAGCCCTTGAATTTTGACCCTTTAAACTTCAGAGTTCTGGAGGAAGCCAGAAGACATGGGTTCAGCATCTACCTTGAACATGTAGTACCTTTGTGACCCTGGGCATGTCACTTCACCTCCTTCACCCTCCATTTTCCCTATCTGTAAAATGGATGTGATATAATACCAACCTCACAAGGTTGTTGTGAAAATGAGATGAGATAAAGAGTATAAAACACAGTTGTGAACTTTGAAGCACTATTTAAATGTGCTTTTATTATTGGTATTGCTAATAATATAATAAAAATTGTATTTGTTATTCAGAACCCTCTAATCTTGTCTATGGTTTGAGGATAAACTGAGGATTAAACATATGTATTGGTAATAATGTATATCATACACACACACACACATATATATATATATAATATATATGTGTGTGGTTATGTATAAATGATGTCCACAAAGTATGTGTATATATATATAGTTATGTATGTGTATATACACATATATGTGAATAGCTACAGATACAGGCTTGTATACATATGCCTATATGTATACACATACATTCAGACACAGGGATTAAGCCTATGAAATTATCAGTATTGAGAACTGTGAGGTGAGAAAACTACCTCTACCAATAAAGTTTGACACTTTCTTTTCAATTTATGATTAGTTGCCTAGAGTACTGAACAGTTAATTAACTTGCCTAAGGTCTCATGGCCAATATAATGTCAATATATGTCTGAATTTGAACCCAGGACTTTCTGACTCCCAGACTAGCTCTCTTTCCACTATACTAGTCTGCTTTTCTATGAACATATATTTATATGTGCATATTTATCCTGTGAAGGATTTTACTACTACTACTACTACTACTACTACTGCTACTACTACTACTACTACTACCACTACTACTACTACTACTACTACTACTACTACTACTACTACTTCTATGATGATGACTGTTATCTACTATTAGTACTAGCTAATATTTAGATAGCACCTACTGTATGCTAAACACGTTACAGAGTTCACATCATTTGACCCTCGCATCAACCCTGCAAGGTACGTATTATTATTGCTCACATTTTGAAAATGAGAAAACTGAGACAAATAGAGGTCAAATGACATAAAAGGAAGTGTCGGAGGCCTGTCCTCTATCTACTACACACGCACACACACACATGCATATGTGTATTTGCAACACATATGTATATCTGTATATATATGCATGCATTATAAGGGGTTATCTATACATTATATAATAGATGTGTATATAGGAAAATGTATACAAATACATATACATATATACATATACATGTATAGGATTATGATAATCCAATTTAGAACCCCATATATCTGATCTACCATAGAGTCTCAGAGCTGTAAGAAACCATAGAGATCATTGCTTTTTAGGGTTATAGCCTTAGAACTAAGAGACAGGCAAGAGATCATAAAAACAGTAAAGGGTCCCACATGGTCCCACATGTACAAAAATATTTATAGCAGCTCTCTTTGTGGTGACCAAAAACTGGAAATCAAGGGTCTGCCCATCAGTTGGAGAGTGGCTGGATAAATTGTGGTATATAAACGTAATGGAATACTATTGTGCTATAAGAAATGATGAACAGAAAGACTTCAGAGAGGCCTGGAAAGACTTATATGAACTGATGCTGAATCAAAGGAGCAGAACCAGGAGAACTTGGTACACAGCAACAACCACGGTGTGTGAGGAATTTTTCTGGTGGACTTAGTACTTCGTTGCAATTCAAGGACTTTAAAAATTCCCAGTGGATTCTTGAGGCAAAATACTTTCCGCATCCAGAGAAAGAACTATGGAATTTGATCACAGAATGAAGCAGACCATTTTCTTTTGTATTATGTTTTGTTTTATGATTTCTCCTATTCATTTTAATTCTTCTATGCAATATAACTAAGGTGAAAATGTATTTAATAGAAATGTATGTGTAGAACCTATATAAAATTGTATGCCATCTCAGGGAGGGAGTGGATAGGGAGAGGGGGAAGAGGAGGAGGGAGGGGAAAAACCTAAGACATTTGGAAGTGGTTGTAGAACACTGAAAACAAATAAAATAATATAATAATAAAAAGAACTAGGAGGGAGGGCGTCATCTAGTTCAATCCTCTCATTTGGTAGATCACAAGAGTCTATATGATGAGGGTATATAGAGCTGGAAGGGACCTCAGATATCATCTAGTCCAATCTGCTTGTCTTTACGGGGGGGGTAAACTGAGGCCCACAGAAGTTGAGGGATTTACCCACCAGTACCTGGCAATGAAAAGATTTGCAGCCAAGTCCTCTGATTCTGGCTCTGAACCCATCAGTCTTTCCTCAACACTGAGAAAGAATATGAGAAAGTGCCAGGTGTGTGCTGTGGAGGGAGTCGGGGTATAACAGGAAACGTGCTTCTCATATCTGAAGAACAGAAAGTTAGAACAGTGTGGAAAGGACAAAAAAAGGGTCAGAAGGTCGAGTATGAGACCTGAACAGGTTGAAGCTGGATCAGGGTAATGAAGTCTGGATATGTAAGAGGCAAGGGAAAAGGACTCTCATGGTGACACAGCTCAATAACGAGGAGGAACAAGAGATCCTAAATACATGTTAGAAAATGAAGTGGGATCACTGACAGCAGAAGCCCACTCCATTCTCACTGAGGCAATTGAGCTTGGGATCTCTACAGCCTTGGGCTCTGGGATCTTGCTCATTTGTCCTGCTGACACATCCCTTGCCTCCTCCCTCCCCTTTATATGGAGGTGAATTATGCTGTGTTTAGGTTGTGGAATTCCGCGACTTAATTGTCTCACTGGAAATTTCAGTAGGGTTCTCGTTTTTTGCATGAATCTCGAGGAGTACATTTCTTCAAGCCATTTACCATTTTTATGAAGCATGTAGCTAATTAGACAATCACAAGCACATTAAGATGAGGATCATTTGTTCCTCCAAATAGAACATCTTAGAAAGCAAGAAGCCATAGAAAACAGCCAGCTAAAAAGGGGACAACTGGATTCCAACCTTCCTAAGACTGAGGATTTGATTTTGATAAGTGCTCCTGGTTTGTTTAGTAGCTGTCCCAAACCCTCTGAGGGGACAAATAGGAGCCATGCATCTCTATGTATCAGTCCCTTGAACCGGATTTAGGGAGGACAGAATGTGTCCTATTTCAAATCAAGCTAGAGACCAGGCTTCCAACAATGGTTCTGTGACTACTAATGTAATTGCTCTAGTTCTCAATTTCCTCATCTATAAAATGTTGGGGGGGGGAAGGCAGGGAGATAGACTAGATGACCTCTGAAGAGTAGAGATGCTATGTGGTGTGTGTATACATACATGCATAAATGCATGCACACAATACATAACTACATATACATACAGAAAGATTGTATTTATTATTAGGCACCCTCTAATATTGTCTATGGTCTGAGCCAACACACTGAGTATTAAACATACATATTAAAACACATATATTACATGCACAACTAATAGATATATTACACATACATGCAGGTATACATAAATCTATTTGCATACATGTATGTATCTGTGTATCATAGATACATATATTCAGTGTGTCTACATGCATGTACACATGTATTTATGTGCCCATGTATATATGCATACATGTGTTTCACTATGTGCATGAGATTATATACGACTTGTGTAATACATGTTTATGCTTACTCTGTCTCATTCACATTTTCTCTATCACTTTCTTTCATCTAGATAATCAATACAATATATCAAGCCCTGATGTGTATTCTTTGCTTATTTTTGGCAGTATAAGTGATCATAACAGCCATCTAACAATCGTCTCTCCTGAGCTTATATGAGCTGGTTTTATTGCATACGTGTGTGTGTGCGCGCGTAAGGGATGTGAGGATGTTCAGATTAGATGTTGCTTTGAAAAATCTCTAAGCTGTCCTTGTCTGCTCCTACATCTGAGTCTGATTCAAGGTAACTGACTCCATCCAGTGCAGTGGGAGGTCAAGACTAGGAGGCAGGGGAGTTGGATTCAAATCTCCCTTCAGATACTTCCAAAACTATATGATCATAAGTAACTTAGACCCTTACAGCCTTGGTTGCTCATCTCTAGAATAAGGATAATACTAAGACCTCCAAGAAATTATGAGAATCATAGGATTTGGAGCTTCGAAGGATCTCAGAATTAGTCTATTCCAACCCCCTTGCTGTGCAGAGAAGGAAACTGAGGTCCACTTGCCCAAGGTCATAGGGTCCTGTATCTAAAGCTGGAAGGGACCTCAGAGGCCATTTAATCCAACTCTCATTTTACATAGAGGACTTGCTGAAGGTCACATAGTTAATAAATCAGAGTCAGGATTTGAATCCATAGATTCAATTCCCAAATTCATTGCTCTTTCCCATGTGCCAACATGCCTTTCAAGTCATCTAAGAGCTTTGGTAAACTTAAGATGCTGGATTTATGCTAGGAATTATTATCATGGGGATGTCACCTAATCCCCTCAGGGCATAATTTCTTTATCTTTAAAAGTGAGAATTAGAATACTTTCACCAAATTGGTGAGTTGTTAGGAGGAAACTCTTTTGTAAACCTTAAAGCACCATACAAGTGAAACAGTCATCATCATCACCATCACCACCACCATCATCACCACCATCATCATCATCATCATCATCATCATCATCATTCTCATCATCATCATCATCATCATCATCATCATCACCATCACCACCACCATCATCACCACCATCATCATCATCATTCTCATCATCAGCAGCAGCAGCAGCAGCAGCATCATTATCATCATTCTCATCATCATCACCATCACCACCACCATCATCACCACCATCATCATCATCATTCTCATCATCATCATCATCATCATCATCAGCAGCATCATCATCATCATCATCATCATCATTCTCATCATCATCACCATCACCACCACCATCATCACCACCATCATCATCATCATTCTCATCATCAGCATCATCAGCATCATCATCATCATCACCACCATCATCATCATCATCATCACCATCACCACCACCATCATCACCACCATCATCATCATCATTCTCATCATCATCATCAGCAGCAGCAGCAGCATCATCATCATCATCATCATTCTCATCATCATCACCATCACCACCACCATCTTCACCACCATCATCATCATTCTCATCATCATCATCAGCAGCAGCAGCATCATCATCATCATCATCATCATCATCATCATTCTCATCATCATCACCATCACCACCACCATCATCACCACCATCATCATCATCATTCTCATCATCAGCATCATCATCATCATCATCATCACCACCATCACCACCACCATCATCACCACCATCATCATCATCATTCTCATCATCATCAGCAGCAGCATCATCATCATCATCATCATCATCATCATCATTCTCATCATCATCACCATCACCACCACCATCATCACCACCATCATCATCATCATCATCAGCATCATCATCCCAAATCTTTTGGAACTGCATCAAGTAGAAAGAGAAACCACTGCTTTATGCATCAGAGGAAATAAGGACAGCAACACACAATGCAACCTTGGAGAACATTGCTCCACATTCTGCAACACCACGCAGAACTAGGTTATACTACTAGCATCACTGCTGGCAGGTTTTTATTCTCCTGCCATGAGCATGTTTCTGGTAAGGATGTAATTACTAAAATGCCTCCTTCCTTTTGGAAGAAAGGTGGGGATCTGTTGATGCAGAATATGCTGTTGGATTCGGTTGCTGCAATCGTTGGTTTTGTTTTTTATTCACAATAAGCAAAACTCAGTCTATCTGTTTGGCTGCCAAATTGTCGCTTGTTTTGCTTAACTGTTTTTTGTTTTTTTTTTTTGTTTCCTAATAGGTTTCATTTCTGGGGCAGAGGTGGAGTGTGGCGATTATTTTGGAAAATTGCTATGATACAAGAACAATAAACCAAAGCAAAATGAAAAATCAGAATTCAACTCTACCTAATTTCCCTCCACATGGTATAGTGAGATTTTAAATAAGAGAATCTGGGTTCAAAACCTACCTCCACCCCTTATATTCATGACCTTAATCTAAACCTTAGTTTCTTTCTCTGTAAAATGAAAATATTGGACTAGTTGAACTTTAAGGTTCTTTATTCTAGGAGTCTATGGTATAATATGACAACTAAGATCTTCTCAGAAAGTGTCCCTCTACAAGAAGGATTCTTACCCTGGATTCTCCAAACTTGGGATATATTGATAAATAGATAATCGATGGATAGATGGATGAATGGATAGATATATAGATAATGGATAGATAGAAAAATGGATGGACAGATAGATTTGTTGGTTGTCATCCTTCATTCTCAAAGAGGATCAAAATGACATCACCATGATAAACTCAAGTTTCATTGTGTCCAACTGTGGTTGATCAGACCAATATGAACTCAGAATGCTCTACCATGGGTTGGGTACAGATAGTCCATGTGAACATTTGGGGTGGATACTCCAAATTTGCACATCTTATGTATGTTTTGTGCTGTTTCAATTCTGCTTTGCTCATAAGGCACAGCACCCTTTCTGATGTGGGCACACCATGCTGAGCACTGTGCTAGTGTCTCCCATGTCGCACAATCAAATCCAAAGTTCTTGAGAGAGACCTTGAGAGTGTCTTTGTACCACTTCTTCTGGGCACCATGTGATCTCCTGCCCCATGAGATTTCTCCATAAAATAGTCTTTTTGGCAAGCATACATTTTGCATTCAAACAACATGGACAGCCCATCAGAGTAGCACTCTATGAAGCATAGTTTGAATACTTGGCAGTTTAGTTAGAGTAAGGACTTCAGTGTCTGGTACCTTATCCTGCCGTGTGATCTTCAGAATCTTCCTAAGACAGTTCAAATGGAAGCGATTCAGTTTCCTGACATGGCACTGGTAGATTGTCCATGTTTCACAGGTATGCAACAATGAGGTCAGCACAAGGGCTCTGTAGACCTTTAGTTTGGTAGTCAGTCTAATATCTCTTCTCTTCCATAGTTTTCTTCAGATCCTCCCAATATTGAGCTAGCTCTGGCAATTCATGCATCAACCTTCTTGCCAATGTGTACATCCCTGGAAAGAACACTACCAATGTAAGTGAACTTATCCACAGTATTCAAAACTTCTCCATTTGTTGTACGAATGGTTCCATGTATGGGATGGTGTGGTGGTGGCTGATGGAGCACCTGTGTTTTCTTGGCCTTAATTATTAGGCCAAAATGAGCACCGGCAGCAGAGAATTGATCCATACTTTGGTGCATCTCAGCTTCAGAGGCTGCACTGAATGCACAATCATCTGCAAACAGAAAATCGTGCAACAGCACTCCCTCCACTTTGGTCTTGGCTTGCAACCTTTTCACACTGAAGAATTTACCATCAATATGGTAGCTGACTTTGATACTTGGTTAATCCTCTTTGAAAGCATTTGACAACATGGCTGAAAATATCATGCTAAAAAAGCATGGGAGCAAGCACACAGCCCTGTTTCACACCATTAGTGACTGGGAAGGCACGAGAGCTTTGTCCACTATCCAGAACCCGGGCAAACATGCTATCATGAAGTTGACATACAATTCTGGTGAATTTCTCCAGGCAACCAAATTTTGACATAATTGTTCATAAGCCTTGATGGCTAACAGTGTCAAAGGCTTTGATCAGATCTACAAACATTGTGTATAAACCTCTGTTCTGCCCCCTGGCATTTCTCCTGGAGTTGATGGGCAGCAAACATCATATTGACTGTTCCTCAGTCTTTTCTGAAGCCACACTGGTTCTCAGGTAGATGACCATCTTTCAGGTGAAGGATCAGTCTATTAAGGAGGAGTCTAGCAATAATTGTGCCAGCAATGATTAAGAGAGAGACCCCCCTGTGATTGTCACAGCACAACGATTTTCTTTATCTTTATAGAGATGGACAATGGCTGCATCCTTGAACTCCTAAGGGATAACATCCTCTTACCATATAACCTGGAAAATTTCCATCAGCTTTTATATGAGCAATGGTCCCTCACCTTGTAAATCTCAACTGGAATAGAATCAGCACCAGGTACTTTGCCACAAGGAAGGAGCCTAATGGCCCTCAAAACTTCTTCTTTAGCTGTAAGTTCATCTAAGGAGGCATTGACTTCAAATACATTGTGTTCATCCTATTCAAATACATAATAAAAGTATGGATAGATGGTTGGGTGGATAGATGGATGGATAGGCAGATAGAGAGATGGATAGATAGATACATAGATAAGTACATAAGTAACTATTTGAATGCATTTGTTTTCCTTTGTAATCTTATGTATTTTATATCATGCATGTAAAAATATGGTACTGAGGAGCTTCAGTGGACACTGCTCATCTCTATGGTAACTATCACCTCTAAATTTATGGTTCCCAGGAAAAAATGATGGATTAGAAGATGGGGAGACAAAAATGACCTATCTGGATTATCTCCTGAGTTCCATTAACTGCCCAAGTGTATCTCTCTCTAGACTCTCCCTATTGAACAGCTCTCCAGCCAAAGTTATTTCAAAACCCTCCCCCCAATCCCTGAAACACATACATGTACATATGCATATATATGTACACATATACAAGTATAAACACACACACACACACACACACACACACACACTAAAGGTTCTGCCTGAGCAATTTCCTTCCATCCCTCTTGCCATTGGAGAAGGTCATGTCATTGGGAATGCCAGGATACACTCCCTTATTCACAAATGTGCACGCATGCGCAAGCGCACACACACACATACACACACACACACACACAACCTACAGCTATTACTAATAAGGAGAGGGCCATGACTATTTGTTCTGGGTCTCTTCATGGAAACTTGGTGAGGAAATCCAGGCTGTTATACCTCCCAAGCCCCCCTTCCCCCCAATCCAATAAAAATATTTGCATAGGTCATAAAAATAGCTCAGCTCCACCAGTCAAGCCGTCAGACAATCAGGTCTAGTTTGAGGCAGAATATGGTTTCCTGTCAATGCTAAATGCAGCCTTGCACTCAAGGAGAGTCAAGGAGCTGCCAAGGCCTTCAGTTCCCTATCTGTGTACACACAGAACCCATGGAACAACTCCTGTGTGTTTACACATGACATGTACATACAGAATAGTAAATGCCCTCAAATGACAGGCATAGCCCAACTGGATACCCTGGTCCACCTACTCTGAATGGTCTTGGGTATTCGTCACCAAATCAATAGACTCATTGATCAAGGGCTGGAAGGAACCTCAAAGGCCAGCTAGTCCAACACCTTCATTTTACAGATAAGGAAACTGAGGCCCAGGAAGGCTAAGTGGTATGTCCAACCTTTATGGACCTAGTCAACAACTGAGTCAGAATTGAACCCTGGACTTCCTGACTTCAAGTCCAGCTTATATTCCACCATACCCTAGTTGCCTATCTAACATTACCTCTTCATATGGGCAAACCAGTTCCAACCCTAGTTTCAGACTTGAGACACGAGGTGGACTCATGTCTGTTCAATGCAATAGATAATTATTAAGTTGATTCTTTATATCAGCCATTGCTGGGGATGGAAAGACAAGAGACTTAACATTCTATTAATAGTCAAAACTCAGCTCTCTATCCTCTAAGGAGGCTTTCGACTCTTCATCACCAAGTGGCTGCATCTCTTTGCTTTCTCTTAGATCTAAAGCCATTTCAGAAAGGTTATTCTAGGAGAATGAAGAAAGAAGAGATTTCCAAAGGGATTTGCTTCTTTTGCTACTGCCCAGATGTAAAGGGAACTCTCAGTGACAGATTGTAAGAGCTGGACAAGGTCACTGACACTATCCACTTTCCTTGTGACCCTAAGGTAGGGAATTCAGCAAGGCCAAAGTTCAGTTTCCACTGGAAAGACTGGGAATGAACAAGAATTATAGCCTCACTAATCCCCAAGTCCAGCCTCAGCCTAGGATTACATTTTTCCACATGCCCTGGCCAGTTCAGTGAAATAAGCTTCAGGGCTCTCTGGGTGTCCAGTCTCTCACTGCCCCAAGATTCCTCTCCCATCCCAGGTCAGAGGCTCTGGCCACAGAACAGAACCCCTCCTGCAGGTTTCTGAAACATGGAATAAAATGGAGATACACAATAATTGAAGGCACTGAGCTAAATTCTCCTTTTCAATCTAGACTCTTCATTCCCAGACAGACATTTAAGGAACCTACTTGTTTCTGGAAACCCAGGGGCTAAAACAGTACCTTGCTTCCATCATCCCTTACTTATGGGAGGTATGATCCCTCCTCTTGCTGAGGAGTGCAGGTGGGGATACATCAGAATTTCCCATGATGTCATGACCTCAGAAATTCTGAGCTCCCCTCAAAGACCACCTTGGAATTTCTACCCACACTAAACCCAGAGGGCTGATTACATAAAGAAGAGGGTTCCAAAAGACCTCATAACCCACCCACCTCTGCCCCAGACTGCTTCTCTCCATATCATCCCAGTTAGTATTTGGAAACTAGATGGAAGTTGGTCCTTTGGAATTGGATTCACAAGGTCTCAGTGGTATACACTAAACTGAGTTAAGGGGGCTCAGATTCAACTCTGGGAGAAGAAGCCAGATAGTTCTCCAATATGATGGAAGCTCTTCCTCTTGGATTATTTGTGTCTGATTGCCTCCAGTTTCCTCCATTAGCTAACTGTGTAACCTTGGGCAAGTGACTTCATATCTTGGGCCTCAGTTTCCTCATCTGTAAAATAAAGAGTTTGGACCAAGTAGCTTCCAACATCCCTATCAGGGCTGGGACTATAATCCTTCCACAATCATTCCTTTGGCTCATAGTTCTATCTTGCCCAGTGTCTAGATAGTAGCAGTCAATGCCTGGCAAGTCAACTCCAGTTCTTCTCACTACTTTCTTAATTGCTTCTCCTAAAACAGAAAGCCTAGCAGAATTTAAGCTCTTTCAGGGCAAAGGATATTTCATTTTTTTAAAAAAATTCATTTTGTCTTTGTATCTCTAACAGCCTAGTCTAGAGTCAATTTAATAAATACTGTGGGACTAGATTGAATAGGAAAGCCATCAGAAAAGTCTCCTGTCTAAGACAGCTGAGGTGGGGGTGGAGGTAGGGAAACTGGCTTTGAGGTCAACCCCCAAGTTGAGAAGAAATATTATTCCATTTTCTGGTGGATCAAGGATTGAGAATTCTTTGTCCAAGGGAGTGAGGCAGAATTCTTTTCTCGCGCCCAGTCTCTCTTACAATGTAACACTGTTTGGTGGGCCAAGGAGGGGGATTTCTCTAGGGGGCTGGCAGAATTCAGGCCCCTGGTAATGCACTTCTGATACCCACTCTAGCCCCCAACCTCCTCCTTGATTCCCTTTGAACGAGGCTAGTCTGTCAGGGTCCGGAGGCAACTTAAAACCCCCTGGTAAAGGGAGAAGTTAAAAGAGGTGGGGGCTTGGGGGTGGGGAGAATGATTCCTTATCAAAGCTGCCAGCAGAGAGGTCTCAGGTGGTGTGGTAGGGATGGCCCCAGAACACCACGTCTAGCCCAGTAATTAGCAGATGAGATTCAGTAACAAACAGGAGCTTTTAGCAGCTCAACCTAACCTTTGGAGGGTAAGATTAACACCTCGATGGGGGAAAATTTAGAACCCAGAGGCCCCTTTTGGCTTGGAGATTCTGGAATTCCCATCTATGAAACAGGAGAGCCACTCCTAGGTAGATTCTCTGTCCAAGCTCGGAATTTCTATACACTTTCATTTTTTCTACTATAAAGTTTTTTTCCCCTTCTTTCTTTCTATCTTTTGTTCACTAGGATGGACAGGAGATTATGTAGCCACTAAACACACACACACACACACACACGCACACACACACGTACACACACTAAAACGTTTTTTGAGTATTTAGGGAAAAGATATCCCCCACCCTCTCAGAAATTCCATTTCAGAGTTGTCAAGTTTCCTTGTGTTTTGTCATAATACAAAACATATATAATGTATGTGTTCATATGTATGTATGTTATATCCTCATCACAAATGGAATCCTGAGTGCTCAGTTTACTGTGGCTTAGATGAGGCAATAGAACACATCCCTCTGTCTGAGAATATACAAGAAGCCACTTTTCCCATCCCAGGCAAGTAACCTGTCTCTTGTTTGTCTTCCCACAATGCCCCATCCCACTTGCCCACAATGACTAACTACATCAAGATTTGGGGATGCAAAGTAAAAGCAGTCAGCATAACCATTTTCCTACCCAGAAGATGCCACCATCTCACTTTCACAGGGTCCAGCAATACATTAAGGAAAACTTCTTACACATGAGTCTAAGGGTTGGGGATGTATGAAAAAACCAAGAGCTTTGCAAAGAGAATCTAATGTATTCTATTTTGTGAGAAGTAGGGACAGACATCTGATTTTATCACTATGGATACTTCCTAAGTTTGGAAACTTTCTCCATTAATCTATGCAGGTGATTCACTCTTAATTTAGTGTTATCTGAGGCACTGAGAGATTGCTTGTCCAGGGTCATGCACAGTAGGGGTAATAGAACATCTAGTAAATATATCATTTAGTCTACTATCCTCAATTTTATGTCATAAGGAAACTGAGTACAAGAAGGGCAAGTGAATGCATTGTTTGAGATCACACAGTAGATGTCAGAAACTAGTTTGCAATCAAGGTCCTCTAGCTCCCCCAAACAATGCTAAAGAAGCATTTGGATCTAGGTTTTCAAGAATTCAGAGTCAAAGATCCTGGGTTCAAATTCTAACTTTAGCTGTGTGACCTTGGGTAAATCCTTTTCTTTTCTCTTTTCTTCAATTCTTCTGCTGAAAAATGAAAGATAAGGTGAAAAACAAAATGTCTCCCAAGGTATTACAATGGATCTCCTTTTTTTAAAGTCCCTTATGGAAACAAGATCGTCTCAGGGACTAAATTTCTTTCAGGTTAAAAAAAATATCCAATTTTGATAGCCCTTTCTTCTGATACAGCTTTACTGTTGAGGTGTTTCCTTAATAAAGGGGAGAGGGCAAGTGACTAGCTATATGGAGATAGATCAGGAGATGGGGAAGACAAAGTCTGGTTGTAAATTCTTCCAATGTGCTTTGACACCATTTGTAATCCGTCACTCACTAGCTTTCTGCTTAGCCCAGGCTGGGAACTGAATACTCTATTCAGAAAGGCAGTCACCCTAAATGTTATTGCAATTTAATATTTTCACACACAGACACATCATTATCTGGGAATCTGACACCAGGACGATAATTCTGTAATTTTTCAAGAAGGCCTATTTTTTTTTTCTAAATGTGATCTCTGGGGCACAAGATTATCCAAACAGTACCCCTTCCCCCAGTCCATTTCTTATTTCAGGGGTTGTCTATTAAAGACAATAGACATTCATGAATGTCTGTGAGATACAATGGTTAGCTCCCTGGACTTGGAGTCAGAAAGACATAGGCTTGAATCAAACTTTTGATACTTCTGAGTTGTATAACCCTAGGGAAATTACTTTATCATCTCTTAGCCTCAGTTTCTTTAAGCTGTAAAATCGCCCCTACCTCATAGAGCGATTATAAAAATCAAATGAGACAACGTAGGTAAAGTGCTTTGTAACATCAATATTAACTATTACTATTAACCCTTTACTTTCCAATTCCTATAAGCAGAGAATATCCTTGGCTAGTCCACTGTAGTTTTGACTGAACTGGGGCTTGATGTCAGCATCGGCATGATATGATTATATGAACCACCATTTTAGCCATGGCCTGGAGCCAAGTGGTATTACCAGCATGTTGCTAGGCACCATAACTATCTATATAAAGCATTAGACCTGGAAGAACTAAATTCCCATTCTGCCTCAGACCCTTCTGTACATAAAGAACTATATATATATAAATATAGGACATATATGTGTATGTATGCATATATGTGTATATGTCTACATATATGTCCATATAAAAATTTTTGCTTATGTACATGCATATATGTATATGTAATGTATTTATATGTATATATGTGTGCATGCATATATACATGTGTATACACATATATACATACCTAGACAGACACACATATACATGTATATGTACATATACACATATATGTATGTGTGTATGAATGTATATATAATTTGGTGATCCCAAAGAACTAGAAACCAAACAGGTACCCATCAGTTGGGAAATGGTTGAATAAATTACGGTATACAACTGAAATGAGATATTATCATATCCTAAGAAGAATCCTAACAAGTGGGAAATGAGGAAATCGGACAAGTATAGAAAGACTTAAGATCATAGATTTTAAATGGAAAGACATCTTAGAATTCAACCAGTCCAACATTCTCCTTTTTCAGATAAGGAAACTGAGGCTGAGAGAAGTTCAAGTGGTTTGCCTAGGGTATTGAGGCAGTGACTATAAGGGCAAAGCCAAATTCAACCCTCTTTCTTCTACAGGCTCAGCTGTCCTAACAGAAAGCAAAATAAGAAGAAACAAAATGATATATACATAGTACACAATTACCCTCCTAATAATGTCAACAAAAAAAAAAAAAAAATGGAAGCCAAATGGTTAATAAATAATAGCTAGTTAGGTGCTACTGGGGACACAGCTCTGGGCTTTTAGTCAGAAAGACTTGAGTTCAAATATAGTCTCAGACAGTTACTAATTGTATGAATCTAAGGAAGTTACGCTCAGTTCCTTCAGCTGTAAAATGGGGATACTATTAGCATCTACCTCCTGGGATTGTTGTAAGGATAAAATGAGATAATATTTCTTAGGAGTTTTGCAAACCTTAAAGTGCTATATCAATGTTTTTATTGCTGTTCAGTCATTTTTTTAGTTTTGTCCAACTCTTTGTGATGCCATTTGGAGTTTTCTTGGCAAAGGTACTAGAGTGGTTTGCCATTTCCTTCTCCAGCTCATTTTACAGATGAGGAAACTGAGGCAAACAGGGTTAAGTGACTTGCCCAGGGAACTATGGGGACAGACTATTGCATACAGTATCAGACATGGACTTTTTATGGGTTATTTGTGTTATTTGTGTTTTGTTCCAAGGGACTTTATAAGGAAAGAAAAAGAGAGGAAAAGAGAGAAGAGGAGTGGAAAAGAAAGGAGGGAGAAAAGGAGGCAGAGAGGGAGGAGAAAAGAGAAGAAAGGAAAGGAGAGAGAGAAAGAGAAAGAAAAAGATTGTTGCTGTTTGTTTGAGAAGTACAAGTGGGCTGGGTCTTAACGTAGTTTAAGAAAATGAAATGAAGGATGTTCCTATCATTCAGACATTCATTATCTGTGTGTGTTCATATGGGAGTGAAAACACCACTGTATGGTAGAACTCCACCAGGATCAATCTTGAAATCTCCCCAAAGTGAACTCAATAGATCCCTCTCACACTTCTCACTTTCTCATGACATAAACTAAAATATTTCACTGGCAAAAGAAAAAAAAAGGAGAATCAAATTCACTTGACTGTGTCCTGGGACCAGGCGCAGCAGAGTCTACAGATTCTCTAGCAAGACCCTTAACAGCCCCACTCAGGACCTCAGAGTAGTGGGGGCCACCTATTCCTAAAGTAGTGATCCTTTTCAAATGTGTGCATGATCACGGACATTTGAATATGTACGTATATTTCAGTGACTGCATCCTGGATACTAGTCTACACACAGCTAAAGATTAAACACCCTGGGTGCTCTGGGTAGAGAAACAAGCCTGGAGTCAGGGAAGACTCAACTTCATGAGCTCAAATATGGCTCAGACACTTTCTAGTTGTGTGACCTTCGGCAAGTCACTTCACCTTGTTTGCCTCAATTTCCTCATCTGTAAAATGAGAAGGAAATGGCAAACCACTCCAGTATCTTTGCAAAGAAAACACCAAAGGGTGTCATAAAGAGTCAAACACAGCTTAAAAAATGACTAAACAAGAACGACTTTTGATAGCATCAATTAATTTACAACACTTAGTTTATAGTCTTCCTTCACAAAAGGAACTTCCCCAGCACCCCTAGCAGCATGGCACTCTATTCCATGCTAATAGTCAGATGTTACATATGAAACCTCTGTGATTTAACATTTAAGTAGCATGAAATATGCCGTATAAACAAACAAAAGACCCAGAAATGCAGAGCTTAAATGGGCTAATTCCTGCACCATTACATGGGCATATACAAAAAATGTGTCAGGAAAGGAAGGGGCATCAGACGTTCCTTTTCCAATTCTAGGTCCTGAGTCCTTCAGAAGGCCATTTCAAGCTTACTCTTCCAGAGATTGAAGAAGATTCTGTAAGCACTGTAGGGGTGTGGGGACCCTTTGAAGTTGAAGGGTTTCTTCTGTTGAAGGGTGTTCCTTCTGGAGTATCCTTGCTTGGAGGGGATACTTCCAGAGTAGAAATGGAAGTAGGGCTAGAGAGGGAATTCAACAGCCATCTGATCCAACCCCTTTAACAGTTGAATAAACTGAGACCTGAAGCCACTTACCCAAATTGCCACTTACCCACCTAGGGGAAGGAAGCATGGAACAGTGGTAACAGTGCTGGGTTTGAGGTCAAAGGGACCAGGTTCAAATCCTGACTTGATTACTCAGTTCTAAGTGTATAACTTTGGGTAAGTCACTCCCTCTTCTCTTTGAATCTCAGATTCTTTCTCCATTAAATGAGGGCATTGAACTAGATGACCTTCTATTCCTGCCAGCTCTAAATCTTTGTTCTTAAGTGATGGGGGATGAGAGCAGGATGAAAAATGTTTCTTGCTTTCTCAGTGACTTATAAAGATGCCCATTTGACTCCAGTGGCCTTCCTAAGAGAATCATTTGGGCTTCTCTAGTGGATGTGATTTTCAGATTTGGTCTAAAGGTTTTATAGCTTTGATATGCCTGGATCCCTCTGAAAAGGCAGTCCTGCTCCATTGGTCAGATACCTATTAATAAATATATTTTAAAATGTAGGACCCTTTCCCTCAGAGGTCAAAATGGAAGAGGGCATTCAGAGTCTATTATGTAAATTCACATTCAGATAGACTATAGCCTTTCATCTCTTGAATATAGATATGTGAATGGGAGTATGTCACCAAAAAGAGTTACTGAACTCATTCCACAGTCCACTCTGTCCTGTTACAGTACTGAAAAATTGAGAAGTCCCAAACTTTCCTTTAGAATCACTGAACAGATAAGTATGCCTCTCTTCCCCTGGTTTGGCTCCGCTAATTGGGCAAAAACAGAACAGAGGGTCCTCTGAATGCCTGACTCTGGTAACATAAGGGGAAGGAAGAGGAGGGGATGGAGAAGACAATAAGCATTTATGTAATGACTCCCTTGTGCCAGGAACAGTGCTAAGCATTTTATGAATATTATTTTATTTAATGAGCAAGAATCAGCTTTTTCTAACTCAGGGGTCTGAAAGAAATGTGCAGATCCTCAAGCTGGAGTAGTTTGGCTGGAGAGACCCAGCACCAACCCCTATATGTGGGGTTTGATGGGGAGGTTTGGATGGATGCAAGGATGGCTCTATTAAGAAGATGTTAAGCCCATGTCCCATACTTGGCCATTCAAAAGCTGCCTGACTTCTTCAGGCTAGCCAACTTTCTTTCTCATTGAGCAGCCCAAGCAATTGTCTCTCTCAGAGAAACTTCATTCCAGGACAGGAGTCTCTTCTCTATCATTGCCCCACACACATTTCTGAGTGCACAATTCTTTTTTCTTACCTGCGTTCAGTAGGACTAACTCAGCTCTGAGGGAAATATAGGTACCTATTGCTTCCCCTAAAAGCAGAAGCTAACCCCCTGACAAACCAAGAGTCCTTTTAATATAAATAACAAAAGTTTTATGAAAGAAGAAGAAAGAAGGAAGGAAGGAAGGAAGGAAGGAAGGAAGGAAGGAAGGAAGGAAGGAAAGAAGGAAGGAAGGAAGAAGGAAGGAAGGAAGGAAGGAAAGAAGGAAGGAAGGAAGGAGGAAGAAAGGAAGGAAGGAAAGAAGGAAGGAAGGAAGGAAGGAAAGATAAAAGGAAGGAAGGAAAGAAGGAAGAAATGAAGGAAAGAGGAGTAATGAGGAGGAGAGGAAGAGTTAGGAAGGAAAATGAGCTATATAATGGACAATAGAGGTAGAGAAAAAAATGAAAAGAGAGAGGAATGAGAGGTGGGAGGAGAGAGAGAAAAGAAGAGCAAGAAAAAGAAGGAAGAAAAAGGAGATGGAAGGAAAGAGTAAAAAAAGAGGTGAGAGGAAAACAGAGATGGAAGAAGAAAGGGAGGGATAATGGAGAAAAAGGAGAAAAGCAAGGAGAGGAGAAGGGGTGAGAAAGGGAAAAGGAATGAGAAAGAAGAGAAGAGAAGGAGGGGAAGAGAAAGAAAAGGGAAGGAAAGTCAAAAGAGGCAAGGGGAAAATAGCTAATATTGAGTGCTACAAAAACAGTTATCTCAGCTGAAGTGGTCTGAAGTCTGCATAAACCATTAACTGCTCTTTAAACACAGATCCCCAGCCACTGCCTTTATGTCCCTGCATTTATGTCATAATGGGATTTAAAATAGATCATTGCATTCTGATTTTCTAATTTTCAAATGAAATGACATAATGAGCACACGACCGTGTCCTTTATGTCATGTTCTGGCTACAAAGTACAAAACAAAACTGGTACTTTTTGAGAGCAGAACTGGATTTTCTTTCTTTTCGTTTTTGCTAAAGCTGTTTTATGACATGGTAGGAACCTTAACTACTGCAATTTGTGTGATTTACTGAACTTGGATCGCATGGGAGAGCCCTAACAGCCTGATCACAAAGGCTCCTTGAGCTCCAGAAAGTTGTAATGAAGGTAAATGTTAGAGAACAAAACTCAACCCAACCCACCCAAACAAGATTGATTCAGCAAGATATCAGAGCGTGAGGAAGGCTAGAAAACTCCAAGAATGACCCAAAGATTTCTAGGACTGTTTGCTTCTCCCCTCCAACAGCAGTGACTGAAACCTGGGGCTGCCCATCAGAGAGAGTAGAGTGTCGGTTTCCTCACTAGTTTCCAGCTCCCAACCCCTTGACCATCCTGCTGCTTCACTTTCATTTTAAAAGTATACCTGCCTGTCAGACCCTGCTCAGTCCTAGCTTGAGGCTGGGGTAGTAGAAAGAGAACATAAATATACAGATACACACAGAACAGGTTGCATATGCATACCCAGGAAGACTCATGCAAGAACAAACCTATGTATAAAACTTGGAATCAGGGAACAACTAAGTTTGACTATCCCTTCCTACCTGTGTGACCTTGAACCAGTAACAACTTCTCTCAATCTCTGTCAACTTCTCTGTGAAATGAAGAGGTTGGATTTCAATGACTTTAAAAGTCTCTTTCAGTTCTAAATCTACTCTATAGTACTAGGGTCATCAAGATCCCTTCCAGCTCTAGAACTGAGATTAGATAAAGAAGGAAAGATACAGGCATTTATGAGGCACCTACTGGGTTCCAGATATTTTTTAAACAAATATTATTATATTTCATCCTCACAACTAACCTGGGAAGGGGGTGTTGTTATTACTGTCATTAACAGTTGTGGAAAATGAGGCAGATAAAGGTTAAGTGACTCACCCAGGGTCACAAAGCTATTAAGTCTTTGAAGCCAAATTTCAACTCAGATTTTCCTGATTCTACACCTAGAGCTTGTCATTGTGCTAACTAACCGCTTCTGATAGAGGAATTTGGATTCAAGAAAGTTTGAATTCATATCATGTCTCAATCACTTAACCTCAGTTTCTTTATCTGTAAAGTGGGGTAATAATATCTATTTCACAGGATTGTTTTAAGGGTCAAATAAAATAACATACACATACCTTAAAGTCCTTTATAACATTGGCAGATGATCTCATTATTTATCCTATTACTCTGATTCTTTGATGTCTATTAGTTCTCTCCTCCAGAGGAAAAAAGAAATCTAGCCTTGGTGCCCACAGGTAGAGAACATCAGGCCCTCCAGTCTTCAACTGATCACCCAGAAGCCCCAGAACTGAGGCAACAGAGAAAGGGCTAAAGACTCAGGGTTTTGCCAGGGATGCCTATGCATTTGGGAGGACTATTTAAAAAAAAAAATATATATATATATATATATACACATATATATACATATATATGTATGTATGTATGCATGTATGTATATGACTAAATAGGTAAAAGAAAAATTCTTGCTTTGGCTAGAATTGGTCTTTGATGATTTTCCCTAATGTTTGTTGTGGGTTCAGACTATAAAAAAGGACCTCTTCTGGAGACCTTCCCAACTCAACATCCCATCCCTACAGAGAGCTCCATTGGAAGCTATTTTTTTCCTGCCTCAGAGAGTTTCAGTCAGGGACTTGATGTCTCCATGGCCTTTCTAGCACTGTTATTCTTTCTCAAGTAGGACACATGACAAAAGCAGCTTCATTCTTCCTGCCATGGGCAAAGGAGATTAAAAGGCAAACTAACAGGTCCAGAGAACTGACATCCTCAACATGACATCTGACTCCATGGACCCTGGAAGCTGGTGAGACCAGACTTCATAAAAGGGCAACAATTTGATGGCCAGCATCCCTCCCCATCTTGCCCCTTCCCTCTGACTGAAGTGAAGGATACTGAACATATAAAAAGCGAACCTTCCTCCCTAATGTGAGCCACTACCTTCCAACTAACCCGGCTGGCCTGGCTTGTCTTCAGGAACACAAACAAAATGAGTCTGCTTTGGGAGAGCCTTGGAGAGATGCCTTCCTCCACTTTCATATTCTGTCTTCCTCCTCTAATTCCACAGTATCACAGGGTTTTTTTTGTTTTTTTGTTTTGTTTTGTTTTGTTTTTAGAATTGAGAGACCCTTTAGAATCCAGTCTAACCCAAACCTTTCATGGAAGAAGGCAAGGCCCAGAAAACTGACCTGTCCAATGTCACACAGCTAAGTTAATGTCTGAGAGACATTCTGCCCACTGTCCTTTGCTACTAGCCATCAGCAACTACACATTTTTAAGGTGCATAATATTTTCATCAGACAGAAAAAACTTATAAAGCTGTCTATACAACTGTAGTAATATAGGTAGGGGAAAAGGATTAGAATGAGGGTAGGGAGGGCTCCTGGAAGCATGAGGACATGTTAATTTGGGTCTGAAATGCCCAAAGTGTGCTGAAGGGAGGGGATGAGTAAAACTGTTTCCTCTGAATTAACCAGGTAATTATCATTTATCCTCAATTATCCATTTCCCATCTGGTTGTTTTGGGATTCATGAAGACATTGCTCTTAGATATCTCCATGATGTGTCTATGACCAC
The DNA here is from genome assembly GCA_023548195.1 of Bettongia penicillata ogilbyi. Taxonomy (NCBI): domain Eukaryota; kingdom Metazoa; phylum Chordata; class Mammalia; order Diprotodontia; family Potoroidae; genus Bettongia; species Bettongia penicillata. The sequence goes on from JAJHZJ010000236.1 coordinate 379,757, forward strand.
CTTCCTCTCACTAGACCTCAGGAAAGAGCAGAGGACTATGTGTAGAGTCAGTTCTTCCTATAATAGAACCTTAATCCAAGGGAAATGAAAGAGATTGTCATTCAGGGTCCTGTGGCTGAGGGTTGGAGAAGAATATTTCCCTTTCCACACTGATTCCTTTCCAAAGAGCGTGGGACCCTTTCAGAGAGCAAACTCATTTGGTCAATCAAAGATGACAGGGGTGCTGGGAGTCGAGTATGTGATTTGAAGAATATTTAAAAGTATATCATCACAAATGCAGGGTAAACATAAACTCCTCACTGCAAAGAACTTGAAATCATGAGTTCAGATACAGAATTTTTTTTATAATAACTCAGAATTCAATTTAGGTGTACTAGCCTTTATTGAAAAGACATAAAGAAATATTTTACTCCTAGGGGAAAATGCCTGTCTAAGAATGATAGGATTTTCTAAGGCTTATTTTCCTTTACTCTTCCTCACATTTGGCTGAAATGCAATGTTTCCTTATTTCCAATGAAAACCTCCTACATGACAAAAAACAACCATAATTTCGGAACTCAAAATTATCAGCTCAAGCTAACCACCATAAGAAAAATCATAGATTTAACAGAGATAAAATGTGTGTGCGCAGGCTAATTATTTCTGTTCACTTGGAGTTTGGTATTTCTTTCTCTGATATTTCCTTTGGAAATGTTTTTCCTCCCTTGATGTTACCCCACCCCTTCTCAATCCTATAACTATCGTACATTTATTAACAGAATGGTTTCTATAATGGTACCTTGCAAAGTTCACCTTCAATGTCAAGCTCTCAGTGGCTCAGCTTCTCCCAAAGATACCTCTACCTTTTATTTTATTGGCCCTTCCCACCTTGGACAGGCATGAGCTCTCCGTCAGTAGAAAGCATAGTCCTCTACTAATAACATTTGTCTGAAGACAGACTTTCTCTATCTCAACTTTGGAAAGCAGTTGTTTTCAGAATTGGAAACAGCTTATGAATCAAGATGCAGAATGGCCATGTGATAATGTATAACCTTATTTAGAAGAGATAAAATATTCTCCCGGACCAAGTCATGTTTCAAAATGATTATGAATTATTCGAGCAGGGCGTTTGCAAAAGGGTTATAAAAACAGCCATAATATATTTTTTTCCCTTAGATTCTAGAATTACCAGTGTGACAGCTAATGCAATAATGATTTGTCCCAAATGCCAGTGTTTAAGCTGTAGAAAGCTGATTTTATACATTTTTCCAGTAGGCCGCATTGTAGCTAATGAAATTAAACACACCAATCGCATTTGTCCCCAGGGGACGAGGAACTCGACACACCACTGGTTTATTTTTTTATTAAAATAAATTGCAGCCGGCAAGATGAACTAATTGCATACAGAATTGAAAAAGAAACATTCCATTGATATAATTAAGCCAATTTTCATGGACAGAAATAGTTATAGTGGATATAAAGTAAGCAGAGCATTCACCAGACTCGGACTTTCCCTCCCCTGTGCCCCCCCCTCTTTCCCCCACAGAATGTTAACTATTATACAAATATGGAACTTACAGTTTTATCTGAGAATGATGATGAAATTGACATATAACACCAATGCCAGGGTATTGTCTCTTGGAATCTTGGTAAGAGAATTGACAGGGGGCAGGGGGAAAGAAAGAAAGCACCCTCTAGAATGTGCTATGATTCTAATACTTAAGGGACTTTTGCTTTCAAAGTTCCTTGGGATTGGAGAGATACCCTGTCAATGTCTCATTTGAAAGACAGCAATGATGGAGAGAGTAGAAATGACTGTCCAGAGAGATGATGGACATTCACACAGAGGGGGCCAGAAATGACCTTAAGATGGCCTTTGGAAGTTACTCTAACTGGAGGGATGGAAAATCAGCCATGAGTAGCTAATAGCTGATTTCCCAGGTGCCAGCCGTAGCACCTTCTGTCTGTGTGACCCAAAGTCGAAATGTTAGCAGTGAGCTCCCAACCCTGACCAAGTTTTCCTGAGTACAATGCTCAAGGCAAAAAGGATAGAGAGAATGCCAGACCATTAAGAGAAAATTATCAGGGGAAATGGACTACAAAAGTCTCCGATACTTTTGATTCCCTGCCCCCCTCCCCATACATCATGCCAACCATTAAGCAAGGGGAGCAAAAACTCCAACCCAAGAGACCTAACCCTGGTTAAAGGTCACTTTCACTTTTCCTACCTATCAAGAGCAGACTCTTCTTTTATTCTAGGTGGCAGTTTGAGAATTAAAGTAGAAAAGGAAGGGAAATTCATGTAGGATGAGGGGAGAGGGTTCCCAATCTGCTTGCCTTTGTTCTGAAAGGGGATAGAAAGAAAGGCCAGGGGCATCTCAAAGACTCAAGACTATGCCAGAGGTTGGTCTAGTATTTCAATTTGCAAAATACAGTTCACTCAAGTTTTGCAATTATGTTTCAGTCAGGGATTGTTTTTCCCCCCTTTAAAAGGTGTTGGGAGGGCGCAGTTAAGGCAGACTTAATATATGAAGGGAATTAGAGTTGGTAAATGTGTTTGAACTTGGAAGTGTGAAACACCAGAAATGATGTCTGAAAGTTGCCCCAAGGGCCTTAGGGGAAGGCCTTGATGTGTTTGTGGGTAAAAAGCCCTTTGGAGGTCCTTCTTTATTTGACACACCCGGTTTTCCCATTGACTCGCTGTGTGGCCTCGGGCAACTTACTTAACTTCTCTGTTTCTGAATTTTCTCACCTTGAAAACTGGGCGATGGCTGCCTTCAACGTTTTCTGAGGATATTGTGGGGAAGGCTGAGATCATGTCTGCTCGAGTGTAGAGGGAGAAAGCTAACCTGGTAGTAATGAACTGGAAGCTCTGACCGAGAGGAGACTGCGGACTGAACCTGGGACTCATTCAGTCACATTCACCTCTCGAGCCCCCTCTACTCTGACCAGCACAGACTGCGAGATCCTCGAGCTTTGAGATTGGTATTTGGCACAGGGTACAGGCAAGTTATTGTTGCCTTCGGGGGTTAGCGCCTCACCTGATCTCTCAGAACCGATTGCCTGCCTAGCTGCTCCCACTCCCCCACCCCACCCCCATCCTGTAACTGGGTTCTGCGCCCAGGTCCTGTGGCGCCCATCCCTTCGCTACCCTTTAGGCCTGGCAGGGGGAAGTCGCCAGTCCCAGGAGAACTGGTGCTGTACGGGCCGAATCAGCGTGAAGCGTAAAACCGCGTAGATGTATTTGCTACCTCCAAAGCAAGCAGACTTCCCTGTACTCAGCGTCCTCTATGGCCTCTTTCCTAAGGAGAGATCCAGAGTCCGCTTGGACCCTGGGTGCTAGAAAGTGAGCAAGGAATCAAGCGAGCTGGAGACCTACGGCTCTGGACTAGCAGGTGTGGACTGTGCGCGCCGCATTCCTGCAGCCCTGCGAGCTAGGAGCCCGGCTAAGCCGCGAGTCTGCGGGCGGTGGCCGCTGGCTTAGCCCGAGCTGCCTGCTCGCAGGCTTCGGGACCCCGAGCCCTGCGTCTTGGGCTGCACGTTCTGACCCCGATGCTCTGAGTCAATCTCTGCAGCAACCGAGGGCAAGCAAAATTCCACCCGGCGCCAGGACCGACTTGGGACTCTCGGATGAGCTGCTTTGACAGAATTAAAGCAGAAGCCTAGCCCAAGTCCGCCCCGTCGGGTCTGAGGAACTGAATTGGCGAGAGGGGACCCTGGGGACTGACATCTTTTCTCTGATCCTGGGGAATAGCTGGAGGCAGGAGGAGGCCAGAACCCCTAACTAGGTGTGTGTGTGTGTGTGTGTGTGTGTGTGTGTGTGTGTGTGTGTGTGTGTGACGGAGTGAGGGAGCATTGGGGATCTGGGACTGCCTATTTCTTTTTCTTCCTCTCGGTAAGTCTAAACTGAGACTGAGTGCTGACTCTTTAGTTACATTAAAAAGTTTCTCCCTTCCGGCTCACTTTGCTTGTATTCCCGAAGGACTTAGACGTGTAGAAGTAGAGACTTGTGTGCGCGTGTGCCCATTCCTCTGTGTGTGCGCTCGTGCCTGTGGATCGGTGAATCCATGTTCCCACCCCCACTCCCACACCCTACCAGTCCCAGGGATCAGCATTATGTGACCCTGAGGGCCCAACAAGACAGACCAGGATGCTCTCACTGGCCTCTACCGGCTCTCTGTTTTAAACGTCCGTTTTGGCGAAATCCTAAAGCTCAGTTCTAGTCTATCCCTTTCCGAACTCCCTTCTCTCGATCGCACCATGAACAGTTTCCATTCTGGGTCTCCTTCTCTGGGCAGGTGAAGCCTGGGTTGCCCACCCGCCAGAGGGAGAACAAATGTTGAAAACCACAGGGTCGCCCGATAACCCAGATTTCCTTAACTCTCGAAAGTTCCTTTTTTGGATTGGAAGAATAAAAAAGAAAAGAAAAAAGGGGGAAAAGGATAAAAGAGACTGTAGTTGTTTCTGTTTTTCTTTCCCTGTCATCGGGATGCTGCCCCTGACTTCTTGAGCAAGACTGAGTCAAAACCTAATAAATTGTATTTAGAGCTATTTGAAATAAATTTTTAAAAAAAACACCTAAATTGTTCAAAAGATTTTTAATCCTGGATAATTTTTGTTGAAACTCTAATTATACATCACCTTAATTACCAGATCAGAGCCCCCCAAGGATCCTTAATTGCCTAATTGAATAAAACAGGGGGTTAATAGCGGCCAGGCACCGAATAGAAAGGGAAAGATATTGGCCAGGTCTCCCTCGAGGGGGCTGATTAGAGGTGGGGTGGGGGAAAGCTAGTGCTGGTGCTGGGGCGGGGGAGGAAAGAAAGAGGTTTAGTCTCGATTCACAAAGCTAATTCCGGCCCCAGTCCTAAGGGCAGAACTCCCCCCTCCCGAACCAGTCTCTTTTCGCCGTTGCTCCCCGCCCCCCCACCAACCCCGCGGCCTTCGGAAAACTGTAGTTTACGGAGAACAACGGTCAACTGACCCTAATTCGAGAAAAAAAAACCAATACCTAAAGTGAGGAAACGCCACCATGCTTGTATAATGGGGAATTGGGGGCTTTTCTTTGAAAGGGACAGAAATTCGCTTGGCCACCAGTTCCTTCACCTACCACACCAGGAGAGAAACATACAGGAGAATAAATATTTCGCTATCACACCCTTCAGTTCCATTGATCTAGGTTACTCTCTAGAGCTCCCGGATTCAAATGGGACCCCATTCCTTCCTGGGGTGGTCAAGAATGGGGTTTCCTGACAGGATACTAGAAAGGTTATCCCTAGGGGAACGGTCCGAGCTAGGCTTGGGTGTGGGACCAGGTCCCGTGCCCTCCAGCGGAGGAATAGGAACGAAGGAGACTGAAAGACAACCTCAAAATTGTCTCAAGGGTCAGACACCTGCCCAATTATCCTTGCATGCTTCCAGCTGAAGAGAGAACCCCAGAATCGTTTTCCCTTTCCCCTCCCCACAAAAATCTTTCTACTACTAAACCTCAAAAAGAAGGATGATCTTCTCTACTCACTTCTTATTCAGAAGCAAGTGCCTGACTTGTTTGGGGTTCCAGAAGGTGGAGATTCTGGATCCTAAGGAATCCCCAATGGTTGCCCCTACATAAACTCTAACTTCCCTACACCCTGACTCAGAGGGGTTACTCCTATATACTTCCCTAGAAACATCTGGGTCAGTGTCTATTGGGGCTCTCCCATACCACCTGGAGAGGAAGTTAATAGAAGGGAAAGTATTGACCCTCAAAGTCCGCTGATACCCTAAAAGCTCTCCTGGAATCATTCACTCTACTGCCAAGCCTGGAGGCATCTTTCATAAGTAAAAAGATTGCCGGATCTTGTCGCGATTGTTAAAAAACAAGTCCTGTGACTGCAGTCTCAGTTTAGGAGCCGGGCAGAGACCGTGGAGAAGTCGCTTAAGGCGTTGGATCGCATCCTGGCCGAGACCTTGCTCGGTTTCTCCTCCCTTTCCCTTGCACTGGCCCTTGCTCCTGGGTCCCATTCCCCCAGCTTGTCTCGCTGAGCGCGAGTCCTTTCGTCCCAAGCGGGGCTAACCGGACTCCGAGGGACACAGCCCACCAACTCCAGACAGCAGTTCCCCCTGACCCGGCTGTCTCCTGGAGGGAACAAGGAGGAGTGGGGGGCGCCGCCAAGGGGCAGTTTATTCTGAGACTCGGTGAAAAGAAGGAGAAATAAGATCGGGAGAAGAGGGGACAACGTGAGGGCCCGCTGAAACAGGCGACCGGGCAGTTCCACTGAGTTGAGGGAACCGGTGTGACCCCAGCATTCCTGAGTGAACAAGGTGCCCAATTCAAATCAACTCTGGGTTCCTGGTTAATAGGGAGATAGCTCGGAGAGTTTTCCCGGAGAAGGCACATCTTTGCTTCCCAGGTTCCTGGGACCCAATGAGTCTGCTACCAAGTTTTCTAACGTTGCTGGTGTTTCCACATGCACACAAGCTCTGTCTACAGCTCTTTCTCCTCTTTGCCTGTTCCCTGGCCCCCAGGTTCTAATAGCTTTGGAGGAAGTGCTAGGAGACCAGCAGGGCGGCAGCGAATGTTTAGAAAGAGCCCCAAGGAGCCAGCCAGTCCTAAGGACCTAGAGGAGGAGGGAGAGGAGACGGTGGAGCCCTCGGAAACCCTTTCCCCGGAGCCCACCCAGGCCTGCAGTGTCTGGAAAAGGCCTGTTGGGGAGGGGGAGAAGGTTAGCCCCGTGGGAATGTGGGCTCGGACTAGAGTCTCAGGACCCCAGCTCTTCTAACAAGGGATATGGAACCAGAATCTCCAACTAAGCACCATCAGTAAGATTCGGATAGAAGACTCCCAAAGTGGGGCTTTCTTCCTTTTCTTCTTCCCCTAGTCACCCCCCAAAAGAGAACAAAAGATCCACCAGGCAGAGTTACTGTAGCTGTGATTGGGAGCTGGGGACTGATCTGGACAGATCAGTTATGAAACAGCCCCAGGAAGTGGCCGACCTGTATTCTTATCCCCACCCTGGAGGTCGCAAGGAAGATGAAGCTAAGTCCCAGCTCCGGGTTGGGTGAAATGGGTCAGCTTTGGAAGTTTGAAGGAATAAATTTTCAGCTTGGATTAAATGATTTCAAAGCGATGAGGAGGTATTAAAGGTGGGGAACCAAGTGGAGTTTTCACCCTTGGGGGCCAAGAGCTCAGCCTTTGGACAAAAGGACGCCTTGGAAGCCACGGGGACCCCTGAGAAATAAGCTCTGCAGGAGATGGGGTCCCCCACTCGGAAACAGAAACGAAATTCTAGCTACTGGAGCCCATCCCCCTGTGTTCCCTCCCCCCTCCCCCTCCCGCGGGTCTCTCGGCCTCAGCACGCAGATGCTACCGTTTCTTGAGGTTGTCCAGAACCTTTCGGTTACTGCAAATGGAGCTTTCACTTAAAATAAAAATAAAAATGATAGGGGGAAAAAAACTCCCCCAATTCTTTCTCCTGGAGAAAGAAATTGGGGTTGGGGGTGACATTTTGGGAAACCGAGATCTGAGTACGCCAAAGAAGTCCTAAAGGTCAGTGGGGTCAAGGAGACCCGGATGGTGTAGGCCCAGGCCCAGCACACACACCCAGAAATTCTCCTCTATCTGCACAGGCAGCTGCCGAAGCTGTGGATTTTGCCACGACGGCAGTCGCCATCCACTCGTGATGCACTTCCCTGCTTCCCCCTTCCTTCTTTCTCCAACTCCTACCGGGTCAGTTCCACCAACATGGGTAGAGGTCGAGGCTCAAGGAAGTGGCGGTACAGAGGGGGGGGGGGGGGGCGCAAGGGGAGAGGAAGCAATAGGAGCACGGGGAGGGTAAGCTGCTCTCTTTCCTTTTTCCAGTTACCTAGCTCAACCCTCTTCAAATCAGATAATGGAGCCAGGTCCCTGGGGACCTCCACATCTGCTCAAAATAGTGTCCAATGAATTGGATTTCTACGGTAGGGTATAAACTGAACGCGGCCATCAATCTCCCCACATTCCTGCCTTAGCCTCTACCACCTTGTTTCTCTCCGTGTCCCAAGCACAGCTCAGGTGGAACCCCCAATGGCTAGGAGTAGAAGTAGGGGGCCTGGTCGAGTACACTAGGAGCCGGCACGCTGCTTGCGCGAGTGTGCATCGGGAAACTGGGATGTGTGTTCGTACGTCTGGGTAATGTATCCCCCGCTACAGAGGCGCACACGCGGCCAGAGTCTGCTTGTTCACAGAAATACTCCTGGGAGAGGCGAACCTTCGCTCTGAGCTACTGTTCGCAATAGCTATCCCTGAAATCCTCAGCAGAGACCCCATAAACCGGCGGGTTTTTGCCTTGTATGAAACACCTGATCTTAATCAGACCTTAGTCCCCACCAGAGACAGTACTTGCACTGTGTGTGCGTGTATGTATGTGGTGGGGGGGGGGGGGGAGAGAGAGAGAGAGAGAGAGAGAGAGAGAGAGAGAGAGAGAGAGAGAGAGAGAGAGAGAGGCAGACAGAGACAGAGACAGAGACAAGAGAAACTCCTGTCCCGGGCCCAGGAGAGCAGACAGAGAGATTCAAGCTAAAGTTACCGGCGAAGAACGCCTTCCCTCTTGGTTCAGTGGCTACCTGCAACCAACTTGGAGAGTGTACTCCAGATTCAGACCTCTGCTGCCTGCCTGGACACCCGACCCCCTTTCTAGGGAAGACATTGACTGCGCCTTGAGCATATTTCCAAAGAACCCCGTAGGCTTCTCGCTGACTTGTTCATCTTTTCAGTCGCTCTTTACGAATCTGAGTTTGGGGAGTGATTTGGGTTTTTCTATAGTGGAGAAATCTTGAGAATGTCCCCTCGAAGCATATTATACACACGCAAACAGGCGCGCGCATATATACACACAAACTCACTAGAACATACACCTTACTTCTGTCAGAGTCAGAAACCCTCAGCCCACCTTCTCTGGTGCTGGTCACTAAGCATAGAAAAGGACCCAAGAGTTCCAGTGGCTCCAGGGAGTTCGGGGAGGCGCCATAAATCCGGCCTCTGGCGGGGTGGCCGGGTCTAGGTAGGCCGTCTCTTGGCGGCTTGTTACACTCGGACACTCGCAGCCAAAGCCCCAGGCCCGGATCCGTGGCGGCAGCAGCAACAGCCTCAGCTGCAGCCAAGCCGCAGGCTGACCAGGGTCATTCTTCAGCCCCAGTACCCTATTCAGGCATAGGGTGTGAGGTAGAAGGAACATTCATTAGACTGTCTTTAAACCCAAGGTCTTTTCCACAGCTGCAGTTACTGCCTTCTGCAGCTACGTCTAAGCCGGGGCCGCTCATTCCGGTAGCTGTGCTAGGGACTTTCGGGGGCCAGCGTGCTTGGGCCTCCAGGTCTGCCCCTGTGCCCACAAAAGCAGCGACCTCTTCCAAGCCCGCTTCTTATAAATGGAGGCTCCATGGGCCCAGAGCTCTGCCCACCCTAGGGCAGAGAATGGGGCTTGTCAGAGAAAAAAGATACGAAGAAAGAGAAGGGTGAAGCGCGCCCGAATCAGCTCCATGTCCAAGGGCCCCCGGGCTCCTTGCCTAGAGCTTAGCCTACTGGTCTCGGACCCCTGGAGGAATCAAGAGAGGAGCGAGAAAAATCCAAATGGAAGCCCCCACCAGACACGGGTCGGAGCTCAGTCAGGGGAGATGAGCAACCTCCAAGGCCATGCCGGAGGAGAAGGCAGCCGCCAGGGCTAGGACCCTAGGGCCAGGGCAAGGGGGAAGACTAAAACAGGGAGGACCTGCCTCCCTTTCACGCGAGCAGAGTAGCTGGAAAAGAAGCCGAAGCCAGGGACACCGCAGCCGATCACAGCAGCTGGGGAAAGCGTCAGCGCCGAAGCGAGAACTCCGGGCCTCCTTCGCCCCAACCGGGCGTACAGCCCAGACTGCAGGAGCCGGACTCACCTGGCCCCGGCCCTTCTCCCCCTCGCACCTGCCCTGTTTTCCCACTCTTCGGCCCTCCAGCCCTGGGAGGACTTGTCTAGGTACGGATAACACAGAAATACCAAGCCCAGCTTTGTTCAAACTGCGTCCCAAACTTCCGGGCTAGGGAACAGAGTGGCTGTAAAGAGATGGCGGAGAAGGGAGAGAAATAGGTTTCACCACAGAAACGCCAAAAACTTTTCGGCGGAAACTTGAGTTAAACTAGGAGGGGTGGGGGGCACTGAGGGACCCGCGGGCAGGGTTCCCGGTTGAAATCTTGGGACATTTCCCTAAGGCAGAGCGAAACAGAAAGTAAGGGAGCTTTTGACAGCATAACTCTCAGCCCCTATCCCAAGTTCCAACAACCGAACTAGTCAGGCTCCCGGACTCTTTGCACGGCTGGATCGCGACAGGCAGGGGTGAGGGCAAATGTTAGAGAGAGGGAGGGCAGAGAGAAGAGAAAGAATGGAGAGAGAGAGAGAGAGAGAGAGAGAGAGAGAGAGAGAGAGAGAGAGAGAGAGAGAGAGAGAGAGAGAGAGAGAGTCCAGAGAAATGGGGGGGATACATAGGACTAAGTCGAAATCTCACCACCCCCAAAATAATTCCCATTCCTTCTTCACCAGAACTACCAAATTTTCATTCTACAAGCCTCACTCTCTTTATATTTGGGAATAAACATAACAAAAAATTCCAACCCAAAGCAAACGTCTCCATTTTTTCCTAACCAGTTCTCTGCACAACCCCCCCCCCCCCAACTTTCCTTAATAATTGTCCCTTGAACTGCTGGAGGATTGTTTCTTTCTCTCCGTCTCCCTCCCCTCTCGGTCTCCCTTCCCCCCCCACCACCCTCCTCAGCCTTAACTCTCCCCTCTTGAGTCTGTTGGATGCCAAAGGCGGTGCTCTAGCGCCCACTATTTCAAAAACCCGGTATAGGATTTGACCAGGACTGAGAACCACTGGAGGAGAGAGAGGGAGAGAGGGAGAGGGAGAGGGAGGGAGAAGGAGAGGGAGAAAGGGAGAGGGAGAGAGGGAGAGGGGTAGGAAGAGGGAGAGGGAGAGAGAGAGGGATAGGCGAAGAGAGAGGGAGAGGGAGTGTGTATGTGTGTAAGTGAGTGAGGGAGGAAAAAAAGTTGTTCTCCCCTTTCGTCAACTTTTCGTTAACTTTCGCTTTTCTCTCCCCTCCACCCCCTCGCCCTCCTCTTCACCCCCTCCCTCCCCGGCCATTCCCCCGCGTCTTGAGTTCAGCCGGCGGAACGCCTGACACTGGGAAGGTTTTTGGGGGGTGGGTTTTATCGGGGGGAGACGACTAACCCTCGGGGACAGCACAATCCCCGTGCCCCGGCTCCTCGGCAGGGAACCAGGGCGGGGGGTGTGTGTGGGGAATTAGCAAAAAGAGCAGAGAAAGAGGAAGAGAGACGACCCCCCCCCCCCCCCAGCCCTCCCGGTCCACCCTTCTGCAGTCCCTAACAAGGTGGCCTGGGAGCTCGCAACGCGTTGGGTTGCGGGGCGCACGCACAACACCCCCCTCCTCTAGAAGCCCCTCACCCCCTCCCCAGTGCCCCCGAGTCCAGCACGGACGGTCGAAGGGGAGACCAGGCCGGGAGAGCGGGCCCGGAGCCCCGGGGGCGGAAGCGCGGAACGGTAGAGACCTACTTTTGGCTAGCTTTCTGGCCCTCGCCTTGGATCTCATGTTGTCGGCTTGCTGAATCCCTCTCCTCCTCCTTGACTCCCGAAGCTGCTACACGCTATCTTCATCTCCCCAGCATTGTCAATTCCGGACACCTTCGCACATGCGCACAGAGCCTTCAATCTGACACCCCTCGCCGGGGCCAAAAAAACTTTCCAATGTATTCACCATCATCACCATCACCATCATCACCATCATCATCATTGGCGGCGGAGGCGCTGAGCACGGGCTGGAGGTGGGATTGCTTTGGGGGGACATTTTCTTTTTTCTTTCTTTCTGGGGGGGTGCTCTCCTCTTCCTCACCTCACTTATCTCCCCCCCTCCCCTCTTCCCCCTCCCCCTCCTTCGCAACCACCTCGGAGCCTCTCACGACTGGCCCTTTAAGAGGATATTCCGTCCTCTCTCCGCGCTCCTGCCCCCGGCCGGCCCCACAGCCTGGACGCGCTTTCACCGGATCAAGGTACTGTCCCGGGATCGAGGTGACTGACTAACGATAGGGCCACCCGACTGGATCCCTTCGGGGCTTGCTCCCGCGGGACTCTTCCTAGTCAAGGGACCTCTCGTGGGTTGTGGGTGGGTGGGGTGAAGGGACAATAAACGCCGGCTGGACCCCAACTTCTCCCTCCCCCTGTCTTTCTGCAAACGCGGGCTTGTTGATGTGATTTTTTTCCCCCTTCTAATTAAAAATATTACAATGATCTTTCTCCACCACGGCTTTCGCCACCTTTCTTCTCTTAGGGCTCCGGTTCTTGGAGGACGCCCCACTCCCCGGTGGGTGCCTAAGAATCTGTACTTCCACCCACTCCCAGCCTAGAGGGTAGTCCTGCTGCGTCCTGCCTTGCCCGGTTGTGTCCTCTCCTGCCCTGTCTTACCCCGTCCCCTTCACAACCCGTGTAGTTCGAACCCCTCTTCTCTACCTTCCCGCTGCTGGTTTGCTCCGTGCCGGCATCAGCTCTGTCCAACATCGGCTAGCCCCGCAAGCCTTGCCTAATCTCCTCCTTTCCTCTTCAACCCCAGTGGTCCCTAGTCGGGACGCCCCCTCCCTTCCTCAGCGTTATAAACATAAACAGAAGGATTCTACTTTGTTAGTCTCTAGGCTGCTGAGCTTGCCACCCCAGGCCCGGGCGGCGGTCTTTTGGGGAGAGGGGAGACAGGGACCGGGATGAGAAAGGGGCGAGAATCGTTGGAGAACCTCTGGTGCGCCGAGGACCTGGGGGGACACCGAAGGGATGCATCGGCAAAGCTCAGAGAAGTCTGGGGTGAGAAAGGGTTGTCGTTGGTTGAAAGCTCTTGTTTGCCCCCCGGTACTCCGGGACTCTTCTACACCGCCCAGCCCTGATTCCAGGTGCCTCAGGGCTTCAGAGCCAGCTCTCCCTAGCACCTCTGCTTCTTGGCAGTGACTGGGACCAAGGCGGGAAGGAAGGGACTGCCCAGTCCTCCTCATTCTTTCTTCCACAACTATTCCAAGACCTTGCGGCTTCTCTGCTGGGGTTATCCAGAGGAGGTGAGCACCAGGCTAGGGGGTGGGAGTGGGGGGCGGCGGCGGTGTTTAGGAGAGGACAAATCTGTGGAGGATCTCTGGGCAAGGGGCAGTTTGGCAAGTGTGTAGGTGGGGAAGTACTCTACCCTCCCCCCCCACCCCCATTCACACACCTGCTCAGGGGAAGCAAGGAGCTGGAGGCTATGAGGCAGAGAACCGGCAAGGTTAGGGGACTCGTCCAGGGCGAGCTGAGGAACGAAGGAGAGGGGGTCTCCCCGCTAGGCCAGCAGGTGGAGGGCTCCCACAGGAAGGTGGGTGGATTTGTCTTAATTGTGTTTCTTCCTACTCTGTCAGTTCCTAATTCTTGCCGGCGCCGAGAGCCCAGCTGGGCCCGAGGCGGGAGGCCTCAGAGAGGAGGTGGTGGGCGGTGGGAGGGCCTGGTTCGGTCCCGCCGGCCTCAGCTGGGTTTCGGTGGCTTGGGTAGCCAGTCTAGGGGAGCTGAGCGTGGGTCTCGGCCTGAATGGGGGAGAAGTATGTCCTGACCCGGTATTCCCTTGTTGGAAATGCTCCTAGGGGAAAGAGCTGGGAATAAAAGGGAGTTGATCTGGAACAGACTTCGGTCTGTGAAGCCTTAAGGGCTCCCGACCTTCCTCCTCCTCCTGCTCCTTTCACCCCAGCTTCCTAGGTCAGAAGAGGCCGATCTCCCAAGGGAACCGCGATACAGACACTGTACACTAGGGCGCTTTTCCCTCCAGGCTCAGCGGGTTTATACACCGCTCATCAAACCACCCTCAATCCCCCAAACCCTAAACCCACAGAAACCAGGATCTTCCCCATCCCCACTGTCCCATTTGTTGCGCCAGGAACTGAAGCTACCCCTTCTTCCGAAACCTGCTCAGTTTTAATCAAGGAGAACCAAACAGATGTCAAACTAAAGCCCCCACTCCTGGACACGGAGTTCACTCCCCAGATCAGGGACTATTCTCGACAGCCCAGGCAAACGAATAGCGGAGGCGCTAGATTCCGGGGACGAGGTGGGGTCAGGGGAAAGGAGGGTGGAGGGCCCTGATGGTGTGGGCTGCTGACAATCAGGGCCACCTTTGCTCTTGTCCGCTCTACCTTTCCTTCCTTCTCTTTCCTCTTTCCTCCAGGCAACAACCTCCAGGTCCTCGGGAGTACATAAACTGGGGGGGAGGGCAGAGGAAATAACTGAACCCACTCCTTAAAGCAAGTGGGACTGAGGTCTGAAACCAGGCAGACGCCCTGTTCTAATCTTCCCTCAAGATCAGGCCCTCAGAGGGAGGATGAGTGAATGGGGACTGGCTTAAGGGGTATTGGGAGAAAGGTAACCGCAGATACACATTCGGCATTTCTCTCCTGAAAGGACCCTGGGATTTCTAGCCCCAGGAATAAAGGAAGAGGGTTTGGAGGCTGAGAAAGCCTCCTTCCAAAGGCGTCTAATTTTGGACCTGGCCTCTGGGGCCTGCTCTTAGCCGGGACTAAGCGGCATTCACCTTTTTTTCTGCTCCATGTCAGCAGCCTTTACCCCCACCCAAAGCCTGTCAGCGCTTCGGGTCTCACTCTCTGTCAGCCCTGTCTTTGACCCTCACCCTGGCGGAAACCCCAGGAGCCACGGGAAACAGAAAGACAGGGAGAAAGGAGAAGGGGAGAGGAAACTACAGTTTTCTCTCCACCTGTCCTCTCCCTCCCAAAACACACACATACACACAAAAAAGAAAATAAAAGTAATTATTGTTGGCAGTGAGGAGGAGGAAATGCGCATAAGAAAAGAAGCTGGGAGTAGAGGTAGGGAAAGTAAGTAGAATGTAGCCCTTTTGCTTGCCGCCCCCCACCCCCCATGCTTGAGGCTCCTCAGTCAGATGATCAGACTTTGGGTTGTCTGAACTGGTATGATCAGGGTCCCCTGATTCCTGCAAAGATGACTCCCAAAAGGGGTGGGGGAAGGGGGTCATCTCTTCCAGGGAAAACTGATCCCCACCCTATGACCCTCACTAATGTTCTTTCCTCAGACAGCTTCACAATACCAGTGAGGAACGAAAACGTCCCCCAGTGCCCAGAAATTCCGAGTCGTTAGTTCTTTTTAGTTTTATTCTAGAAAGGGAAAGGCCTGACGTGGGCAGGAGACAAGCAGGTATCGAAGAGTCCCGGATTTCGGAGGAGCCGGGTGATCGAGGGGAAAATTCCCGGAGGCTGGCCTGGGTCCTCTGGCTCCCCCTTGAAGAAAGTGGCCCCACCGGGCAGAATTTCTTGTCTGCTCTGAGCCTAGAGGCTCCAGAGGTTGAACCAAGAAAAGTCAAGCTCCATTTCTAACTAGATCTTCTGCTATTAGTAAGTTTACCGCGCCCCCCCCCCCTTCACCTTCCCTCTACCCCGGTGTATTCAATGTCCCAGTGCCCTGGGAAGTGTAGCCCAGATCAGTTCACTCGGGGGACAGACTTGGGATATGCTAATGGAGCAAAACAGGGAGAGGGAGCAGCTTGAAGGCAGAGATGTAAGCCATCTGTGGGCTCCCTGACCCCAAGGGGGCCAAGCTCAGCCGGAGGCCAGTAGGGCAGGAAGCAAGAGTGGCAAGTCAGACCAGAGGCAGACCAGTCCCCAGATCTCCCCATCTACTTCTTTGATTTCTCTTTCTGGAGAAGGAGGAAAAGAAGGGCAGTCATATTGAAGGGAGTGAGCATTCTGCAGTTCCATGCGTCTGTCCTCCAGCTTTACCTAGCAAGGTCAAGATGGTTGAGAGGCCACGATTACCCCAACTGGGACTACTGTGCTTAATTGTAAACCGGTGTGCGGCTTTGATTTTGGGGAGAGAGAAATCTTGTGGGGTGAATTCAGACTCTGGATTTCTGGGTCTCGGCATCAGTCTGGGACCTTTCCAGGGAAGCAGTGCAAGGAATCCCCGGAGTCCTGGGATTTAGGGGGAAATCTTTAACAGAATGGGTCTTTGGGATGCTGGCTGGGTGAAGGCAAGGTTGAGTTTTTGCTTAGTCTGGCCAGGGACAGTTTCTCTGGATCCAGAAGGGAAACAGAGTCTTAACCAAATTGTCCCTTTGGGACCTGTCCGATAAGGTAGGAGGCTGGGCTCCAGTCCTGTTATCAGCTCACTTTGGCAAAGGAGGAGAAAGGAGAAAGTTGCTGGTGGACAAGAAGTAGGGGAGAAAGGAAGACTCAGGTAGGGCAACCCCCCCCCCACGTGTTTCCCATCCTCCACAATACCAAAATTCGTTGTGGTGACTCCCCTTCTAGGGTTCTGGACAACTTGGGTGGCAGTGAGGAAGTAGAGTAAGAAGCGGATGAAGAGTTTTAGTTTCTCTGACACCAAAAGGCGTAATTGCCATTGCCAAAGTGTCTAAGGGTCAAGAACCTATTGGCCTTGTTGGAGACCACCAATATCCCCACAAGAATCCCCCAAATTTCCTCTTCTCTTCTTTTTCCCTCTTCTCCTCCTGGGATGCCAGCAGACGAAGCCATAAGTATGTGGTGGCAGCAAAAACCTGCCATAGGAAAAAACCGGTAAATATCCGACTTCCCTTGGGAATGTAATTAATTGCCTTTCAAACGGCTGTGAAGTCCGGCTTCTAGGTGCTTTGCCTGGGCGGAAGAAAGGGGAGGGGCGGGAAGGGACAGGAGAATCAGAGAATGACACCCCCCACCCCCACCCCCAATAACCACAATCTCTCCAAGAACAGTACACTCTTCTTTGAAAACCTCGCGATAGGTTTCTGGACCAGACCTACTTAATGCAAATAAACCAGTTTGCGAGAGGCGAGATACCGAGGACCTGGGCTTCAGCCCGGCCCCAGCACCTTTCCAAAGGATAATGCACCCACCTGCTATGGGACCTGGAGACCCTCAGCTTACCACGTTCTACAAGAGCTTTGTAACAGTAATTTTGCCAAAGGAGACTTTTTTAATACAAATGAGTATTTCAGGCATGACCCAGTCTGGCTCTGCCGGGCAACAAGGGCCCAAGAGTGAAGACTTGGTTAGTTTAGGGGTGGGTGAGTGGTAAAGCTCTCTTCTGTATCTCCCTGGCACATCTCCCGTGCGAAGTGGTCCCAGTAGCCAGAAGAGGAGCACAGGACAGGATAGAATAGGAGTCAGCTTACCTTCTTTCCTCAGAGTGGGGGTCAAGGGGAGGGGATGTACAGCCTGGCCGAATCTTAGAGAGGCGGCATAGAACTTCAGCAGCCTTGCTCTTTTAATTAGCTCCGGCTGCCTTTTATTCCCAGTCCCTGGACTCCAGTGCTCTCCCCCCAGACTTTTTGGATGTACCAACTGTGTCCGGGGAACCTTGGCCAGGGTCTTCAAGCCTCTATGATTCCAAGAACCAGAGGGTCAGAGAAAGGAGCCGTGGTCCCGGCGGGCGCGGCCTTCGTGGCCAAGGACAGAGCTAACTAGGTTGCAGGAATCGTTGCATACCCCCATTTTTCGTGTCTTTAAGAGTCCCTGGAACCTCAGTGTAGAGGTTTGGTAGTTACCATTTTTATAGAGAACGAGAAAAAAACCAGAGACGTCCATTTCTGCCTTCAAACGATTTAGGGGCTTCTCGCTGGATTGGGAACTCAGAAACCAGGAAAAAGTGAAGGAATGACATAGCTGTTTTTAGACCCAGGGAAAACCTATGCTAAGCCACCCATCCGAGCCCACCTGCAGTCGGTGCAAGGAGACACGGAGCGAGATACTCCTTGCTCAGTTTACACTCCGACAAAGCTGTCTCGGATGGCGCCCGCTGCCTCCCCTCTATTCTCTGGTTGCTGTGTTCTCCCGCTCCCCTCTAACTGCCCCAGGACGTGGTATGGGGATGAGAGCAGGTGTGAGCCAGAGGGACAACGCGCCCTCCCAAACTGCTCTCGGGGCTAGCCGCTTAGTCGGCACGTGGTAGGAGCTTCTTCCGGGAGCGTAGCACAGTGCGGGCGCATTCTCCAGCTCCCAGGATTAGCCCCGAAGTGACATGCTTCCAAAGTTAAAGGCCAGCACCCCAAAGCCCTAGATGCCTCGGAGAGGGCGCCAGTCTCATGGACCAGTCAGAGTGTGCAGAGGAACTCGTGAATCTTCGGGGCCTGGAAGCAAGCAAGGCTCTATCTACTATGGAGGAAGGAACGAGCCCTGCTGCCTTTGATATTTACTCTCCTCTGGGGGCTATAAATACTGGACTCTTCTCCTCCCCTTTTCCCCAAAGACTGAACGCTGTGTTGTCTTCCCTGGTCCCGGTTCTCCTGGCCCAGTGCAAATTGTATTGGATTGATTAGTTGACTAGCCACGAGTGGATTTAGGCATATGAAAACGGGAAAGTCTGACCATTTATCCCCACCCGAGGGATGATAATGATGGTGATGGTGTTGATAATAACGACGACGACGACGATGATGTTAAGCTCTGCCAGTCTGTCTGGTCAGAGAGAGCAAGCAGCAAAGGCAAACAATAAAGTGAGAAAAGATTTCTCCTATGCATTCGGGGGAGTCATCCGGTTTGGGGCAAACATGGAGAAATCACCGCTCTGGGGACAACGGTGTGGACGGGGGAGGGAAATTGAGGGGGGATGGATGGGATCATCAGAGCCTTGAAGAAATACTGACCCAGGTTGAGGCACACAGATACAGACGTTTTACAAAGACAGAGGCAAAGGCTGCAGAAACTCATTGTACAATATACATATATACACATATATACAATAAGGTCACACACACCAAGGACACCTCCAGAGACACTAGAGACACACCCCACACATACACATGCGACAGACATACGCAGAAACACACGCTTTAGGCATACAGATGCACACTACAGAAATGTATCACTAACATACAACAGGCACACATACACACCTGAAGAACACACTACTCCGCACACACACGTTGACAGATTGATATGTGGACGATCAAGCAAACTATATGCATACCACAAACATTGTTACCACAGATATACCGTGACTACACAACACAGATTGATACACAGTAGACACGCACCCACTACAAACAAGCACACTACACACATGCAACAGACACGTACATGTACATCTCAAAGACACGCCCACAGTCATAGCAACACGCACACACAACAGACGCACAGTTGAATTTCTCTCGAGAGATTTAAGCGAAGTCATGCCTCTAGCAATGTCTCTCTTCGGAACTTGAAAGAGAAGGGTTGGACAGCTCTCTGTGGAGCCCGGGTCTCTTATACTCAACCCACTCCGCAATCCTGTCCACCCAGCACTCCCTTTAACCTCTTCCTCTTGGGTCACCGTGAGCCTCATTTTGTGGGGTACGTTCCTATAGTGCCTCTACCCCTAAGGAATGTGAATCCAATCGAATCGATTTTCCTTACACCCTAAAAAGGAGGCTTGGTTCTCCACACTCGGAAAAATCTTCCCTTTCTCAGGCTTAGCAAGAACAGTTTTTGGAGTGGTTCAGACTGACCAGAAACGCGGTGTGGTAATGGAAAGAGCGCTCTGGATATGCATTCCGGCTCTGATACCTACCTTTATAATTGTGAGCAAGCCTCAGTTTCCTCCTCGCTAAAAAGGGGCTGATATTTATAACACCCATTTAACAACGTGGTTGTGAGGCTCAAACGCAGTCATGGCTGTCAAGCTCTTTGTAAATCTTAAAGCGTAATAGAAAAGTCAGTTATTGAGACGGAAGTTTTGTCCAAAGATCGATCTACCTCCTCTTCAATCGAGTGGGCTGCCCAAAGCCAATAGAATGCGTGGCTTTTCAATTCAGAGAGCAATTGAGTTGGACGGAGCTATTTTATTTTATTTTTTACAACATTTCGTTTGCTTGTGTTTCTAGAGCCTGGGGTTGAATCTATCCAGGAGGCGCCACGCGCCCTCCAATCGTTAATAACAGAGGCTTTTAAAAAACAAAAACACAGAGGATCCACATCTGTAGAACTCTAGGTCTGGGACCAGAACTCCTTCTATCTCCTCTGGATCCCCGGTTAGATATTGGATCTCTTCCTTCCTCTTTTCCACATCACCCCTCCCCAGCAGATGCCTACGTCCAACTTTTCCTAGAAAGCTCACTCAAAGCCCGCCAACCAAAGAGCATTGGCGCCTCTTCCCCGCCCCCCCGGGGAATTTTCTTAGCCCCCGCAACACAGCGGCTTCTATTCTGCATTTCTTTGTTTATCGCAGGCGAGACCAAATGCCTCTCCTGTGGCGCGTATTATCTTAGCCTCGGAAGTCTTTCCAGAACCTGGAGGGCTGGGCCACGTGCGCAGGCGCCAGTGCCTGCAAGCAAAGTCCGGCCAAGTCTTCAAGTTCAATCTTGACAATAACTACCCGGGAGAATGACTTAGCCTCTGCTTCTGTCCAGCCCAGCCCAGGTTAGCTCCCAGAGCACCTTGCAACCATGACCTCAGCTGAGCCTCCCCATATCCCGGGGCTGACAGAGAAGGGCAGAAATTATGTTCCCTATTTGGCAGTTAAGAAAACTGAGGCCCAGAGGAGACCTGGCTTCCTTAAGGTCACAAGTTAGTAATGGAGCCAGGAAGAGAATTTAACTTGAGATAAAAAAAGGTTAGAGCTTCAAGGGATTTAAGAAATCGTCTAGATCAAGACCTTCATTTTACAGATGAGAAAACAGAGGTCCGGAGAGATTAGCCAGAGAGTTAAGTGAAAGATTCTTGACATTTGAACCAGGTCCGTCTGGCACTAAATCCAGTACATTTTCTGCGTTTCTCTTTTGGTTCCTTTTCAATATACAGAAGTAACTTTAATTGATGACAGGTCCCCCTGGAGAGGTCGTGTGTGTGGTGATAGGATACTAGGGGAGACAATACCACCTGCCTTTCCACCTGCCCCTACTCTTTTACGCAAAGGAGAGAGATCACACATAAGGTGCATCTTTGCCTCTTCTGGAATCGAAAAGAGGCTGAGACTCGGGTGAGTTATTCTTAGTCCCATCATCCCCACCTCAGCCTGACCACTATCTTCTCGGAACTCTAGGAGCCTGGTGAGCAGCCACTTGGATCACCAGAAGAACTCAGGGAATCCTGGAGTCTAGTAAGGGGACGGAGGGAAGGCGAGCTCTGTATCGTTCCTGTTTAGTTATCTTGAGGTGTGGTATATGTAGATGGAGTTCTAGAGGGAGGAAAGAAAAGTTGTCAAAGGCAGGAGTAAGCAGACAGAGCCAGGGGGCAGATTTCATTCTCTTCCTCTTTCCTTCAGCAGACAGTCATTCACGATTTTGCCTGCTTCAATAATCACTCTGGAACCCAAGATCACAGTTTCATGCTGGAAGCAGAAAGCCTCCTAGCCCCATCAGTGTGGGGAATCTAGCCTGATCCAGAACCAGAAGCTTCAGCCAGGTGGACAGTCCAGTGGGATGTTAAACGACAGGTAGTCGACACCTGCAAAGGGGAACCGATTGTCCTGATAGTTAACATCATAATAGTAAGACGATAAAATACTATTACCACTATTACCACTCACAGCAACAACAACAAAACATATTAGGCTGCTGTTAATGTTTGCAAAGCGCTTTCCATAAAAGAGTTGGTGTGGGTCGGGAGTTAGTGGAAAGGGAGCTGGAAGCGAGCTCCAGAGACATCTATACTCCTTAGTATCAATTAATCTTGACTATGAGCGAACCAGGTAGCCCTGGGCACAGAGAGGCCTTCGGTTCACGTCTCCTGCTCCTTGCTCCTAGAAAACAGATTTCGATCCAGAGAAACTAGATTTCTACCTTGGCATCTGGTTATCTTGATTTTTGTCTCCCCCCTTTCCCCCGGCTACGTGTTTTACTTTGGGATGTTGTAGGGGTGGTGGTAAGGGGCGAGGAGAGGCGGTAAAACCGAATCAGAGCCATGGGCTCGGAGCTGGAACAGGCCACCCCATTCAAAGCACTTCACCTTATAGCTCAGTGTCTGGCCAGCAAGGAGACATACTGAAGCCTAGGGATCAATTGGGAGAGATTGAAAAATGCGCAGGTTCAAGAACGCTTGCTACTGTCAACTCCCTCCCCAGGAAAACCTGTCCTCTCTGGCCCAAGGATCTGGGAGCCCGGGAGGTCGCTCCCAAACCTCTTCTCAGAACCAAGACAGGACTCTGCTCTGGCCTTCAGTGGAACTCAGCCAGTTTTCTCCACGTAAGTCCCTAGCGGAAGTCCTGGCATCCCTAGGAGGGTTCTGGAAGCAGTTCGAGAATTAGGTGCCACCCAGCATTTGGTGGGGCGGGGCCCATGCGTTGCCCGCGGTCTCACGGCCCCAAGATCGTTTCTTCCTGCAGGTGGCCCCTGGGAGCTGGGCCCGCCCACTTTCCAGTTGGCTCTGCCCAGCTCCGACCCTTCCCACCCAGCTCTGCTCCAGTGATGCGCTTCGCTCTAGGTAGGACCCAGGTGAGGCTGCGCCCTTCTCCAGAAGCCCAGGTGGGAGGAGCGAGGCTCTGGGAGTCAGATAAGGTGAACTGAGTCTCGGAGTTGCAAGCCCGGAAATCCTCGGGCTTCTTTCTGCTGGAGGTGGCGCCTCAGGGGTGAGGCAGGTGCTGCCAACAGGACAACTCACCACAATGGCAAGCGGGCACATAGATATCCGGAGAGACAGACAGACAAACACACACACACACACACGACACCTACAAGCACTCTCTGGAAGACGTCAGACGCTATAAATGACAGAATGCATTTGAATTCAGATCCACTAACTCTAGGTTCATTTCCCAAGACTGAACCACAGTCTGGCCTCCTCAAATGTTCCTAAGCATTGTCTGTGTTCATGTATGAACCTGAGTGACAGATTAGGTATATGTATGGACCTGTTCAAGTGCAGGTGTGTGTGTGTATGTTGGGTGCATATTTTCTCTGATCATGTCTATCGGCGTGTTCATGTTTCTCTGTAGTCTCTGCTTTCCGAAAATGTGCACGCATGTGAGTGTATCTGCGTGTGTATTTTGCATGTCTCTGGCTTCAGTGTATTGATGTTCTGAATGTTGGTGTCTGTGAATGACTGTGCTCGTGTTTGTGTGCTGTGTGGTTCTGTCTAGTTTCAGAGCAAGTTGTATGAGTGTGACTATGAGTCGGTGTTTGGCGTCTATCTACGCGACTCCAAGCCGGTGAGTGAGTGAGTGTGTGCGTGTGTGTGTGTGAGCGCGCGCATGAGCATGTCTCTGTGTGCAAGTGCATATATGTGTTTATACGCGGATATCTCTGGCTTCCGAACTAGGTTACCCTGGAGCACATTCACCCCCTACCCTCCTGCAGGTGGGAGCGCTGTAAAGGAGTACGTCGGGTCTCCTCAACGCTTCAAAGCTCCTGCAGCCCCGAAGTCCCTGTTGCCGCTAAGATGCTCGCTAAAGTCCCAGCCTAGTGTTCTCTCTCTAGAGACGCTCTGCAGAGAGCAGATTTCTGGGCCTTCCTTCCCAAGGGACCTCCTCCTCCTCTCCCTCCCCTTTCCCTCCCCCCTCTTCCTTCTCCTTCCTCTTTCTCCCTCTGCTTTTCCGCATCCCCATTCTCTTCTTCCCATCCTCCGTCCCCCTCCTCCCCTAGCTCCTTCTCCTCCGCCTTTCTCTTTCTCCCCTTTCTCTTCCCCTTCCCCTCTTCCTCCTTCTCACCCTCCTCCGCTTCCCCCTCCCCTCTCCTCTCCCACTCTCTCCCGCTGCCAGAGCTGCCTGAACCTCAGGTTCAGGTTCGGAGAGGGGGCAGGGGCTCCAAGCACAGTTTTCGGGCCGCCAGCCTGCAAGCCTAGCTTGGGTGGACGTTAAATCATTACCTGCCTGAGGAAGGAGACAATGGGAAAGGCGAATCCGTCGAGCCAGTAGAAAAAGGGCAGAGACCAGCACTGCCCCGGGCAGGGAAAAAATTACCTCTCCATTCCATGACCTTAGGGTGATTTAATCAATCGTGGGCTTCTCTAGGTCATTGGGGGACAGAAGAGGAGGGGAGGGGAGAGAGGAAGAGAGATCATGGCCCAGAAGGGAAACCAGCCGCGAAGAAGGGCGTTTTAACTCGTGGGCAGACAAGAACCCACCGCCTTCCGGAACCCCAGTGACACCTAAGAGCACAATTCCAGTATTCTAGGGTGCCCTCCTACCCCTGCCGCTATCCCTACCAAATCCTCCTTACCCCCACCCCCAACTACAAAGGCTTGATTCTCCCCTCCTCCTCCAAAGGGTTGCGAGGTTAGCAATCATAATTACTTCCATTTCTGTAGGGCATTAAGGCACTTTCCTCGAGATAAAAGCACTTTCCCTGAGATAAGCCTGATCTAGGTGAAGATACGATAATCCTCATTTTAAGGTTGAGGAAACTGAGGGGCTGAGAGGTCAATCAAGGGGCAGCCAGATGCCTGGGAAACAGCTCTCCTTCTGAAGTCGAAGGAACCCCTGAGTTCGAGTCCCATCTACCTTCTTGAGTCTGGGCTAGTCATTTAACCTTTCCGGGCCTCAGTTTCCTCATCTATAAAATGAGGAGATTGGGTTACACGACCTCCAAGGTCCTTTCCAGCTCTAGAGCTATGGTCCCTACGATTTACCCAAAGTCCCACAAGTAAATGTCTGAAGCTGACTCGAATTCTGGACACCAAACTGCCTGAAATCTTATTTTACACAAGCAACCTTCCAAACGCTTCTCTTTCTCTTTAAATTTTCTTCCCTCCCTAGTCATCCTCTCTCCACTGTAAGTATTTCTTCCTACCTCATTCCTCAAGGCCTGACTCAAATTCTGCTCCCTCCATGAAGCCTTCTCTGATTGCCCCATCCCACAGAATTCTCTCTTCATTAACTCCCATGTGTGATATAGTAGAGTGCTGAATCTGGAGTCAGGGAGCCCTAGGATCAAATTCTACCTCTGACATTTCTTAGCTATTCAGACCATGAACAAGAGACCTAACCCTTCTCACTTCCATTTCTCATAAATAAATGTGTTTATACGTACATACACACATACATCTCCTATATCTGTCTACCTACTCTATATCTACATTATAAAATATTGTACTGTATGTCTTATATAAAATATACCTTCTATATGAGATATATCCTATATTTATATTATATCATTTATATGCATGTGACTAGTTATGTGATCCTGGACAAGTCATTTAACCCTGTTTGCCTCAGTTTCCTCTTCTGTAAAATTAATTAGAGAAGGAAATGACAACCCCCTTCCAGTATCTTTGCCAAGAAAACCCCAAATGGAATTATGAAGAGTCAGACACAGCTGAAATGACTAAACAACAGCAATGTATGTATGATATTATCTATAGCAGGCACCCCAGAGGGTTGTTTTGAGGGCCAAATGAGATACTGGTGGTAAAACAGTCTGATGGCTCTAAAGTACAACAGGAATGTCAGTTTGCATTTACTCACACATTCTATTTTGCTTTACTGTTATTTGTATAGATCTTAACCTCCTAGATATGCTGTTTCATTGAACTAAAAAGAGCTGGGACAATCCATGTTCCTGGATCTGGAGACCTGACACAAATGAGACAAACATTAAGGACTGAAAATGTTCAAGACCCTTGGGCCAGGGACTGAGCAGGATATGGTTGGTTAACCATTCATTCAACAAACTATAACCTTGCCCAACTTCACTGGTGAAGGATGGGGAGGGGGCAGGGTTTCCTTACTGTTTTTCTTGTCAAATACTTTTATCCATTGGATCCTGGATGCCTCAGGGAGAAGATAGAAGAGGTAGGCCTCTGTCATTCAAGGCTTCAGCTAACCTCTGTGATCTGTAGCCTGACATTTTCCCTCTGTCCCCTTTATCTAAAACAATTCTAGGAACTTGATTTTGCAAATTATGAGTTCACCATCTTTTAGGATGTAACCTCATTGAGGACAGACACTATTCTGTCTTTATATCCCAGTATCCAGTACAATGCATGGTGCACAAGTGGCATTTAATAAATGATTATTTATGTTTACTTCTATTTATTCTTTTTACATTTATTCTGTATATACTTAAATATGCACTACTTGTTTCTACTGTGAAAATGTAAGGAAGATTATTTCATTCTGTTTTTGTATTCCCAGCACCTGATAATAAGCAGATAATAAATACTTATTTCTTTATGTTTGTTCCAAATATTCCTATACATTTATTCTCCCCTGTTAGAACATAAACCCTTTGAAGGTAGGGATTGTTTCACTTTTGTCTTATTTCCAGTGCCTAAGACAGTGTCCGGTACATAGTAGGCATTTAATAAATGCTTAGTGATTTGTATTTATTCTCTTTATATTTATTCTGTAAATATATATACTCATATGTACCCACACCATATATCTGTAAATATATCCACATATATGTATGTATATGTACATATAATATATATGTATAAATATGGAGAGAGACACAGAGAGAATATAGATGGTGGGGTTGGATAGAGTGCCAGACTTGGAATCAGTAAGACTTGAGTCAAGAAGACCTGAGTTCAAACCTGGCATTAAACACTCACTAGCTGTGTGACCTTGGGCATGTCACTTAACCTCTGTTTGCCTTAATCCCCTGGAGAATGGAATATAAACCACTCCAGTATCTTTATCTGGAATATCCCATGCACAGCATTGGTGTGCCATGGTCTATGAAGTCACAAAGTGATTAAAAAACAACATATTTTCCTTATATTTATTTATTTTCCTTATATTTATTAATTATAAATAAATCTATAGATTATACTATATATACATACATACATATATACACACGTACATAAGTATGCAAATATGTCTGCATATGCTTGTGCCCCCCTCCATTAGAATGAACGTTTCTCAAAAGCAGGGATGGTTTCATTCTTTTTGTGCCCAGTACAAGACCTAGAACATAGTAGGCACTCAAAAAATGCTTGATTTAATCATGCGACCAAACTCATCCTTCTTCATCCTACAACTTCAATCTGGCCCCAGGTAGTTCCATACACATTTAATTGTGGAAAATAAGGGAAGAACATCCTACAGTTTGCAGGAGAGAGACAATTCTATCTTCCAAAGATATAGGCCAGATGTTGGAAGCATCCCTTAGATATTTGTGCAGTGCATCCTGGCATGTTATAGCTATACAAGTGTGCCAGTAGGGGAAGGGAGATGCCATCATTCTTGCTTCTCTCATTTACTGTCCTTGGAACTTGAAGATGTTCTGATTGCTCGGTCTTATTTCATTTTGTCTAGGGAAATATGTGTTCATCCTTTGCTTCCTAAGAAGACCACTCCATGAGAGAAATAATGGCATGACTTGTACTTGACTTTGTTTTAAGCAAGGGAAGGCAGTGAAGGTCACCAGCCTGACTTCTCCTCCAGAGCCATCTGAATCCAGTGACCAGATATTCATCAGGATGACTGGAGATGACCCAGGATGAGGCAGTTGGGGTTAAATGACTTGCCCAAGGTCACACAGCTAGTGAGTGTTGAGTGTCAGGTGTCTTAGGTGAGATTTGAACTCAGGTCCTCCTAACTCCTGTGCTAGTGCTCTATCCACTGCACCACCTAGCTGCCCCTCTAGGGAAAATAGCAGTTATCTAAGGATAGGCAAGATAGCTCACTGGAGGCAGGCAGAAGGAACTGAGATTGCATGTTTGTACCAGGATAGAGCAGACACTGTGTGTCTAACATAAGACAAGGCGTAAACACTGTTCGTGGGGTCAATCAGTAGACTTTTGTCATTTCTTTATGAGATTCTCAAAGAGGCCATAGCTTGCAGGGAGAGAAAGTCTGACTTCTCTGGCAGCCAGATCAGTTTCTGCCCATTTCAACTACAAATTGGTGGTAAGGTAGGGTTGTAGCCTATAGTCATTGTCCATAGTGATCAAATTCCGATGCATCAGTTCCTCATGGTGGATCATCAGGTTCTTATATGGCAGGCCCCAGAGGTGGTCAAGGGTTAGAATTAAAAGTTTTAGGTTGGGGAGAGAGTCAAAATCTCAACTCAGTTTCTCAGGAAAGGCCCTCTTTCTAGGTGATAAAGTTTTATGTGGTTTGGGATTGTTAAGAACCCCAGAATGTTAGGGTACAGGGTGGCATCCACTTGGAATGAATTCACACACTCAAACCATCTTCTGGTCAAGTGACAAAGTTTATTGCAATGCCAATAGAAGCAGGCAGGGTTGTTAGTGAACCTGCTGACTAGATTCTTTAGGGATCATCTTTGGAAGGGATACTTAATCTTTTTCCGTGTCTTGAACCTTTCTGGCAACTTGTCAGAATCTATAAAGCCCTACTCTGAATAATATTCTTAAATACGTAAAATAAATCACTTATGATTACAAAGGAAATCACAGGCTTGTTGAAATAAAGATGTATTTTTCCCCTATATCCAACTTCACCCCTTGGGAGCTCATAGGCCTCAAGTTAAGAGCTCTTGATCTATGACAATCACCTGACTTAAGAGATGAGGAAGTTGAGACCCAGAGGGGGTCAATTACTTGATCAAGAACACAATGCCATTAAGTGGCAAAGCTGGGATTTGAACTCTTGTCCTCAGACTCAAAGTCTAGCATTCTTTCTACTTTTTCATTTTGCCTCCTTCCTTGACGAGATCAAACAAGTCCATTCAACTCAAGACGTATCATGGTAGCAATCCACAGGTTACTGTGGGGATGTAAAAATGGGAAAATGGCAGTTACTGCCTTCAAGAAGACTATAACCTAATAGAGAGGACACACTTCATGTACTAGACATGATGGAGTATAGTGGAATAAAGGACAGATCAAGATGAAGTCTTCTAAAGCAATGCGAGGAAGTAGGAAGACTTCAAATTGCAGAGTCTGTAGAAGTGCCTGAGATAGGATTTAAGGATTGGTTTCTGGTGCTTAGCATAGGGTCTGGCATTATGTTACTGTTGAGTCTTCCTGATCCCAGGATTGGAGTTTTCTTGGCAAAGATCCTGCAGTGGTTTGTTATTTCCTTCTCTTGCTCATTTTAGAGATGAGAAAACTGAGGCAAATAGGGTTAGATGATTTGCCCAGGGTCACCCTAGTGATCCAGCTAGTAAGGGTCTGAGGTCAGATTTGAATTCATGAGTCTTTGTGATTCCAAGTCCAGTGCTCTATCCACTACACTACCCAGCTGCCTCCTGCCTGGCACATAGAAGGTGCTTAATAAATATTCTTTGCTTGTTTTTCTGTCTCTTGCAATCCCTAGTTCACTTTAAGGCTTCTCCCACTCTAAGTCTGTTTTCTCATCTATACAATGAGAGGAGTTGGGCTACAAGCCCTTTAAGGACCCTTACAGTTGTAAAGCTGAGTTTTAATAGTAGTAATGATGTAGGTAACATTTTATGGTTAAATTTAAAAGTCATTTAGCTCACAATTCATACCTTTCTTCATAGCTAGATCTGGGTCCATGATTGTTCCTGTGCTTGGGGAAAGGGCTCCATAAATTCCTTGCTGTAATAAAACAGTGTGGAGTAGAGGTCAGAGATTTGACTCTTGAGTCAAGAAGGCTGGGGTTCAAATCTAACCTTCTAATACATCCTAGATGTGTGACCCTGGGTAAGTAACTTAAACTCTCAGTGCCCTGAGATTCTAAGTTACAGAAGAAGTGAAACCCTCAATTGGTGAGAGAAGTTTCCCTGAAACAGTGAAATGACAAATCTAATCCCAATCCCTGTGAAATTACCAAGGATAGAGACATGGACAAGGGAAAGGGAATGTGACTTCCACAACATATACACTGTATCTAGGAGAGGAGAAAGAAGGGAAATCTTGGTCCCCAGCACCAAGATCAGAGATAAGTAATCCTTCATGCAAAAAGACAATCACAGAATTTCTGGCTTTTTCACTGGTTGGTTGTTGTCCTCTAGAAGAGGATAAAAATAACATCACTATGCTACAGTCAAGATACAATGTATCTGACTGTAGTTGATCAGACAGATATAAGCTCGGAATTCTCCACCACAGGTTGGGCACATATAGTCCATGTGAACATTTGGGGTGGATTCTCTAATTTTATACATCATGAGTTTCATTTGAGTTACTTCAATTTTGTTTGGCTCATAGAGCACAGCAATTTCTCCGATGAGAGCATGCATACTGGGCTGTGGCAGTCTCCCATGTCATACAATCAATGCCAGAGTTCCTAAGAGAGACCTATCCTTCCTGGGAATTGCATTTTTCACAGGTATGTCTTTTTTTTTTTTTTTTGCAAAAGCAAACATAGGATCACAGACCACAGATTTGGGGCTAGAGAAGCCCATAGAGACATTCTAATGGAACTTCTTACAGATGAGGGAAGAGAGAACCAAGGAGTTGGGATTTCCATAAGCTCACAAAGTCTGTGAGTGGTAGCAATGAGATTCAAACCCAGGTCCTTCTACATCAATGTGAGCTGTTAAGGGATAGGTAGGTAGCACAGCGAATGGAGCACCGGGCTTGGAATCACAAAGACTTATTTTCCTGAGTTCAAATCTGATCTCAGACACTAGCTAGATGACTGTGGGCAAGTCACTTAACCTTGTTTCCCTCAGTTTTCTCATTTGTCAAATAAGTTGGAGAAGGAAGTGGCAAACCACTCCAGTCTTTTTGCCAAGAAAATCCCAAATGGGGTAAAGGAAAGTCAGACAGTCAGACATGAATGAAAGAAAGACTGGACAACACCAAAGAGCTCTTTGTTTTACTACTTATTTCAAGAGGATGGGGTACCCAGGTGTAGGCTCCATTTGAAAAAATAAATCAACCAGTTTTCAGACTGTTAGAGAAGCAATGGTCTTGAGTGAATTTCTCTGTGTGACTGTGTTTTAAGAGGTTAGCTAATTAGCTGCTTGAAGCATCTAGAGAAAGAATGGGAATTTTCAGTTGAGGGAAAGGACTTAACCAAGTTTCCCAACAGTTCAGCAATTTTGTTACAATCAGTTCAGCTCCACCTCTACCTCTAATTTTGGCAGCTGGAGCTGCTTATCACAGTCCCAACTTTCACTAAAAAGGGGGTGAGGGAACCATCACTTAAACAAAATCATTTAGAGCTTCCTATCATCTGTGGTTTTAACACAAATAAATCCTACAAAATAAGATTTATATTCCTGGAGTGATGTCATTCATAAAAGCCTGGCTTCCTCCATTCAACCAACATGAGGTGATTTTCTTCTTTTTTAAATGAGAAAAAACACATTCTAGCCTGGAGATGCTTTATTTTCTCTGTAATCACTCATATGCTTAGAAAGGAGCACTATTTGCCACCAACCTGGCACTTCTTTTTTGACTGTATGATGATCTTCTCCCCACCCAATATCTATCTACATTAAATTAAAAAAAATAAAATTTTAAAAACTTTATTTTGGGAGGAAAATGATTTGAAATTTTTGAGGAATCTTTTCAAAAAGCTTCTACATTTGAATTGTTTGAGAATTTCACAATGTTGCAGGTTACTAACTAGGTTCTCTTGATGAACTCAGAATAAACCAGTGCAATTGACTTGAAAGACATCAAAAGACGTCCCTAGAATTGCTTTCATTTGTTTGTTTTGTTTTCATTTCCTGACCAAGTTATAAAAGATGGCAGAATGTCTCACTTTCAACTCCTATAAATGATGAATTGAAAGAAAAAAAAATCTTTGGTGATGAATGTAGACATAGAAATACCTAAGAGACAACGGAGTTCAAGCCATAGAAATGGAGGTTCAGTGACTTGCCAGCCATGACATAGGTAGCCAGTGGCAGAGCTGGGATTGGAACCCATAGCCATTGACTCTAAGTCTTATACTCTTTGAACCATACCACCTTGGCTTTCCTTGGTTTTGAATAATTCTTAGATCCCATCGTATGACTGGCAAGAGCCAGAGTATAATGGAAGATCCTCCAGGGCAGCCATTTCCGACCTTCCATTACATGTATGCTGATGCTCTAAATATTACCAGACAGGAAGACCACCATAAAACTCTCTTATAGATGTAGACTCTTGCCTAATGGATCTCTCGTCTCCTTCATGTCAAAGATATGCTAAGATTATTATTAAATTTTCATTGTGAATATTTACACCAAGGGAATCAACAAAGCTCCAGATCAGGACTTGAATTATTACTTCCTTGATTGTCTAGACTTTAAAAAAGGATGGCAAAATTGTTAATAAAGCTGTGACCTATGTTTTTTTTGTTCAGAGAGCTGATTGTTAAATATTGATCAGTATATCTCTGCACCATGGAACTATTGCTTTCACCTGTGTAGCTCTGTGCTCATCCACACTTTCCCCTTCCATGTGATTATTTTCTACAGATTTTCAAGAAGTCTTATTAATTCTCTCTTTTTAAAAAATGTGACTACCACTTCCCAGTGACTCCGTTTCCCCCAATAGCACCTTTGCCTATCAAAACATACATAAAGAGGAGCTTGGAATAGATGATCTCTATGGTCCCTTCCAGTTCTGAATCAATGATTCTATAGACATGTCTGGAAATGCATACCTCATTGTTCATCCAGAGTCCACCACCCAGCACTGTGTACTCTTCGGGTCACCTGAAATACTGGTTCTTTGGACATTGAGGCGTGTTATGCTTCACATGCAGAGTCTTTCACTGGGAGAACATTCAAGATGGGCTTTTGTGGTGTAAAGCAACTGGTAGAAGAAGTATTGGGTCTGGAGTCATTGAGACTTGAGTTCAAATTCTGACTCTGACACTAACTCTGGGACCAGAGACAAGTCCCTTAACCACTCTGGGCTTCAGTTTCCTCACCAGTAAAATAGGAATAATAGTATCCACAGTGTGAGATCATAGATGTAAAGAATTTTGCAAGTCTTAAAACATTGTATAAATGCCAATTATAATTACTATTGAAATTATTTTTAAAAATACTTTGGAATTTCTCAAATATAATTCAGCTCACCATCAGTCTACTGTTTAATTTGGAGACCACTGGACTTGTAAGTAATGTTTCAGTTGTTTTTTCAGTTGTGCCCAACTCTCCAAGACCCCATTTGGGGTTTTCTTGGGAAAGGCACTGGAGTGGTTTTCCATTTCCTTCTCAAGCTCGTTTTACTGATGAGAAAACTGAGGCAAAAAGGGTGAAATGACTTGCCCAGGATCACATGACTAGCAAGTGTGTGAGGTTACATTTGAACTCAGAAAGATGAGTCTTCCTAATTCATCCCAGGTGCTCTATGCACCAGGGTTCCACCTCTTATATGTACTGTTGTACTATTAACTTAAGAGACAGGTGACACAGAGGATAGAGTGTTGGATGTAGTGTCAAGAGATCTGAGTTCAAATCCTGTCTCAGATACTTACTAATTGCGACCCTGGGCAAATTATGTCTCCTTTGTCTATTTCAGTTTCCACATATGTAAAAAGGAAATAATAATATCACCTACCTCCCCAGGTTGTTATGAAGATCAAAGGAGTTAATAATAAATAAAATTTGCAAACCTTAAAGCACTATATCAATTTTATTGCCTATTTAGTTGTATGTCATAATCAATCAACAGGTATTTAATAATTACTTAACTATGTTCCAGATGCTGTGGTAAACTCTGGATACAAATAAAGAATTAAAAAAAAATTCCTGACTTCAAGAAGCTTACATTCTAATGGGGGCAATAAGGTGTGTATGTGTGTGTGTGCACATGTGTGCGTTCGTGCATGTCTGTGTGTATATGTGGTTTATGTATAATATACATATACAAATATACATACCAGATAAGTACAGAGATGGAAGATGGTCTTAGAAAAGAAAGCACAAAGAGTTGATGGGATGGGGAAAAGACCTCAAAAAGGTCTATACAATTGGCATTTTCATTCACTTAGTATTTTTTCCTCATATGGATTATTAGGTTGATCTCTTGATTATTCATAGGTCTTATGAGTAGAATCTGACATCTTCTGGGGCATGAAACATTTAGAAGGGTGGTATTTTCCATGAATAATCATCTTGGAGCACCTTGTCATCTATGGAGAGTCATTTGGAGGCTGAGTAGGAATTCCTCCATGATGGCTACAGACCCTATGAACCTCAAGTTTCTCCCCCTCTGCCCCATTTACCAGGGTGGTTTTCCTGAAGTATCAGTCTGATCATATCACTCCTTTACTCAATGAACTTCAATGGCTCCCTAGGGGGGGAAATAAAAAAAACCCTATATAACCTGACCCAGGCAACCTTTCCACTATAATATCTCTTCTCAAATTCTATGGTCACTCCATATTCTATTTCTCATCTTCTATCCTTTTCACTGGCTGTCCTTCATGCCTACAATTCAATCCTATTTCATTGCTTTCTCTTAGGATTTATTTTTTTCTTCAAAAATTTTGTGTGTGCCCCCCTATTGACTTAAGGACCTTTCTGATAGGGCCTTCATAGTTGCTACAAGAGTTTTCCTTGACTTATTTTCAATGTTATTCAGTCATCTCAGTCATGTTTTACTCTCTATGACCCTATTTGGGGTTTTATTGGCAAAAGATGGTAGAGTCATTTACCTTTCCTTCTCCAACTCTTTTTATTGATGAGGAAACTGAGGCAAACAGAGTGAAGTGACTTGCCTAGGGTCGCACAGATAGTAAGCATCTGAAGCCGAATTTGAACTCAGGTCTTTCTTTCTGACTTCAGTCTCAACCCTCTATCCATTATGCCACCTAGCTGCCCTATGGATATAGATAGAGATGAAGATATGGATATGAATCTGAGGCATAGAGAGATTTATCTATCTATCATAGAAGGCATTTATCCAGAATCACAGAAGTGTTAAATATTTACATTTTATTGCAGAAACAAGGATGAATTATTGTCTATCAAGGCCTACCCTCCCTCTAGATTCTGCTGTTTCTGCTTACCTTGAGAGAATAAGAGAAGAAAAATTTGTGATAAATTCTTACAATCTAAGGAGGATCAGTAGCATGGAGCGGCAAGAAGACACAAGGAATATGAGAATAATATGCTCTTGGACAGGTCACTTAGACTATGTGGGCCTCGATTTCCTCAGTTTTCAATATGATGAGATTATACTAGGTGATTATCTTGCCCTAAATTTACATACCTGTGATCCCCTTGTGACCCGTCTGGACCTCAGTTTCTCTACCTATAAATCGAGGGGCTTAAGCTAGGTGACCTCTAAGGTCCCTTCTGGAGCTACCTCTGTGCGTCTTTTTTTGGGCTTCAGTTTCTTTAAAATGAAGCAGTTTCAGATGATATTCCTGCCCTAAATCCATGATCTTAAGTGACTTTAGGGAAATATTATGCTCCCTCCTTCAGTCTCATCTTGTAAAACGGAGTACTGAGGAGAACTGCTTTTCAAAGGAAATTCATTTCTTATTCTAAAAGTCAAAGTAGCTTCTTTTTTGGGGGGTGGGAAGTATATTTGATTGTTGAATGAGTTTGAGAGATCCCCAGTTCCACTGAGAAGCCCAGGGCTATGAGTGCAGACAGTGAATCTTCTCCTTGCAGTAGGTGACCTTTTGTTGACTCTCCAGAGTTTCTTTATTCCTGGGCTCCTCTACTGGCTTCTATTTTCCTCCTCTACTACTATGGCCCGTGGTCTAGAAGCCTACATTGAGGATCAGTGCCACATTCCTTCCCTGGCAACCCCTCACCAGCTTCTTGGATCAAACACCATACCCAAGAGCACTTAATCCTTTTCCATTCCTCAGGTCCTGCTATGGGGTCCTCTAGATCCTTGCTGGTGAGAGCCAATGATTGACACTAGTACCTGATGGGATATTGGTGGTGCATCATTCTTCGAGGTTAGTGGATCTAGCCATATGTCATTTCTTTCTCCCTACATCCTCTCACCTATCACTTTGTGACTGTGCTTGTGAGCTCCTGACACTTCCCTTTCTTCCCACCCCACCCCCCCATTTCTGGAACTATAAATCCTATCAATACTATTACTTCTACTGTGAAGAGTACTCCATGTCCTTCTCTCTGACTCCATTTTCTAACCTCAAACACCCCCCACCCCCACTACCCCTCCCCTCTGTTTGTATCTCCAGTACTTAGTATACAGTGAGTGCTTTATGAATGATCATTCATCCATCAAACATTCATCCAGTGGAGGCAGTAACTGTGCTAGCCTCTCCTGTAGTACACTAGGGTCTCTGTCTGCTCCTCTCCCACCTCACTTGACTTTGCTCTTGTGCTAGAACTTTAATGTAACTCTTATCTCAGCACCCATTGGCATGGGAGTCTTTCTTTTTTGGTAGCGATGAATGTATTGCTCCATGTGAGAGACAGGCAGAGCTGGTGAGAGGGGAAAGAGCTCAAGCTTTGACCAGTCCCCTTCAAGCCCCACTTTGGGGACTCATAAAACTTGGAGTCTCATTTAAAAGTAGCTTTGGGTATTCTTGGCTTCCAGCTTTGAAAGAGAAGATGGAAGATGCCAACCCCTCCTCAAGGATGCTGACTGAAAAGTCTCTGAGAAGACATGAAAAGAACCTACCATCTCCACCAGGTCTCTGTCCCAAGCTTGGTACTTCCATACCCTTTCTTCCCCTTGAGTGAGATCTAGGACTCTTTCTCTTGGTTAAGTTGAGTTACTTTACTTCCAATGGGAGAGTTCCTTCACTTTGTGTCTGGAATGTTTTTGCCTATGGAGTCCTCCTTTGATTTCTATTTTGCTATGATTTGAATAAATGGACGTCTTTCCTAGCTTTTATATGTGTACAATGAGGGCAGTTAGGTGGTGCAGTGGATAGAGCACCAGTACAGGAGTCAGGAGGACCTGAATTCATATCTCACCTCAGACACTTGACACTCACTAGCTGTGTGACCTTGGGCAAGTCACTTAACCCCAATTGCCTCATCCTGGGTCATCTCCAGTCATCCTGATGAATATCTGGTCACTGGATTCAGATGGTTCTGGAGGAGAAGTGAAGCTGGTGACCTGCACAGCCCTCCCTCACTCAAAACAAAGTCAAGTGCAAGTCATATCATTATTTCTCTGATAGCATGGTCTTCTTTGGAAACGAAGGATGAACACATACGTGTGCATGGTGGAACTTATATATGGTGGAGAAGGGGTCAAGTTTTGGGTATAGAGCTTGGAGCCCTCCTTCCCCCAACATGACAAAACAATCAGCAGTTCGATGAAATCTGACCATATCCCCTAGACTAATAATATCTAAGATTTTCTGAAGAGCTGTTTCATTTCTAGAGGATTTCATGGGGGTGACAAAGGGAAGGAATTCAAGGGTAGTGCCCCCTTCCCCCTGAAAAGAACAAAGTGACCTCAGGCTCCAACTTCTTACTTCCTGTCCTGGCATGAAGGGAAGTCTCCCTTGGAGAAGAGTTGGAGGAGAAGAGGTTAAGGATATGTTTTCTGCCTCCCTTCAAGCCACAGAAGAACATTGTACTCACCACAGGTGAGGTTCTCTCTTATCTTCTCTTGCTCATTTGATACACTTAGTCATGGCTCTTGGAGTGGACTCATCGTCCTGCCTCTGAGATCAATCCATAGCTGGCATCTTCCTATGGGTAAGGTCAGTTTTGAGGGTACACTAAATGCAGTCCCCTTCCTTCTACAAAGTGCTTCAATAATCTTTCAAAGTACTTTCATATACACAATCTAATTTAGTTTTTTGTTAATATTCCTTCACCTGGGAGAAGCAAGTAGAA
Organism: Bettongia penicillata ogilbyi; assembly: GCA_023548195.1. Taxonomy (NCBI): domain Eukaryota; kingdom Metazoa; phylum Chordata; class Mammalia; order Diprotodontia; family Potoroidae; genus Bettongia; species Bettongia penicillata. The sequence goes on from JAJHZJ010000236.1 coordinate 417,288, forward strand.
TTATTCCCATTTTACAGATGATGGCACAGATGCAGAATGATGGCATTATCTTTTCAAGGCTCTCTATCTGAGGCTTGACCCCTTCTCCACCTAATGCAAGTTCCACAAGGAACACTTATAGTTCATAGCAAAGAAGTCCACTTATCCAAATTATATTAAAACAGAAATCAGAGAAGATATACACATATTCCAGACAACAGAAGAATCAGAACCAGGACTAGGTCTCCTGAACCTTAGTCCAATATGTTTCCACCATACCTGCTACTCCCCTAGCAACTGGCTTAATTGATTTATGACCTATGGTGTCTTGGGGAGGGAATTAAGCACTTTTTCTTCTCAAATATGGGTTAAAACATTTCTAAATGCAGAACCTCTGACCAGTAACTCTTCACTTGGTCCTTACCGATAGAAAATTTTGTTTTTTTCTGATTGTGGTCTCTATGTTAGCCTTCCCCCC
>JAJHZJ010000236.1:442524-460024 GCA_023548195.1 Bettongia penicillata ogilbyi
GATGTCAGAGTTGAATGGTTTTCTGAAGTCAATCTCTGCATTTCACAAACAAGGGAGCCAATTCCCAGAAGGTTTCACTTGCATGCCCAAGGTCATAGAAAATAACATAGACAAGATAATATTAATAATATTATATAGCTCATTAAAATCGGCAAAGTATCTAGCAGCCATTTTCTTGTCTGAGCCCCACAATACCCCTGCAAAGCAGGTTTCTACAGGTATTATCTCAATTTTACAAATGAGGAAACTGAATCAGAGAGTCGTTAAATGACTTGCTCAGGATTACTCAGTAAGTTTCTGAGGTCCATTTGAATTCGGGTCTACCTGACTCCAGGCTAGGGGTTCTGTGCACTAAGGCACTCCTAGCTCCCTAGCTCCCTCCTCTTCTGAACCATGAGGGTACCATCATTCTCCCATGAACCTCTAGGATCATCCTGGATCCTTCATTCTTGCACACCAATTATTCAGTCAATATTTAAGTATTTGTTGACCTCCTTGTTAGAGTATAAATTCCTCAAGGGTAGAGACTGATTTGGTGTCTTTGGAAAGGCATATAGTAGGTGCTTAATAAATGCTTGCTGGCTGATTTATTTATGGTAGGTTTGGAACTCTGCCATGGGTGTGTAGGAGTCAGCTCCTACAGGCTTTTGAAATCTGATTGTTAAATGTTCATTGTGAACGTTTATAGCTTGGAAATCACTAAACCACGTATCAAGATATATATATTCCTTTCTTCTTTCCTTCCTTCCTTTATTTCTTCCTTCCTTACTTTTATTTCTTTTCTTCCTTCCTTCTTTCTTTTCCTTCCTTCATCTACATATTCATACATTCATTCATTTTAAGTAATTAATTTATTTAGTATCCTGTCTAGACTTTAAAAAGTGATGGAGGAAATATTAAAGCACATTACACTTAAAAGTATGTCCTGCTTTTCCAAAGGCTAGTAAACACACATTTCCCCTAGGAATTGAATATAAAGCTGGATTCTTTCCATGTTTTAGGTAGTCTATAGTCTCCTTTCTAACATCAACTATGGATGAAGTTAACTCCTTTTGTTTCCATCTCCCCATTTCTGGATTCAAGAGAATACAGAAGAACTTCATTCATTCAATGTCATTAATTCAAAATTCATGAAGAGTGTTACATGATTCCCTTTTATTCCCCACTCTTAATAAAAGTGACAAAAAGGAGCTTTTTTTAGCCCAAGCCTAAGGAAAACAAAATGGCAGAAAACATTTCTTTATGTAAGAGGCTCCACCTGCCCCTCTGAGGAGACATTAAAATGGTCATTAGTGGTCCAGATAGGTCTCTTTCCACACTTATTGCTCCTTTTAATCCTCTATTTACTCAGATACTTTCAGCTGGTCAGGAAATTCACTGTGGTTCTTTGTCATTGGACAGCCTTCCCTCACTCAAAACAAAGTCAAGTGCAAGTCATGTCATCATTTCTCTGATGGCATGGTCTTCTTTAGCAATGAAGGATGAACACAATTCAAGTAGGGACTGGTTACCGTGGTGGAGTCAGGAGCCCCTGGAGAAGACTCTGGTTTTGGATGTGAAACTGAAACAGATGATGTCAAGTGCCCTGTCCAACATTTACTGTTAATTAGCTCAATGTCAGGAAGAATATTCTGCCTCCCTGTGACTCTCCCTCTCCATCCCCACAATATGCCCCACCCCCCCTCTCTCTTTCTATATCTCTTTTTCTCTCTCCCTGTGTCTCCCTTTCCCTCTCCCCTTTATGTCTCTCCCTCTTTCTCTCTCTCCTTTTCACTTTCTTTCTCTCCCACTATCTCTTTTCCTCTCCCTATCCCCTCCCCTTTTCTCCTATTTTTTTCTCTATGTCTCTTCTTTCTCTTCCCCTCTTTATTTCTCTCTCCTTTTTATTTTCTCTCTCTCTGTCTCTGTCTCCCAATATTCTCCCTCACTCTCCTTTTAGATTTTCCCTGCACTGGATTATAGGAGCAGAGTCTAAACACTTAAGCGATGTAAATCCCCTCTCATATGGAAGTCAGTGAGCTGTAAAATATTTAAACTGTCTGCAGTTGTACTTTACTTGTTTACCAATTTCCAGTGCTCTGCTAAAAGGTACCATGCAGGAAGAGAAATAGGATTTCAAGCCCCAGAATCAGGTTTCATAACATTTCCTCTGGTGGGCTTAGGACCCACACTCGCTTCCCCAGGGAGCCTTGATTCTTCAAGAACTCCATGCTTAGGGCTAGAAAGTCCTCTCCTTGCACATGGCGGGTAAACGAAGTCACTTCTGACTTAGCAGATGCTCTCACTGGAGCTGCAGGAGCATCTTCTCACTGTGCCTTCTTTCCCCTTGTTTGAAAAAGCTTTGGGTGCCCCTCCTCCCAAGTTGGCCTGGACCATACATAAGTGGCTAGGTCACTGGGCCCGGTGTCCAGTGGCTCAGGCCACAACCACCAAATCCAAAGTAGACCCAACAGTTATTATAAACCCCACTTTTACCAAATAAAGAAATTGAGGCATACGGAGAGTGTGAGTTGTCTGAAGTCACATGATTATTTAAAATGAGAGTGAGAATTTAGGTAATAGAAACGTTGGATCTTAGGTATATAGGGGGAAGAGACTTCAGTTAAGTCCAACTGGCTTATTTTATAGCTAAGGAGACAAAATCGCAGAGAGAGGAGTGACTTCTCCAAGATTACAAGTTCTGGGGATGGGGGCACATTTAAGGAACTACACGAAGAAGATGAAGACTTGTAGCGTATGAATATCTAGGTGGTAAAGAACACCCTGAGATAGAAGAGATCTCAGAGGCCAACTGAGTCAGTCATCTCATTCTATAGAGAAGGAAACTGAGTCACAAAGAGTGACTTAAAGCCAGGTCTTCTGACTTTCAAGACCATTATTTTTCCTGATGGTCTACTCTGCTCCCAGGATTCCAGGTTGTGAATCTTGAAGTTGAAGAACTGGGAAGACCCATAGGGATCTTTTAATCCAACCCCCTCATTTTATAGATGAATAAACTGTGAACTTCTCCTCAAAGAAGGGAAATGATTAACTGAAAGTCACAAAATGCTCTAGTGGAAAAATCAGGAAGAGAACCAGTCTCCTGATTTCCAGGGTCAGGAAAAAATCCAGTATGATCTAACAAACATTTATGAAGCACCTACCCCATATTGTCATTGTGCTGGGCAGGCCCTGGAGATACAAAGAGAAAAAAGAAAACCAATCTTGGCTTTCCGTACAGGTTAGATACAAAATACAAACAGGTGTCCATCTACAGGATAATTTAAGGAGTAGGGCGAGGCCCCTGATAACTAGGAATTTTAGGAATGTCTTCCTATAGGAAGTGGCACATGAGTTTATCTTTAGATGAAGTTATGGGTTTGAAGAGGTAGAGATGAGGAGAGAATGAATTGTAAGTATAGGGCACAGCCTGGCCAAAGACACAGGGATGGAGAATTATAGAATCCTGGTTACAATGTTGCAAGTAGGCAATACAGAATGTGAGAGGGAAAATAATGTACGCTAAACCTGGAAAGTCAGCCTGGAAAGAGTCTGTGAAGGGTTTTAAATACCACCTGGAGAAATTTGTATTGTATCTTGGAGACAATAGAGAGTCACTGAAAGTTTGAGAGAGTTGATACCGTCAAACCTATGCTTTAGAAAGATTTGTTTGGCTTTTTTGTGGATTGAGTTAGAGAGGGGTGAAGCTGGTAGCAGTGTTCATTTAGGAGACTACAACAAAGGTCCAGGTGAGACCTGGAGGGTCTTACTGGGGGGTTTTAACTGGGATGGTGGTCGTAACATGAAGGGGACAGATGGGGGCCATGTGGTAGAGTAGAATGGACAAGACTTGGTAACTGATTAGTTTTGGGTTGATTGAGTGAGAACGAAAAGGATTCATGTATCAGTGGATCCTTTGACCCAAGAATTGCACTCTGCTTTTGTTGCTCAATATCTGGACTCTTCTAGGTAAGACTTCCAAGCATGGGTGTCAGAATGAACTAATCTGGTCTTTACTGGAAGGATTTTTCCCCAATAGAAGACATCCAGTCAGCTGTGGATTCCCTTCAGGATTTGGTACTAGACCAGGGAACTTTGTGAAGCAGACAAGGTTTAAGGACCTCCTTGGAGAGGATGGATCTTCTTGCTCTACCCGACCCACAACTCTCTACTTCCCACTTTTTGGAGTAGGGAGATTGAATTCTGGGATCCCTTTCCAAAGGACAGAATGTCCCCTCCCCCAACCCTTAACTACTCAGTCAATTCTAGATGAATCTGCTTCCCTTTTAGAGGATTGTCTCTGTGCTCCACTCCCTGATGGGGATGGCTTGTGGGAACAGAACAGCCTTTCCTGGGAGTGGGAGGGTGGAGAGGAAAGAGACCAGGGATTGCCAATGGCTTATACTGGGCAAAGTGCTCCAGGCAGCAGGAACAAGATTGGCTGCAGGTGGGGGAAGGGGGGATAGCAAGGAAGCCGCCTCCAACTGGGCAAGGCTAATAGGAAGTCTTGGAGGCTGGCCAGGGCATTTGTCTTTTCTGTCTACATCTTCAACCCCAGTGCCCAAAGGGAGGAGCATGCCTGCATCCCCCCTTCTTTGTCTGTCTTGATACCCCTTATTCTTAGGTATAAAATGCCTGAGTGCTATCCCCTACTCCCTCCCTCTCCTATCAACTGTTCTCTGTCTCTGTCACTCCTATCCCCAGAGAATCTGCCTCCTCCCTCTTCTCACCTCTCCTCCTCCTCTCTCTGTTTCTGTCTCTTTTTCTTCAGCTTTAAAAATTTCCCTCTGTGTTTCACCCCCCCCCCGTCAATTTTTCTTTCTTTCTCTTCCCTTAGTTGTAGAATCTATGGCTCCTCCCTCCATGTCTCCCTCTCCCTCCTTTTTTTAAAATTTGCTTTTTTCTCTGGGTCTGTCTTGCCTCTTTCTTCTCTTTCCATAAAATATCTTTGTCTCCGTTTGTCTCTGTCTCCCTCTGACTTTCTATATTTCCAAGGTCTCCCTGCCTCTGCCTCTCTGTCTGTCTCTGTCTTTTCCTCTTTTCCTTCAGCTATAAAACAGCAGTGAGACTTGTGTTTTTGTCTGAGAATCAAGGAAACAATACTGAAAAGCCAAATATTATTCTCTCCTCCCCTCCACCCTTTCCCAGCTGCAGGTTCCCACCCAGATCATCACTGCTTCTCCAAGTCAAATGAATAGTTTAATTGTGATCAGTTCTAGAATATGGCTGTTTTCCTGTCCTCTCTCCCCTATACCTTAGACATTGCTCAGAAATCATTATACCCATTTTAAAGTAGAGTAGGACAAGACACAGCTTTTGAAACAATAACCCTATTCATGCTTTTCCTTTGAAGCTCTCAGAGTATCTTTGACAGACATTTCTTCCCCATGATTTAGATAGAACAAAATTATTCCAATGTACAAATTGGGCAACTGATGAACTCTTAGAAGGGAGATCACTTGCCCAAAGTCACATAGCAAGAGAGAGGGTAGTCAAGTCATAAAACATTTCCCATTTTTTTCCAAAACAGAACTCATCATCTTCACCCACGAAACTCATCCTTCCTCCAAACTTCCTAATTTTTCTGGAGAGCACTGTTGTCCTCCCAGGCACCCAGTTTTATAACCATGAGGTCATCCTGGTCTTTTGACTGTTCCCTTTCCCAACTCCTCCCCCCACTCCCACCCCACATATATAGTTATTGGCCAAGTCTTGTTGATTCTACCTTTAAAATGTCTCTCCCATCCACTTCCTTTCTTTCCACTTAAAAGGCTGCCATTTTAATTCAAGCCTTTATTACCTCTCACCTGGATAGTTTCTACAGTTTCCCAACTGGATTTCTGGTTTCCAGACCCTCCCTTATGCAAGCTAACTTCTACATAACTGCCAAGATAAGATTACTGGAGCACACATGTAGCCATGTCACTCTGCTGCTCCATAACTTTCAATGGCTCCCTATTACTTCTAACATAAAATACAGGTTTCTCAGGTTGGTATTTAAGGCTCTTCATAAGCTTCATACACAGAATTTGAATCAAATTGACCTACTTGCTGCTCTTTGAGCATTGTACTTCATCTATGATCCTATGATCTCCTACTTCTAGGACTTTACATTATCTGTCTGTCCTCTAGGCTTTCAGTTCACTTTTCCTTTCCCCTCCCCTCTACCTCGTAGAATCTCTAGCTGCCTTAAAGTCTTAGCTCATATGCCATCTCCTGTGGGGGAGGTGGGGGGAAGAGACTATTCTTCATCTTGGTAATGTAGTAGATATTTCCCTTTGGAGAAGATCTGGGTTTGAATTTTGCTTCAAACACTTGCTAGCTGTGTTTCCCATGCAAATCATGTACTATCTCTGATCATCAATTTCCTCATTTTCAAAGTAGAGACAATATTTGCACCTACTTCATAGGGTGGGTGTGGGGATCAAGTGAGCCATTGACGTTTATGATGCCCCATGACTTTTGGGTGATTAAAGTGTTTTCCAAACCTTAAAGTGATCCAATGTGAGTTATTATTATTAATAGTACTATCTTGGTATTTCCAGTGTCTTGTATCATGCCAAGTACATGGGAAGTCCTCAACAAAGACTTATTGGATTGAATTGCATCTTGGATTTAAGTGCAGGTCTCTTGGTATCCTTCTCCAGGCCATTCATTTGTTCATTCCTCCTTTCTTTTAACAAATATTTTTTGTTGCATTTTCTTAAATGGATACACAGACTTTGCTGCAACTATAAAAATAGATAATGTTTATAAAGTGCTTACTATGTGCCAAGCACTGTTCCATGCACTTTTTGCAGTCATCTCATTTGATTCTCACAACCACCTTGGGAGGGAGGAGCTATTGTTATCTCCATTACATAGATGAGGAAACTGAGGCAAGTAGCACTGAAGTGACTTGGTCAGGGTCACCCAGCTAGGAAGTTATCTGAGGCTAGATTTGAATTCAGATCTTCCTGATTCCAGGTTTGGTGCTCTAACTAACTACCTCTCATGATGAAGCAATAGAACTGGGTCTCCGATTTCCCTGGTATAAGTAAGGAAAGTCCTTCTACCAATATAGATTGGCACCTTCTTGGCAATTGACAATGTTTGTGAGTTTCCTGGAGTGTACTCCCAGGGTCACATGGCCAATATGGGACAAAGACAGGACTTGAGCCCAGATCTTATGAGAATAGTACTTTAAACAGTACACCCTACTGCTACTCAGACGTATTAAGACAAGATGGAATTGGAGAAAAAAAAGACGGAATAACTGTTCCATCACTTTCTGTCATTCATTCATTCATTTGTGTCATTCATGATTTATCCATCATCTATATACACGCACATACATTCACCTATATGTATATGTGTGTACATACACACATACACATATATACACATATACACACACATAGAGAGAGAAACACAGAGAGACAGAATGAGAACAAGAGAGAGAGAGAGAAAGAATGAAAGAGAATGAGGAAGAGAGAATGAGAGACAGAGAGAGAGGGAGAGAGAAAGAGAGAGAGAAAGGGAGGGAGAGACAGAGAGACAGAGAGAGAGACAGAGACAGAGAGAGAGAGACAGAGACAGAGAGAGAGAGACAGAGACAGAGACAGAGAGACAGAGAGAGAGAGAGAGACAGAGAGAGAGAGACAGAGAGAGACAGAGAGAGAGACAGAGAGAGAGACAGAGAGAGAGAAAGAGAGAGAGACAGAGACAGAGAGAGAGAGAAAGAGAGAGAGAGAGACAGAGAGAGAGAGAGGAAAGAGAGACAGAGAGAGACAGAGAGAGAGAGAGACAGAGAGAGAGAGAGAGAGAGAGAGAGAGAGAGAGAGAGAGAGAGAGAGAGAGAGAGCTTCCTTCTTGAAAGGTGCTACATGGTAAGTATCCTATGCTATGGGGTCACAGAAGGCCTGGGACTCTATCTCAAGTAATTTGGTGCATTTTGGGGGACTGGGAGCAGGGAAGCCAGCACTCAGAAGACTTTTTCATCCCAGATGAGAATGGGTACTGCCTATCTCTTGTAAGTATGCTGTCATAGGCTAGAGCCCAAATAAACCCCTTCCCTCAAGTGAGGAGGCTCTCAACAGCCAACAGGAAAATGACCCTGACCACTGGACTCAGGGACACCTCCTTGTCTCTGACTTATAACCTCAAGATCCGTTCACAGGATCATGACAATAGGCTCATATCTAAAAGACGCATTTTCAAGATCAACCACACTGGGCAGATATTTGGTTGGAGATGTGTGTATTCTTTCATACTCTGGATGTTGTCTGAGCGCCTGGGATGTTGGCCTCATCAGAAGCACTTCTTCTCAATGACGGTGGGGCCAACCTCGTGGTAGGCTGCACTGGAGACCCACATCTGCTCAAAGGTTGACAGGCTCGTGATGACAGAAGCCCCAATCCACACAGACAAGAGGCGGTCACTAGGAGCTGTGATGTTGACACTGAGGGATCCTTTCAGGAAGGACTCTAGCTCCCTCCAGAGTCTCCTCTTCAGCCCTGGGCACAGGGTAGAACCCCCAGACAGGATCAAATTCTTCAGAAGGTCCTTCTGGAGATGCCGGCTGCTTTTCATTAGGCTTTTAAGGACTAATTTATGAATCCCAGGAGCTGAGGAACCTGCCTTCGAGGGCTGAAAGAGAGACTCGGGTACTTGAAACAGCTCATCCCCAATTTGCATAGAATGACCATCAGGAAGGATGTAATTATACATGGAGCAGTCTATGACTCCCTCTTTCTTCCTTTCATGGGGGTCTGGTATGACATAGCACAACCTCTCTTTAATGTCACTTACAACGTCCTTGTTGCCTGTGTTCACCAGGTGAATACCCCTCTCCAAGAGTAGCCTGGCCAGGTAGTTGGTGACATCCTTCCCTGCAAAATCAGACCTGGATATGCCTTGGAATAGGCAGTGGTCCTCATAGATGGGGATGACTCCAGTTACTCCATCCCCACAATCCAGAACAATGCCCGTATTTTTCCCCGTGGCATACAGTGCCATAAGACCTTGGAGGGCCACGTGGAGGGCTGGCACTTGGAAAGTCTCAAAGAAAATCTCCGCCATCTTGACTCGATTCTCTGGAGGATTCAGAGGCGCTTCAGTTAGGAGCACTGGCCTTTGCTCAGGGGGCTCTCGGAGACCATGTGTGTACAGATGCTTCCAGATTTTTTCCATATCATCCCAGGAGGTGACAATGCCATGTTGCATTGGATATCTCAATGTGAGGATGCTTCTCTTATCCTGGGCTTCTTGTCCAACATAACATGCCTTCTGCTCTGTTTCTTTTGTGGGAATGAGACCTTGGGGATAGCCTAGGACTGTAGCCTGGATGAATCGGGGAGACTGCTCCCCTGATATGCCTACTTTACACAGCCCTGATCCATTGTCGAGGATGGCCGATGGAATCTTAGCTATTTCAGAGACCATAATCCCCACTGCATGGGAAGCTGGAGAGCCATGAATGTGTGATGAAGTAGTGGAATGGAATGCCTAGTTCTTGGCATTCTAGAACCTCATCTTCACAAAAGCACACATTCCAGGAGCCACTTGTTTTGGAGGGTGGAGCATATCCTTGGTCATACAAGCAGAAGAACTAATCTTTCTTTGGGCTCCCTAAAGATACTGGACTGGTGGTTTCCAGTTAGAGGGGGTACTTCCGTCCCCTACAATTCTTCCTCTGAACCCTTCCCTTAAACTTTCATTTTTAGGACCATGTTGTATCTCCAAGAGTCGCAGTGGGGTAGGTAGATAGAGTACTGGATTGGGAGTCAAGAAAATTTAGATTCACATCCTATCTCTGACTGTAGAATCTCAAATCTGGATTCAGGAAGAGCTAAGCTCTAGTCCAGCCTCATATGCTTACTAGTTATGTGACCCCTAAGCAAGTCGTTTAACCTGTTTGCCTCAGTTTCCTCCTCTGTAAAATTGAAAAAAGTAGTAGCATCTGCCTTCCAGGGTTACTATGGGATCAGACATGATAATAATTGTAAATTGCAGTGCTTGGAACATAGTAAGCAGTATATAAATATTATTATTGTTAATAGTTGTGTGATAGTGGGCAAACTGGTGAATCTCTGCGCCTCGGGCAGCTTCTTAGGACCTGTTTACCAAATCACAGAGCCAGTCTATACTATTTTGTGGTGATTCATGGGGTCCTAGCCTTCGGGGTAGAAGGGACCCCAGTGGTCATCCAATCTAACTCCATTATTTCACAGATAAGGAGAATGAAGTGCAAAGTAGGTAAATAGACCTTCTGAAAGTTACACAGATGGCAAGAGGGCAAGGCTGGGATTCAAACTTAGCTCTTTTGACTTTAATTACATGGCTCTTTTCATTTTAACTCTATATTCCAATGAAATGGAATGGAAAGCAATGATAATGCATTTGTGTTTACTGGGCAGCTAGAGCACCAGGCCTAGAGTTAGGAGAACCTCAGTTCAAATCTGGTCTCAGACACTTCCAATCTGTGTGACCCTGGATAAGCCACTTAACCCTGTTTGCCTCAGTTTATTCAGTTGTAACATGAGCTAGAGAAGGAAATGGCAAACCTACTCCTGTATATTTGTCAAGAGTACCCCAAATAGGGTCATGTAGAGTCTGACAGGACCAAATGACTAAACACCAAATCGCTTATTATATGTGAAGTAATAAGGACATAAATAGAAAAGTCCCTTGCTATTCTGAAGCTTACATTCTAATGAGAGGAAATAGCATATATAAAAGGATTTAGTTGAAGTCAGATGGTGAAACCAAGAGTCCTTAGAGCATAGCAACAGGATAGATGGCAAGGCTTGGCAGACATTAGGGAGCAATGGTAGGGTCTATGGTAAAGCCTAGCAGTTCACCATGGTACTAGGAAGATTGTACTTGGTAACTCCCTACTCATTCAAAACAATTGACCAATGAGTGTTGGGAAAGAGGCAGTAGTCTTAAGATTTAGAATAGATGTAGGTCTCTGGGTTACCTCTGTTAGGGGTAAAGATTGAGGGTATCAGTATTCAACCATAAGGGAGCACCCATTGTCTGGTGAGGACTGGGCAACGGAAGCTGACCTGAGAAGAGGAAGGTCCCCAGCTGCTGGGATCTTAACATCATCATGTACTTCAAAGGACACTGAACTGAGAAGAACTGGGTATTATTATTTTTCTTCCATCAAAATGCTCATGTGTCTTCCCATCAAGAAGAATTTTATTCTGTGCATGTCAGAGCTTGAGTGTCTTTGGGGTGGGAGAATAAGAGCTGGGAATCAGGTTGTATTCCTTATGAATAAGAATCAATATTTTTCTAAAATGTTTTCTAAAATTTTCTATAAATAGATAAAAGAAAGTCCAAATGGTCTCTGTGGTACCTTTGGAAAGCTAGATGCCCCTGTAATCATAGATTTGGCCCTAAGGTTATTAAAGTTATTATCAATGACTTGATTGCTTCCTCATTAAATCTGAAAATGGCACAAAGCTGAGGGGTTTGGCTAATGCACTGATAGAGTCAGACCCCAAACATATCTTGACTGGCTACAATGTTGGATGGATCTCATAAAATGAAATTTAGTGATAAATTTAAGCAGTATTGTTAAATGAAATTTAACAATGAATGCAAACTTTTAAGCCTTTAAAAATCAACTTCACAAGTAAATTGAAGGCAATAGGGCTTGTATTTAGCAAGCATTTACTATGTACTAAGCACTGTGCTAAATTCTGGGAAAATAAAGGCAAAAAGCTCTCAATCAAGAAGCTCACAATTTTATGGGAGAGACAGCAAGGAAGCAGCTATGTGCCAATAATATATATGTGGGACAAAGTGGTGATAATCTCAGAGGAAAGGCATTAAGATGAAGGGGCACTGGGGAAAGTTAGGTAATTATTCATCAGAAAAGAAGGTCTTCATGGTTTCTTCCATTTGTTTTAATTCTTCTCTGCAATATGACTAATGTGAAAATATATTTAATAAGAATATATGTGTAGAATCCATATAAGATTCCATGCATCTTGGGAAGAGGGAGAAAATATAAAAATTATGGAAGTGATTGTTGAAAGCTGAAAACAAATAAATTAATTATGTAAAAAAAAATTAGGGTTTTAGTGGACCCACATGCTCAATATGGGAAAATAGGATCCTATGATAACTGCGTAAAAGAATGCAATCTTAATCTACTACGTTGGATAGTGTAGTGTCCAGGATCCCTAGGGAGGTGACAGTGCCTCTGTACCTTCCCCTGGTCTTGTCATAACTGGAATTTTAGAGAATTCATTTATGGGGTGATATATTTTATGAAGAACATTATTAATTCGGAGAATAGCTGAGTGGGGCAAACAGATTAGTTAGCCTTGGGTTCATACTGGGTAAGGAGTGGTTCAAGCCTGACTGAAGATTTAGGGAGGGGGCATGATAGCCATCTTCAAACGTTAAAAGAGAGTCTTATGGAAAAGGGATTGCCTTTTTTCTATTTGACCTCCGAGGGCAATGGAAGTTGCTAACAGGACCCTTTTATGGTTCTTCAGGCAATTTTTGGTCTTGTCTGTGCTTTGTGACTCCATTTTGGAATTTTCTTGGCAAAGGTACTGAAATAGTTTGTCATTTCTTTCTCCAGATCATTTTACAGATGAGGAAACAGGCCAATAGAGTGAAGTGACCTGCCCCAGGGTCATAGAGTTAGTAAGTGTCTGAGGCTGGATTTGAATTCATGAACATGATTCCAAGCCCAGTGCTCTAGCCACTACCATCAAGCTGCCCTCAAAAGGAAACTTTAGGCTTGAGGTAAAGAAAACCTTCTTATTGTTAATTACACCAAAACCAAAAAAGTTAATAGACTGCCTTGCAAGTTACTGAATCGCTCTTGGATGGAGTTTTTAAGCAGCGTAGATGACCCTTTGTTAGGTGTATCATAAAGAGAATTCTTTCTTGACTAGATGGCCTAAGAGACTGCCTCTTGCCTCTGAAAATCTGTATTTTAGAGCTGGATGATGGATATACTAGAAAAATGGTTAACAACTGACTTTTGGGGGCGTTGGGAGTGGGGTGGATCCTTGTACTCACAGTACACTTCTAAGCTTTATGTTCGTTATTAACATTTTTCTCTATTACATTTTAAAGTCTAGACGGTCAACAAAGAAATGAATCAAGCCCTAATTTTGTAGTGTTTGCTGGTTTTGAAATGCAAATTTTCACACTGAAAATTTCACAATGGACTCTCCGGCTGGTTGAAGCTCCTTCAGCAGACGCCTTTGTGGAAGGGCCCTTAAGGAGCAACCAATCCAGTCTCTTCATTTTACCCATGAGAAAACCAAAGCCCTAGGAGCTACAGTGAGTTGTCCAAGGTCACACATACAGAGTATATAGGAGAGCAGGAACTCAAAATCAGATTCTCTTGACTTCAGCATTTATAAAGCACTTAGCACCAGGTTTGGCCCATAGTAGGCACTTTGTAAGTATTTGCTCCCCTGTTGGCTTATTCTCATTCCCAGAAGTTCTCATGGTCCTTCTTTCCCCTCTTTTAAGGAGTTCTGCCTCCCCCCCACCCACCCCAGCCCCTTCTCAGATTTCCAGCTTTCTGCAATCCCCCAAGGCTGAAGTGCTGACTGAAGGGACACTCGCATGGAGATCTCAAAGCCATTCCAAACTTTGTCTTCCTAGCTAACACTCCCCCTCCCCTTCCCCTGCTCCCAGCTTCCTTCAGCCCCCAGCTACATGACTGTGGTCAGAGGTAAGCTGCCCAGGAGGGACTGGCTCTTGGTCATGCTGAGAGTCACTCAGAAATCTCTTTTGAGCTTTTCTGGATGGCTTTTCACATTGGAATGTTTTAAGAGAGCAGCATGGATACAGGAAGGCCTGAAAGAGAGAAACTCAAAGCAAACATTGCTGGAGAAATATTAGCAGCAAGTGCCTCTTAAATAAAATTAAAATACACACATAGCGTGCTTTCTCCTCCCCTCCCCTCCCCTCCCCTCCCCTCCCCTTCCCTTCCCTTCCTTTCCTTCCCTTCCCTTCTCTCCCCTCCCTTCCCTTCCCTTCCCTTCCTTTCCCTCCCTTCCCTTCCCTTCCTTTTCCTTCCCTTCTCATCTCCTCTCTTTCCCCTCCTCTTCCCTCCCCTCTCCTCCTCCTTTTTCTCTTCCTTTTTTTGTCTTCCTCCTCCTCCTTCTTCTCTCTCTTCCTCCCCATCTCTTCTTTCCTCCACTCTCTCAGTCCCTCTCTTCCTCTGTCCCTCTTTTCTCTCCCCTCCTCTCTCGCTTTCTTTTCTCTGCTCTTCTTTTTTTCTTTCCTTCCTTCCTTTCTTCCTTTCTGTTTCTTTCTCTTTCCTATTTCACTCCCCCTCCTCTCTCTTCTCCTTCTCTCTGTCTCTCTGTCTGTCTCTCTCACACACACACTCTCTCTCTCTTTCACACACACACACACACACACACACACACACACACACACACACACACAAACTCTGCCTATCAAGTGAAGTCTGTCATTTAAGTATCTGATATTCCACCCCACCTCTACCTTCTTCTCCTTCACAGACCTGTTCCATTCCAACCACTCTTTCCACTGCTGAACCCTTTCAATACTCTCTAGCCTTTCACGTATACTCTTCAGTCTTGTATGAGTGACTGACTCTTCCCTTTTGTATCTTAAGCATCACTTATTAAATTGTAGAATGCTTCAAAGAAAAAAAAACTTTTTCTTCTTTCTCTCCTCCTCCCACCTGTGCTAGAGAATGTTTTCTTCCTCCTGGAAAGTTTATGAACTCATCAAACAAATCATGGGATCAGAGAAGCCCAAAGGGATTTAAAAGTCTCTGAGTCTATTTCCCTTTATTTTTGCAAATGAAGACTGATGCCCAGAATGGAGAAATTGATTTGTCCAAGAGCACACAGATGTCCCAAGTAGGATCTGAATTCAGGTCCTCTACTTCCTAGAGCCAAGATGGCATCTTTCAGCAGAGACTAAAGACCCATTTCAATCTTTCCTCTGACTGTATGACCCTGGAAAAATTATATTGCTTTTCCAATTCCTAGATAACTTCTTGGGACTTACCCATTAATTTATAGGTAGTAGCTTGAAGATATCACAAAACCTTATCTTTTAATTACCCTTGCCCAAAGTCACACAATTCAGTGGCAGAATCAGGATTTGAACCCAAGTCTCTTCCCCCCCATGGAGATTTCCTTGAGGGTAGGGGCTATTTTTGCTTCTCTTTGTATCATGGTTCCTGGCATGCAGTAGGTACCTAAGATATGCTTATTCATTGGTTGACTATCTCTAGATTGGGTGTACTTAATATAAATGAGCTGAAACTGTTAAGTAGAGAAGGATCCTCCCAACACTTTTCAATCATTTTTTTACATTTTATTTTATACCTTGTCACATAAGCCTTTGCATGCTTCATTTAAGAAATGTAAGAACTGTGTGTCTATGATAAGTTGGTTCATCAAAGACTTTTAGAAGCATCTTCTTTGGACCACAGATGTCCCAAATTCTCTGTAATCCATGGCAGTGACCCACATCTGCTTGAAACTGCTCAGTGATGTCACAATGGAGGCTCCAATCCACGTGGAGAACCATCGATCAGGAGGAGCTGTTATCTTGATGGGGATGCCTTTTGGGGCTTGCTTCTCTGTTTCTTTCATCAGCCGATCATCAAGTCCCGGAAACAAGGAAGAACCACCTGAGAGAAGAATATCCCCAAAGAGAGACTTCTGTATGTCAGCATCACATTTCAGGACACTATTAGAAACCATTTTGGAAAGCCCTGGGAGATGTATGCCAAGCTGTTCTGGGACAAAGAGAACCTCAGGTCCCTGGAACAACTGGTCTCCAAAGCGGATGACATTTCCGTCAGGAAGTTTGTAATCTCTCATGACTTCCTCAGGTCTCCTACTCAGTTCCTTCTCTGGATCTAAGGCCACATAGCATAGTTTTTCCTTGATGTCATCCACCAGTCCTTTGTCTAGTACACAAGGGAAGGATCGCCCACTATTTACCAGCAGTTGCAGGAGGTACTCGGTAATATCTTTCCCTGCCACATAAAGTTTGGAAACTGCATGAGGCAAGGAATATCCCTCAAACACAGGGACTGTGCAGGTGACACTGTTGCCGCTGTCCACCACTAGTCCTGTGACACAGGCTGAAGCATAGAGGGCCAAGACCGCTTGGTCAGACAGGTAAAAAGCTGGTACTTTGAAACTCTCAAACATCATCTCTGCTGTTTTCTCCCGGTTGTTCCTGGGGTTCAGGGATGGCTCTGTCATTAGCACTGGTCTCTCAGAGGGCTTAATCCCAAGTTCCCAGTCAAAGAGGTGTCTCCAGAGTTTTTCTATGTCTTCCCAAGATGTGATGATGCCACGCTCAATAGGATACTGCAAAAATAAGGAGTCTGATTTGTATAAAGCCTCCTCCCCAACATAATACAGCTTCTGATTCTGCTCTGGGCCACCCATTTTGAACCTGGGGTGTCCGATGACTGTGCTGATGACATGCCGAGGTCCTATCTCTCCCGACACACCAGCCTTGCACAGTCCTGACCCATTATCAAAGATTACAGCCGGAGTCTCTAATATGTGTGGGTTAAACATGCTTAGCTCATTCTCTGCTCACACTATCCTGTGTGCCACTCACCAAAATCAAAATGATTTCTGCTTCCCTCCCTCCCCTGCTTTATGACAACTGAGAAGCTCTTGGAATGTTGGAGGACCCAAGGTTCTGCGGTCCCCGCTGTGCTAGCACAGAGACAAGCTGGCCAGTGCAGAGAGTTCTGGAGGGGCACTCATCTTTGAGACATTGATCCAGTTTCCTTTAGTCAGTTTGAGGGCTGGACCTTTTCAAGGCTGATTCTTCCCCTATGTAATAATCAAGGCTAGGCAACCATTTTTCTGGGAGACTTTCCTCTCCTCACTCCTACCCCAGTCTATTGTCTGAGAGGAGTGAGATTCAGACCAGTGATGCCCAACAGACCAGCTCTTCCAATTTGGTGTCAAAGTATCTCAGAGAACGCCACTGAGCTGAGGAAAGGTGGACAGGTCCTCCAAACAACCCGATCCACAAGTCAGCCAGGAAGTTTGTGTAAAAGCCCCTGTCCTCAAGGACCCTACTCTCATGATATGCATAGACATGAAAAGATAAATCATAATAAAAGGCAAGTATACTAGAAAAATCACATCATTTTGTGTGTTGGAAGGAACCTCAAAGTCCATTTTAGTCTGACCGATATTCTAAAGGAATTCTTACTCTAATATACTCATTCAGTGTTTTCCAATCTCTGCTTGGAGACTTCTGACCCTCTAGGACTCATGCACCTATCTTTTTGCCAAAGGATGCTGGGAAACAAAAGAAAATATGGTCTGAGGATATGGGTTCAAGTCTTAACTCTGACACTTCCTGACTCTATGCCTGAAGTAAAGAAGCCTATATTATCGTTGGTATTGTAGAAACATTTTTCAATTGTGTCCAACTTTTTGTGACCCCCATTTGAAGTTTTCTTGGCAAAGATACTGGCCATTTCCTTCTCCAGTTCATTTGACAGGTGAGGAAACTGAGGCAAACAGGG
>JAJHZJ010000236.1:465024-612524 GCA_023548195.1 Bettongia penicillata ogilbyi
AGACATTTTTTTTGGACTGTGTATTCTCAGAGCTTAGTGCAATGCTTGGATAGTAAATGCTTGATGAATGCATATGGAAGGAAGGAAGGAAGGAAGGAAGGAAGGAAGGAAGGAAGGAAGAAAGAAAGAAAAAGAAAGAAAGAAAGAAAGAAAGAAAGAAAGAAAGAAAGAAAGAAAGAAAGAAAGAAAGAAAGAAAGAAAGAAAGAAAGAAAGAAAGAAAGTAAGAAAAGAAGGAAGGAAGGAAGGAAGAAAGGAAGGAAGGAAGGAAGGAAGAAAGAAGAAGGAAGGAAGGAAAGAAGGAAGGAAAGAAGGAATAAGGAAGGAAGGGAGAAAGAAAAAAGAAAGGAAGAAAGAAAGAAAAGAAGGTAGAAAGGGAGGGAGGGAAGAAGAAAGGAAAGAAAAGGAAAGAAAGGAAGGAAGGAAGAAAAAGTAGGAAGGAAGGAAGGAAGGAAGGAAAGGAAGGAAAAAAGGAAGAAAAAAGAGGAACAAAGGAAGGGAGCTTGAGCTCACTTAACCCTCTTGCACTAATTACTTGTGGTAATCTAGGCAATTCATATCCGGTCTTTAACCCTCAGTTTTCTTTATCTGTAAAACAGGGAGAATCCTTCCTGCCCCCCAACCATCCTCATAGGGCTTTGCAGGGCTCAAATAATATTTTTTTGTTGAGTTGTTCAGTCATATCTGACTCTTCATAAATCTTTTGGGGATTTTCTTGACAAAGATACTGGAATGGCTTACAATATCCTTCTTTAGCTCATTTTACAGATGAAGAAACTGAGGAGAACAGGGTTAAGTGACTTGCCCAGGTCCTACAGCTAGTAAGTGTCTGAGGCTGAATTTGAATCCAGACAGAAGAGTCTTCTTAATCCCAAGCCCAGTGGTCTTTCTACTGTGCCACCTAACATATGAGATAAAGGATGCCAAAGACCTATGTAGACTGCGAAATGGTGGTATATACATGTTAGGAAACATTAATAATTATGGTTATCTCATTTTTGGTAGAATTAAGATAGAAATGGTGTGAGGATGAGTTGCTATTCTTCTATTATCACTTTTTTATCTTAAGAAATGCTACAGATTTTTTGCCCACATAGATATATTCTTTTCTTTTGTAATTTAATAAGATTATTAGGATATTAGGTCATTTTGCCTCTTACAGAGGCAGCTAGCTAGATAGTGCAGTAGATAGAACACTGGACCTAGAGTGAGGAAGATCTGAGTTCAAATCTGGCTTCACATAATTCAGATAGACTAACAAAAGACTGTACTGTAAACTCAAATTCCAAAATATACTTGAAAACTCAGCAAGTTGCTGGTGCTGTTTGTACTTCATTCTGAAGGGGACCATGGCATCAGCGAGGTGAGGTCATGACATGCAAGTAAATTGGATTACAGTGAGGAAGAGCTGTGCTTCCTTTGGAGTCATCTGGGTCCAGTGGGATATAGATCAGGATGACTGGAGTGGCCCAGATGCAGTGAGGATCCTTCGCCTTTTTAAGCTAAGGTCCTTGACCTCAGTTTGACCGAGGCAATGTTCATTCAGTGATTGAGGATAAGTAAGAAATGAGACAAAGAATGACCTCGTATACAATAAAAAAAATCAATTGGTGAGGGAAAGACCTTCAGGATTTCTGGCAAAACAGAATCCAGTCTCAGACACTTAGAAGCTGTGTGACCCTGGGCAAGTTACTTAACCCTGTATGCCTCAGTTTCCTCATTTGTAAAATGAACTAGAGTAGAAAATGGCAAACCACTCCAAGAAAACCCCAGATGGAGTAATGAAGGGGTCATGACTGAAAATGACCACCACCAACAAAATCTGACATTTTAAGTTTTGAAAGTTTTTCCAAATTGTAGTTTGGAGAAAATGAATACTTAACATGGCAACATTTATTTAAATGGTATTCTTAAAACTTTTAGTGTTAGTATCATGTCTTGGGGACTGTGGACAATAGTGCTGTCTGCAGTAGTAGTATTAGTAGTAGAAATAACAATAATTAGCATTTCTATAGAATGTAAGGATTTTAAAGTGGTTTTTTTTTATTAACCAATACGATCTCATCTCTTTCACTCAGCAATCCTGGGATGAAGATATATTATTATCTCCATTTTTACAGATGAGGAAACTGAGTCAGACAGAGGTGAAGTGACCTGCTCAGGATCACAAAGATAGTAAGTGCTTGAGGTCACATTTGAACACAGATCTTCCTGACTCCAGGAAGGGCGAGCACTCTATCCATTGTGTCACCTATCTGCCTCAAAGTTCCAGTAAAATATATTTCTTGAATTCTCCAGTATATGTTGATATCTGAATTTGTAGTATAGGAATTTAATCTTAGTTTATAAAGGGTAGTGTGGTTATGTATAATTCTAATACAAGTTCTAATTATTGTCAATTAAATCAATGAGCATTTATTTTTCAAAATTTTTTTTATTGATTTCTTTTGCTTTTATATAGCCTAAATTTCCTCCTGTATTCCTCCCTTTTCTCCTCCCCAGAAGAGTCAACAAGCATTTGTTAGGCACCTACTATATACCAGTAACTATGCTAGGTTTTATGGCTACAAAGACATACACATACACACATGCATATATATATACATATACATACACAAAAATTTATACATGTGCATGTATATATGTATTTATTCATATTTATAATCTATCCATTTTAACCAACCATCCATCAATCCATCTATCTATCCATCTATCCATCCACCTATCCATCCATCCATCCATCCGTCCATCTGTCCATCCATCCATCCATCCATCCATCCATCCATCCATCCATCCATCCATCCATCCATCCATCCATCTCTTCTACCCTCAGGAAGGCATTCCACTAGATCAAGGGTTCTTTTTACACTTACTGGACCCTGAATATCTTGGCCAGTTTGGTGAACCTTATGAGTCCCTTCTCAGAATTACATTTACAAATATATAAGATACAATATATAGGAACACAAATAAAACCAATTATATTGGAATGCAGTTAACACTGTCTTTATCCTTACCTGTATCTCATTCTCAATCTCTGTCCCTATCTCTCTCTCTGTTTCTCTGTCTCCTTTTCTGTCTCTCAAGTTCATGGATCCTAGGTCTAAGAACTATTTCTCCAAAGCTACAATTCTATCATCCATATTTTATACATAGGGAAATTTAAGTTCTGCAGGTATTGTTTTGCCAGTGATCTCATAGCTCATATTTATAAAGTGAGAGGTTAAACTCAAATCTTTCTGACTCCAAGTTGAGTACTGTATCTACTATATAACACAGCCTATCTATATGTCTTCACAATTATGTATGCATGTACACATATACACACATGGACACATAGATACACATACATCCTTCAATCCATACTTTGTTGCATCTCAACTGCAGAGGCCGCATTGAGATAGATGTATATATGTATGTATGTATGGCTGTACGTATGTATATGTATTATCTTTGTTTCCCCTAAAACTTAGCAATAATTGCTGATATTAAAAAAAAACTGTTGCTATTTTTAATATTACCCCCTTCTCCCTTTAGAGAGTCATCCCATATAACAATGACAGCAAAAGAAGACAAAAGGGGGGAAAAATCCACTGTTCAAAACATCGAAAAATTCTGACATATGTTGTCTGAAAATATTTCAGGGTTCCATTCCTAGTGACCTCCTATGACTGCAGAGGAGTGTGTGTGTGTGTGTGTGTGTGTGTGTGTGTGCACGTATGTGCATGTGCTGGGGTGGGGAGAGGTTGAGGGGACAGGGAGGGATGTCATCTTCTGCCTCTTCCTTGGGGTTTTATAATTTCGCAATGTTCTCTTCTGATTCTTTAATACTGACTATTCTTTCCATCCATTGACCTTGTTCTAAATGAAATGTATATATTATTTCCTTGGTTCTGCTCACTCTGCATCCAATCATGCAAATCTTTCTATGCTTCCCTTTATTCATCATTTTTGTCATTTCTTGCCCCATAGTCATGGTTCTTTCCTTCCAGAGGTGTCCTGGTCAGTGTTGAACAGCTGTCTTTCTGGGGGAAAAATAAACCCATGATGACACGCTTTTAAATTTAATCTGCTTATTTTGTAACATTTTTTTTTTGTCACTTTAAGTTGATGAATGAATCAGATCCTGATTTATAGTGTTTGCTAATTTCAGAAATGTAAAAATTCTCATAAGGAAAATGTTAACAACTAGATTCTTCATGAGACAATAAGCGCTGCCCTCAGCACTTATTCAATTCATTATGTAATTATTATTATTAACTTAAGTATTAATTGATTTACTTATTAATATTGATAAATGAATAATTAGATTCCAATCTATCAATATTAATATATTATTGATTAATAAAGAATTATTCAATTCATGTATCACAATTTGCTTGATTATTCACCAATTCATGGACATTTATTTTTACTTTGCAACCACGAAAAGAGCTTTTATAAATATTGTGGTATATAGAGAAGCTTTCTTCTTTGCATCTGGACAGAATGATGGGACTGGAGTCAGGAAGACCTGAGTTCAGATCCAGCCTCAGATACTTACTGGCTGTGTGACCCCCGAGCAGGTTGTTTAAAAGCAAACAAAAAAAAAAAATCTTGCCTCAGTTTCCCCATTTGTAAAATAAAGATAATAATACCACCTACCTCCTAGGATTGATATGAGAATCAAATGAAATGATATTGGTCAAGTGTTCAGCACAGTGTCTGGCATACAATAGGACCTATATAAATGTTAGTTGCTATTATGATCTCTACTAATTTCCACTTGTTGCCACTGGACCCAGATGACTCTAGAGGAAAAAGTGAGGCTGGTAACTTTGCACAGCCCTGCCTCACTTCAATCCATTTCACTTGCAAGTCATGTCATCTTCCTGATGTCATGGTCCTCTTTGAGAAGGAAGGACAACTATCTATCTATCTATCTATCTATCTATCTATCTATCTATCTATCTATCTATCTACCTATCCATCTATCTATTTCAGTGCAGCCTGTGAAGCTGAGATGCAACAAAGTATGGATCAATTCTCTGCTGCCTGTGCTAATTTTAGTCTAACAATTAACACCAAGAAAACACAGGTGCTCCATCAGCCTCCACCACACCATCCATACATGAAACCATTGGTAGCAGAAAATGGAGAAGTTTGAGTGCTGTGGATAAGTTCACTTACCTTGGTAATGTACTTTCCAGGGATGGACACATTGATAATGAGGTTGAGGCATGCATTGCCAGAGATAGCTCAGTGTTTGGGAGGCTCTGAAGGAAAGTATAGGAGAGAAGAGGTGTTAGACTGATTACCAAACTGAAGTTCTACAGAGCTGATGAGCTAACCTTATTGTTGTATGCCTGTGAGTACTGGACCATGTCATACCAATGCCATGCCAGGAAAATAAATCTCTTCCATTTAAATTATCTTAGAAAGATGCTGAAAATCACCTGGCAGGATGAGGTGCCAAACACTGAGGTCCTTAACCAAACTAAACTGTCAAGCATTTAAACTCTATTTCAGAGAGTGCAACTCCAATGGACTGGCCATATTGTTCAAATGCAAAATGTACACTTGCTAAAAGATTACATTTTGTGGAGAATTCACACAGGCCAAGTGATCACATGGTAGTCAGAAGAAGAGGTACAAGGACATTCTCATGGTCTCTCTCAAGAACTTTGGATTTGATTGTGCAACATGGAAGACACTGGCACAGGACCATTCAGCATGGTGTGCCCAGAAAGGGTGTTGTGCTTTATGGGCAAAGTAGAATTGAAACAGCTCAAAGGAAATATGGGACACACAAATTTAGAGAATCCACCCCAAATGTTCACATGAACTATTTGTTTTTTCCCCCAATTTATTAAGTTATTCATTTTTAGTTTTCAACATTCACTTCCACAAGTTTTAAATTTTCTCCCTTTCTCTTCCCCCTCCCTCCCCAAGATGGTATGAAATCTGATATGGGCTCTACACATATATTCCTATTAAATACATTTTCGCTTCAGTCATCACATGGGCTATTTGTGCCCAACCTGTGGTAGAGCATTCCAAACTCGTGTTCTTTTGATCAGCCATAGTCGGACACACTGAAACTTGACTCTAGGATGTCTTTATGATCCTCTTCAAGAACAAAGGATAATCTATCTATCTATCTATCTATCTATCTATCTATCTATCTATCTATCTATCTATCTATCCATCCATTCATCTATCTATCTATCTATCTATCTATCTATCTATCTATCTATCTATCTATCTATTTACCTACCTATCATCTATCTACCTATCCATCTACCTATCTACCTATCATCTATCAATCTATCTATCATTTGTCTATCTATCTATCTATCCATCTATCTACCTACCTATCATCTATCTACCTACCTATCATTTGTCTGTCTATCTATCCATCCATCTATCTATCTATCTATCTACCTATCTATCCATCCATCCATTCATCTATCTATCTATCTATCTATCTATCTATCTATCTATCTATCTATCTATCTATTTACCTACCTATCATCTATCTACCTATCCATCTACCTATCATCTATCAATCTATCTATCATTTGTCTATCTATCTATCCATCTATCTATCTATTTACCTACCTATCATCTATCTACCTATCCATCTACCTATCTACCTATCTATCATCTATCAATCTATCTATCATTTGTCTATCTATCTATCCATCTATCTATCTATCTCTCTATTTACCTACCTATCATCTACCTATCCATCTACCTATCTACCTATCTATCATCTATCAATCTATCTATCATTTGTCTATCTATCTATCTATCTATCTATCTATCTATCTATCTATCTATCTATCTATCTATCTATATCTACAGCTGTCCAGCTGGGTATAAATAACTGTAACGATTTGAGGAGGCAGGCACAGCTGGGGCTTTTTTGGAGGACGTGAGGGTAGACTAACTAAATGCTACAAGGGTTGGTCTAGGTGGTTGCTGAGAATCCCAACAAGCTCTTAAATTCTATGATCTTGTGAGAGTGTTTCCCGAAATCTTTCTCCCTTCCCCTCCTCCCATCCTCAACTTCATTTGGATCCAACTGGGCCTTGCATTTATTGGGGGTAGCCTCCAGGCCCTTCTGGAGCGTTGCCCCACACCCAATGGCACAAGCACATTTATGAACTGTGGCTTCCCTCTGAAAAGCAGACCCTGGAGTTTACAATGAAAGGGCTTGATTCATAAATAATTGAACACCCTATTTATAGGCCGATTCTTGCTTACTTTACTCAAAAAGTGCTGAGCGGACTGTTTCCATATGAAGTGGCCCCAATTGGTGATTTATTAAAGACCCTCATTCACTACAGCAGAGTTCACGGAAGCTCCACACCCTCACCCCCATCCTGTACCCAACTTTTCAGATGGGTAAACTGTGGTAGCCCTTTCGGAATGTGCAGTGTGGATGTGGGTGTGCGCGCGCGCATATGTGTGCGCGTGTGGGCTTGCGTCCCCAATGCAAAATTGAAAGGAAATGGAAAGTGGCAGCAACCAAGAGGGTAGACCTCTTTCCAAGAAAGTATGCTGTTAAGGGGGCTTATTTCACCCCTCCCTGAACACCATTTCCTGGCCTATTTTTAAGGAAAGGACATGAGGATGGTGTGGTATAAAGTGTAGGGGATCTCCCACATCTGAGGACCTAGATTTGAATTTCAGCTCTGCCACTTGGCTCTTGGTGTGACCTTGGAACCATAGCTCTTTCCACATCTGTATAATGGACACAATATTAACAATAGCTAGCATTTACGTAGCCCTTTAAGGTTTGTGAATTGTTGCGAATTGTTTGTATTCAACATGTATCTCATTTGATGAGACAAATGGCCTATGAGGGTCTTTTCAGTTGAAAAGCTCTAATTCTCTCTGATACCTAAGGAGAAAAAAAAAGCCAGATGTCATTGAGATAAGTCAAAGCCTTGGCATGTAGGGTTGTGCAGAGCAGGAAGTAAAGAGAGCTCATAACTAGGAGTGAGGAGAGAAAAGCAGGGGTCAGCACTGGGAGGGGGGGCTGCAGGGCGAGGGCGCTTAACAGTAACAATTCCCATTTATGTGGTAGGGAAGTTTAAATATTATTAGTCTTATGGACAGATGAGAAAACTGAGGCTCAGTCCTGTTTGTACGCCAGGTGAATGTCTGAGATGTTTCAAACCCAGTTCATGTGGAACTAAGTCCAGCTTTCTTTCCATTGCAACCAAGTTGATTACAAATATTTTCAGTGGTCTGTCTGATCTATACTTGTATCTGAGAGTACTCTTTTTAAAAAAAATTAAATTTAATTATTTTTCTTTGTACTGCGATAAGCTTTTTTTTTTTTTAACATTTAAGCAATTTTGAGTTCCAGATTTTCTCTTTCCCTCTAGCTTGTCTCCTACTCATTTTGAAGGAAAGTAATATGATATATTTGGAAATAACCTAAGATGATACTGGTACCTTCAATGGGGACATAGCCATTGAGTTGGGGAACAGGGTATTATGTACTGGATATTAGGCAGAAACTGTGCATCTTGTAAATCAAAGAGAGGAGATGACCTCTGAAGTTTCTTATCAACTCAAGGATTCTGTGGGTAATATTAATTGCAGCATCATAGATGTATTCAATTAGTAAAGTGCCTGGCACATAGCAGGCATTTAATATTTACTGACTACCTGGCTGACATAGAACTAAAAGAGAAATTAAGTACCCACAGTCTCACAGATTTAGAGCTGGGGGACTTCTTGGAAGTCATTTTACACATGAGGGAACTGAGGTCCAAATATATTAACTTATTGTAGGCAGCTAGGACATACAGTATAAAGAGCGCTGATCTGGAGTCCGGAAGACCTGAGTTCAAATTTGACCTCAGACACTTACTAGCAGGTACCTAGGGGACCTAGACTACTAGAATTAAGTGGTTTGTCTCCTTATTTTCAGAATGTCCTGGAGAAAGAAAGAGGGAAGGAATTCTTCACTCTCTAATATAGCACAGTGAAGTAGAAAGAGTATTGGCTTTGGAGTCAGACTACCTAGCTTCAAACCCCAAGGGTGCCATTTGCTGCCTGGGTGATGTGGGGCAGGTCTCATCATTTCTCAGGGACTGTTTCTTCATCTATAAAATGGAGGCTTCATAGGACCAGAGTTCTAAAATGGACCTCTCAGATGTTTTTGCTACTTAGTTATTTCAGTCATGTTCCCATTTCGTTTTTTTCTTGACAAAGATACTGATATAGTTTGCCCATTTCCCATTCATTTTACAGATGAGGAAACTGAGGCAAGCATTATTGAGTGATTTTCCCAGGGTCACCCAGCTAGTAAGTGTCTGAGGTCCCGTTTGAACTCAGGTCCTTCTGATTCCAGGGCTGGTGCTCTCTGCACTATGGCATCCCCTCGCTATCTTGTGATATCTCTTTCCGCCACTGTTCCCACTCCTTTTTTCCATTGCAGGCTCCAGTAATCTCTCAATACCTAGTTACTCTACTCTCTCCCCTCTCCAGACCCTCCTCCATTCCGATACTAAACATCCCTAAACCAGAGTCTTACGCCCCTGGGAGCCTCAGTGCCTCCCTGTTTTCATTGTTTTGGTTTTGTATTTAAAACCCATCACAATCTGACTCTAGCCTATCTTCTGGACTGACTTCATGTTGCACCTTTTAAGACACTCTTTTTTCCAAACAAACCATCCTATTTGATTTTTTTCCCACATATAGATTCCATTTCCCACCATTTTGCCTTTGTGTAGGCTGTACTCCACGCCTGGAATGCTCTCTCCTCTCCTCTGCCTCACCTCTCTCTCTCCTTGACTCATCTCATAGCAACCTAGTTTGAAAGTCTGAAAGAACTTTGAACATCATCTAGTTCAACCCCCTCATATTGCATTTGAAGGAACTGACCCCTATGGAGAAGTGAAACCAATCACTCAAGGTCACACAGGTAATAGGAGACAGGACCAGGATTTGAAACCAGGTTCTTTGATTCTAAATATGTTTATATAAATATCTAAATAAAATATAAATATATAGAATAGGTAATAATTCTATCATAAATATACAAATATTACATATTTATGTAAATATCTAAATAAAATATAAATAGATAAAAATGAGTTACATAATAATAGGTAATAATTATATTATAAATATTATATAGTTATATAACTAAATATCTAAATAAAATATAAATATATAAAATAATTAGTTACACACAAAATAGGTATATCAATCATAATAAAAATATATGAATATCTATCTGTATAAATAAATATCTAAACAAAATATAGATATGTAAAATAATTAGGTACATACATAATACATAAATAATTAGGAACGTACATACATACGCTAAATGAAAGATACTCCTCCTCCCAATGAAATTATCCCTATAGTTTGCTTTGTACATAATTGTACTTACTTACTTGATTCCATGTTGGGTCCCTCAGTATCATGTTATCTTTTTGAGATCAGGAACTATTCGGATTTTGTCACTGATTCTTCAGCACCTAGGATTGTTCCTGGAACCTCGAAGCAGTTTTGAGAAATGCCTGATGGACTGAATTATGTCGAAGACGTGCCCATGGTTAGAGAGAGCAACATCCACAGTTCACAAATACAATTTAAAAATATCTGCATGGAGCCTGAGTTCTCTTGGAAGGATCACTCAGGAACTGTGCCTCCTATGAAGAAGGAGCTTAACATCTGCTGATTGAATTGATTGGCTTTCTGTTAAATGAGGAGTCTGAGTAGGTGACCTATCAGCCCTAGCGATCCCAAAACTAGTTAGCATGTGTTTACTGGGGATAAATCCAAATCCTGCTTTCCCATTTATTATTGGTCTAAGCATTTCTCCTAAATAGGCCCCAGTTTTCTCCTTTGTAAAACAAAGGAGTAGGGACAGAATGGTCTCTGATGTTCCTTCCAGCCTTTGCTAGAATTCTAAGATTCTCCCCTGCCCTGGGGCCAGCTCTGACCTTTTCCATCCCCTACTTCCTGCCCTGGTTCTCCATCAGTAAGTAACCCCACTCTGCTGCCTAATACAATCCTTACACCATCTCACCCACATTTTTCTGAACCCAAAGTGACATATCCATCACCCATTTGACAAGCAGTGGGACAGACTGGCGTTCATTTCCCTTCAAAGTAACAAGCAGGACTTTGTGGGACTCAGCGGATGTGTCAGGATGGTGGGAGGCCTTGGCCTCCTAGCCCTACTCCCCTCTTCTCTCCTGCTTTCCCATAAAATGTTTATTATCTTTTTGAATTATAGTTTCCATGTTTACTTTTATGCATGGGGGAAGCAGGTCTGCAATTGTCAGGTGGGACAGGCTTGTTTTTATATTTTACGTCTGGGATAGCATGCTCTGAGACAGGGTGATTGATAGGCCTTTCAAAATGGATTAAACTGCAGCTCAGAGCCTTCAGAGAAAATACATTTCTGGAGGGCCAGTGGCTAACTTGGGAGTGTCCTTATTAGCTGATGTCCAGCATTTATGGCCTTCAAGTCTGGCCTTCAAGGAATCTTTCTCAATAGGTTAGCACTTTTCCTTTGTCCATGGCTTGAGGTAGATGACCTCTTGGTACTGGAGCCCTTGGGAAGTCATGTAGCATTTCTTAAGCACCTACTCCTAGCCAACTACTAGGGGCAGCTAGGTGGTGTAGTGGACAGAGCACTGGACCTGGAGTCAGGAAGACATCTTTCTGAGTTTGAATCTGGCTTCAGATACCTACTAGCTGTATGACACTGGACAAACCACTTCATCCTGTTTGCCTCAGTTTCCTCATCTGTAAAATGAGCTGGAGAAGGAAATAGCAAATCACTAGATGTATGACCCTGGGAAAGTCACTTCATCCTATTTGCCTCAGTTTCCTCATCTTTCAAATAAGCTGGTGAAGGAAATGGCAAACCCCTCTAGCATCTCTTTCAAGAAAACTCAAATGGGGTCACACAGAGTTGGACACAACTGAAAAATGACTCAACATGATGACCATGCTATCTGTCCAGTGCCAGGTGGTCAGTGTCACTGGGTCACAGATTACTGAGGTGGGGGAAGGAATAAAATATAAGAAGCCTGAAAAGTTAAGGAAGTATCTAGGTTATGAAGGGCTTTGAATACCAAACAGGGCTTTAGATTTGATCCTGGAGGTGATGGAAGCCATTGGAGTTATTGAATAGGTGGGAGGTTACATGATCTGACTTGCACTTTTGAAAGATGACTTTGACAGCCAAATGGAGGATGGACTGGAGTGGAAAGAGGCTTGGGTCAGAGAGACCCACCAGCACCTACTGTCATAGTCCAGGTGTGAGACAATGATGCCTTATGCCACAGTGGTCGTAATGTCAGAGGAGAGAAGAGGATGTACACAAGTGATGTTCTGAAAGTAGACATAATAGAACTTTGCAACGGATTGAGTATGGTGGGTGAGAGAAAATGAAGAGGAGATGAAACCTAGATCTTGGCTGCCACTTTTGTAAAGTGAAGAGGATGTATGAAAGGGTCCCTAAAGCCTAAGAACTATCACTTTATTAGTCAAAAGTCATTGACTACTTAGAGTTTCATCAGGCTTCTCATAGATAGACAGGCAGATTGATAGATAAATAGATTAGATACATAGTTAGGTAGATAAATAGAAGAATGGATGGGTGAAGAGCTAGCTAGCTAGCTAGAGATGGATAGATGGATAAATTAGATTACTTGATTAGTAATATGGATGAATGAATAGATAGATGATTGATAAATGAGTGATAAATGGATAACAGACAGGTAGATGACTAGATTAAAAAGATGGATGGTAGATGACTAATAGAGGATAGAAAAGTAGATGGATAGATTAGAAAAATGGAGGATGGATTGATAGATGGATAGAATAGATGGTTAGATTAGAAAGATGGATGGATGGCTAGGTAGATGATTGATAGATGAGAGATGGGTGATAGATTAGATAGATAGATGGATAGATTGGAAAGATAATGGATTGATTGATAGATGAGAGATAGATGGATAGAATGGACTGGAAAGATACATGGATAGCTAGGTAGATGATTGATAGATGAGAGATGGAGGATGGAGAGATAAATAAATGGGTAGGCTAGAAAGATGGTGGAAGACTTGATTGGTTAGAGATAGATGGATGATAAAGACACGGATAGAATAGATGATTAGATTAGGAAGATGGATGGATAGATAGATGATTAATAGATGAGAGGTAGAGCAGCACAAGTGGTGGGCAAAGCACTAGGGATATAAATACAGTTAAACAAGAAAGTTCCAACCCTCAAGGAACTTTGATTCTAATTAGGGCAGACAATAGAAAGTGGAATTGGAAGAATGAGGGCAGCAAGAAGAGAAGCCAGAAGGAATGGGAGTAGAGGATGGTGAAAAAAGAAAAGGAAAAATGGAGATAGGGGAAGAGGGTGAGAATAAGGATATTAGAAGGATCTTAGGACCACAGGATTGTAGGGGAGGCACACGCACACACACACATACATACAGACAACACACTCTCACACACACACATATATACATTTTCCCTATAATCCTGTGCTCCTAATATCCTTCTACTATCTATCTATCTATCTATCTATCTATCTATCTATCTATCTATCTATCATCTATCATCTATCCATCTATCTGTTTTTATCTATCTATCATCTCTATATGTTTCTATCTTTCAATCTTTCTGTCCATCATCTATCTATCTAACTATTATATATCTGTCTATTTCTATATTTAAATATTGTATGTTTATATGTTATACATAATATATTATCATACATACTATATATATATATATATATATATATATATATATATATATTTCTAGAGCTGGATGAGGGCTCAGGAGACATCTAATCCACCACTTCCTCCTTTTACAGATGAGGAAACTGAGGTCCAAGGAAGTTGTGTCACTTAGGAAAAGGATAAAAAGGAGGAAAAAAATAGTAAAAAGAAGGAGTCAGGAAAGGCGGGAGGATGTGTCAAGAAATTCAGTGGAGAAAGTCAGGGAAAACACAGATGCCTAGTTGGAAGCCATTGGGTCTCTGCTCACTTCAAGTAGAAGCTGTGGGACCATTTCTGGAAGCAAAGGAGCAGGTGGCAGTTAGGTGGAAAAGCAAATGGAGTGCTGTGTCTGGGATCAGGAAGACCTGAGTTCAAATATGCCCTCAATCATTTCATTAGCGGTGTGACCTTGGGCAAGTCATTTAATCTCTGTTTGCTTTAGTTTCCTTAGTTGTAAAATGGGGATAATAAAAGCATTTACCTCCCAGGGTTTTTGTAAAGACCAAATGAGATAGCACAGAGTTTGGCAGTATAAATGTTAGCTATTATGTTGCAGAGGGGATTCTTGCTCAGGTAGCAGTTGGACTTGGTGGTCCCTGAGGTCCTCTCTTATTCAGAAATTCTGGCTTCTGTGATTGTAAGTTGCACGTTGCAATGACAATGGACATGACAAGTCTTTGTGACCATTCTGAGGGTGGTTTCAATCCTGCCAATTTCCCCTAAGGGCATCCTCTGAGCCCCACTGACAAGTAATCTCTCCCAGTATCCCAGAGAGTCATTGGGCTGTCATTTATTCTCTCAGAGTCTCAGTTACTTATTTGTAAAATGGGGATAATGAATGAACAGTATTCAGTTCTAAAAAACCCTCCTCTGATTTCATCCGTGTAGGGAAGGTCCCATCAAGGTGGATCATAACCCACTCTGTTGCCTACAGATCTAGGGACTTGCACAGGGTCATACAGCTGGTGCATAGCAGAAGAATCTTCCTTACTTGTAATTGGCCCTCTTGCCTCTACGGAGAACCATGACATCTTTTTTTTATTATCATTAGACACTTACTATATACTTAATAATAATGATAATAAGAGAACTTGCCTCACAGGGTTGTTGTAAATTTCAATGAGATCAAGGCTGCAATGAATATTGCAAACTTCAAAAAAGCTGCATAAATGCCAATTATTAATATTACATCTATTACGATCATTGCTATCATTATTGTTGTGGTTACAAATGTCTCTCTGAATTTCTAAGCTAGGGAGATTTCTATATCTTGTTTTCCCCTTGAATTGTGATGGGAGTAGTTGAGTTTCAACCAGATCACCACCAACAACATTTGTTTAACTCACAATACTTACTGAACCTTTGGCCACCAGGAGAAAGAAGGAAGGGAGTGAGCACTTATGAGAGGTGCTCCATACCAGGTACTGGGCTAAGCACTAGAGATGGAAATGCAAGCAAAAAGAAAGACAGCTTCTGTAGTTATGAAGCTTCCATCCTAATGGAAGAGGAGGCAGGTGCCGAACACACACACATAGACACTTACATGCATGCTCATGCACACCTGTACTCATGCATACACACATGTGCACACACATGCACACACACATAACAAGTGTGAATGCCTAAAGACAGCTCATGACTAACATTCCAAGCACCAGATTAGCGTCCTAAAATAGCGTCCAAATCTCTTCCCATATTCATCAGGTGTAACTCTCTAAATGACTTCTTAGAATGAGCAAGTGATGGAGTGAGAAAAGACCTTCGAGACTGGAAAAAGAAAGAAAGACTCATTTAAGTTTTAAGGCTCCATTCAACTCAACTCAATTCAATTGGACTCAACTCAAGCATTTCTTGGGTACTGGCACTTTATATCACCCACTGGTGATACCAAGAAACAAACAAAACAAAACAATCCCTTCCCTCAGGGATCTCACCCTCTACTTTGGGAAAATCTATTCATAATAGGTAAATACAAAGTATCTGCAGAGGTTGTAAAAATCACTTTGGGTTGGGGTAAGAGAGAATATTAAGATTGGGCTCAGGGAGGGAATTGAGATCAGGAAAGACCTTGTGTAGGAGAGGTTCACTTTAGTTTGCAGAAACCTTCCAGAGGTAGAAAATATGTTAGTATCCTTACTTTAAGGAGAAAGAAAGTGATTCAGAGTAGAGTGGTGTGGACTTAGTTGCCCAAGGTCAATGATTACAGCTGAGGGTTTTTGGAGTCCAAGTTTAGCCATCTGTTTAATATCCTTGTTAAGTCATTTTTCAGTTATGTTTGACTCTCCATGACTACATTTGGAGTTTCCTTGGCAGATACTGGAGTGGTTTGCCATTGCCTTCTCTAGCTCATTTTTACAGAGAAGAAAACTGAGGCAAACAAGGTTAAGTGACTTGTCCAGGATCACACAACTAGAAAGTATCTGAGGACAGCTTTGAACTCAGGAAATAAGCCTTCCCAGTTTCCAACCTAGTGCTCTGTCCACTGCAGCACCTAACTGCCCAGCTAGAGATTAAAATTGTGATCCTCTATCCAGATTTTCTGATAGTAATAGTCTCTTGACTTCCAATGAATTGTTAGAAGTATTATGAAATTTTCAAAAGTAAAATTAGTTTTAATGAAGGGGAAAATGTAGGATATACCACCTTTGAGACAGCTATGTCTTTGGGTATGATGAAATCACATATGGTGTTGTAACTTCATCAAGACTAAGAAACATTCCCTCACTTCTAATGTGGCGATAATACTTTTACCTCCAGAGGTGGGTATTAGGAAAATGCTTTGCATGTGTCAAGGCACTTTGAAAGGTAAGCAAATATTATTATTTATAACTAAACCTGTGATTTCCTTGGTGAGGTCACTGCGTACCTTTCTTTCTGTGTCTCTTCTGTCTCCATCTCACCATTTCTCTCTCTCTCTCTCTCTCTCTCTCTCTCTCTCTCTCTCTCTCACACACACACACACACATTCTGTTTCTCTCTCTGTTTTTCTCTCTGTGTTCCTCCCTCTCTCTGTTTCTCTCTGTGTGTCTGTCTTTCTCTTTTCTCTCTGTCTCTTTTCTCTCTCTCTCTCTCTCTCCCCTTGCCTCTTTCCTTCCATCTCAAACAGAACTGTACCCACATGTTATTATTTTGTACTCAGATTCCTAGAGATTGGGGGACACAGGAAGAATTGGAAGCAATGAGTCGATTCCCTCCAGACTTCACAATTTCTTGGCATCTACAGTAAATGCAGTTACCTCTTGCAGTTGAATTTGAGCCCAGTTTATTTTGACAATTGTTCATTATTATTGTGTGAATTTCTAAATAATAATAATAGCTGATATTTATATCATGTTTTACTAATATGACCTCACTTGTTCCTCACAACACCTCTGGGAGAAAAGGGCTATCTTCTCCCTATTTTCTAAATGAAGAAACATCTGCAGGCAGAGATCAAATGACTTGCCCAGGGTTTCAAAGCTAGTAATGTCTGAGGCTGGATTTGAACTCAGGTGTTCCTGAACCTGAGACCAGTGTTGTACCACTTAGTAGTCTAAAATTGCAGAAGAAGCCCACTATTGAGATTGTTATCTTATCCCAGTCCTAAATTTGTGTTACTTATTCCTTAAAATGATAACTTTAGAACTAGAATGGCTCTTAGAACCCAACAAATTCAGCCTTCTCATTTTACAGATGAGGAAACTGAGACCTTATAGAAATTAAATAACTTGCTAATGACTCACAGATAGTAAGTGTCCAAAGCAAGACTGGAATTCAGATCTTCTAACTCCCAAACTATACAGTTTTATGGGAAGGAAGAACCTTTGGTTTATCATGTAAAGCAATGAGACTGTTAACAAACAGCTCCTTTTTTCTCCCTTAGCATGCTGGCCAAGAAAGGACATATGAACACTGAAATGAATGGGGTTCCTGCAACCATCCCCAACTTCTCTTCTCCACACTCCCATCTTTAGCTCTGGGGGGGGCACATTTTGACTCTTGCTAAACCCCCAGTTGAAACCTCAGGTTGAACTGTTAAGGACAAAAAGCAAAATACTGTCTCTCCCCTTCCCTGGCCCCCACTACCAGGAGCTCTGTCTGCAGAGGTTCCAGAACAAAAGACTGTTTTTTAATTTGTTCTCTATCGGAAACACAGGAGGAGAAAAATCGATGTTTCCTAAATAGGCAAGAAGTCACCACTGCCTCTGTGGGGAAAAAGGCTGATTTCGAAGTGTATTAAATCCCTACCCAGAGGACAGTACAGCCCAATTATAAAGTCAACAGAAAAGCTTTGGACTGTCTGCCCTGCTAGGTAGAAGCTGCAGCGTCATGTCCTTCCACACCCTGGATGATGGTAAACTGACTTGGGAATTCGAGGGATAAATTAGCCTGGGACACTATTTCTCAGAGGATCATGAGAGATGTTAGAAACTGCATCTGCGATAAATAGTCAGGAAGGCACCAACTCCCCCTAAAGATTCAAAATTAAATGCAAATAATTTAAAATCGTACTTTGAAAGAGTGCTCAACTCACTCAGAGCATGCCATTTCCCATCTGGAGAAAGAAAAGCCTTTGTATTCTGAGAAAAGTTAGGATAAGGAGCTGGCCTACAGAACCTTCAAATACCTGCTGGAAAATGGAGGCACATGGTAAAAAGGTTAGTTCGACATTTTTCACATTATAAATGGCAGGCATCCCTTCAGAAAACCAGCGGGGACGGAAAAGATTTATTATCTTGATATAGTTTCCACCAAAGGTAAAGGAATTTTCATCACTGCCAAATTCCCCTTCTAACAATTTTCAATAAAGTGTGAGGGAAAGGACTGGAATGAAACTGAGTCTATGGGAATCCTTGGATCATTGGCTATTTGAGTCTGAATGGGACCCTCAGAGATTTTTAAGTCTGGACCCTGTAGAACACTGGCTCTTTCACCATGGCAGGCTGATGACCTTCACGAAACTCCCCAAGGAGGGATTTTTAAATGAGAGCAGGTCATGTATCTCTGACCTGGAGCCATAAAGCAACTGAGACACTGGAATAAAACAGGCTCCAGCTGAGTCTAGGCACTCAAGGAGGGAGGGAGCTGGTCCCAAACCAGTGCCAGCTGTAACTTTCAGGTGACCCAATGTCCTTCACAGTGCTGTGACTGAAATGATCCTCAGTTCTCCGTGGACTCTGTGGCACGGTATTGACATAATTTGGTACTTCTCCAGGAAGGCTCAGAAAAACTTTGGTGTCCTAATAGCTACTTATCAAGGAAATGGGATGACTTCACAACACACCACAGCACATCACCACCACCACCACACATAAAACGATATACATTAAGCTATGAAAGATAAATCTAGAACTGAAAATCTTATGAGACTTAGTAGCATCTTGAAATCAGAATGATAGGAAGAAAATAATGAAGGCTCTTAACACTTATGTAACATTAGTCTTCATGTGCACTTTTGAAACCTGAAAGTGGTCCCGTGCCAGATTTGGAAAGTGCTGTAATAAAAACCTGTACCACATTAATGAAATACAGGATCTATAACCCCAAGGCAAGTATAGAAAGAAGGAAAAAAGGAGAAGGAGAGGAAGATGATGATGAGGATTGTTGGACAGCCTGAAAGCCCTTGATAAATGAATGAAAAACTTACAAAAATATTTTTTGGAATGAGCAGATATCACTTTGTTGATAAATTGTAAAGGACAACAATTACATAGCTTCATGTATATACTTATTGTCTCCTTATTGGAATGTTAGCACCTTATCAATCTGATGAATATGAGGAAAAAAATCCCAAAATTGCTTTGATTTAAATTTTCTTAATTATTAAGGATTTGGAGAAACTTAAATATTATATAAACACATTATATACATTGCTTCTACACACACATACACAGACACACACATGTGTGTGTTTGTCCTTCATTGCTGAAGAAGATCATGCCATCAGAGAAATAATGACATGACTTGCACTTGACTTTGTTTTGAGTGAGGGAGGGCTGTGCAGGTCAACAGCCTCACTTCTCCTCCAGAGTCATCTGACTCCAGTGACCAGATATTCATCAGGATGACTGGAGATGATCCAAGATGAGGCAATTGGGGTTAAGTGACTTGTCCAAGGTCACACAACTAGTGAGTGTCAAGAGTCTGAGGTGAGATTTGAACTCAGGTCCTCCTGACTCCTGCACCACCTAGCTGCCCCTATACATATACATATTATATATATGTAAACAGATATAGACAGTGTGGATTTCTTCTTTTGAAAACTGCCTATTCATATCTTCAGACAATTTCTCAATTGAGAAATGGCTCTTATTCTTATAGATTAGTATCAGCTTTTTATATATGTTCGAAATATAATCATTATCAGAGAAACCTGCTGCAAAGAGTTTTCCCCAGTTGTTTTCCTTTTGATGTTAGTTTTACTGTTTTTTAGCCAAATGAAAAAATATGTTGGGGGGAGAAGCCAAGATGGCGGAGTAGAAGGATTCACATATGCTATCTCTGAACCGACAGCCCATAAAATACCTGTAAAGAAGAACTCCCAACAAATTCTGGAGCAGTGGAAGCCACACAACAATGGAGTGGAGGAGATTTGTATTCCAGAGAGCCTTGAAAAACTGACACCAAAGGTCCATTGTGCACTGGACCCAGAGCAGAGCTCAGCCCTGCCTTGGCCACATGGCACTGAGAGGAGAAGATCCGAACAGGCTTCAGGGACAGAATCTCCAACAGCCTCGCAGTTCCCTCCACCCACAGGTGCAAAAGTCGGGGAGAGAGCCTGTTTGACTGACCGAGAGGGGAACAGGGTATCTCCATTATTCAGGCCCCTCAGGAGGCAGCAGCAGATGCAGCAGTGGACAGGGGCTCCCAAGGCAGATACGAGCTCAGATCCATTATTGAAGGTCTCTGCATAAACTCCCTGAGGGAATTGAGCCCCTGGTGGCAGCCCTGCCCCTACTTGAGCCCCTGAACTTAATCTCACACTGAATAGCAGCCCCACCCCCAGTGAAAGTCCTGAGGCTGGGGAGCAGCATTTGAATCTCAGACCCCAAGCACTAGCTGGGTTGATCTGGAGGCAAGGTGGGTGTGGAAAGGAATCTCAGAAGTCAAGTAACTGACTGGGAAAATGCCCAGAAAAGGGAAAAAAATAAGACCATAGAAGGTTACTTTCTTGGTGAACAGATATTTCCTTCCTTCCTTTCTGATGAGGAAGAACAATGCTTAGCATCAGGTAAAGACATAGGAGTCAAGGCCTCTGTATCCCAAACATCTGAAATAGATACCCAATGGGCTCAGGCCATGGAAGAGCTCAAAAAGGATTTTGAAAATCAAGTGAGACAGGTGGAGGAAAACCTGGGAAGAGAAATGAGAGAGATGCAAGAAAAGCATGAAAAACAGGTCAATACCTTGCTAAAGGAGACCCAAAAAATGCTGAAGAAAATAACACCTTGAAAAATAGGCTAACTCAATTGGCAAAAGAGGTTCAAAAGACCAAAGAGGAGAAGAATGCTTTCAAAAGCAGAATTAGCCAAATGGAAAAAGAGGTTCAAAAGCTCACTGAACAGAATAGTTCTCTCAAAATTAGAATGGAACAGATGGAGTCTAATGACTTTCTGAGAAACCAAGAAATCACAAAACAAAACCAAAAGAATGAAAAAATGGAAGAGGATGTGAAATATCTCATTGGAAAAACAACTGACCTGGAAAATAGATCCAGGAGACACAATTTAAAAATTATGGGACTACCTGAAAGTCATGATCAAAAAAAGAGCCTAGACATCATCTTTCATGAAATTATCGAGGAAAACTGCCCTGATATTCTAGAACCAGAGGGCAAAATAAGTATTCAAGGAATCCACTGATCACCATCTGAAAGAGATTCAAAAAGAGAAAGTCCTAGGAACATTGTGGCCAAATTCCAGAATTTCCAGGTCAAGAAGAAAATATTGCAAGCAGCTAGAAAGAAACAATTCCAGTACTGTGGAAATACAATCAGGATAACCCAAGATCTAGCAGCTTCTACATTAAGGGATCGAAGGGCATGGAACAGGATATTCCAGAAGTCAAAGGAACTAGGACTCAAACCAAGAATCACCTACCCAGCAAAACTGAGTATAATACTTCAGGGGAAAAACTGGTCTTTCAATGAAACAGAGGACTTTCAAACATTCTTGATGAAAAGACCAGAGCTGAAAAGAAAATTTGACTTTCAAACACAAGAATGAGAAGAAGCATGAAAAGGTAAACAACAAAGAGAAGTCATAA
Organism: Bettongia penicillata ogilbyi; assembly: GCA_023548195.1. Lineage (NCBI taxonomy): Eukaryota > Metazoa > Chordata > Mammalia > Diprotodontia > Potoroidae > Bettongia > Bettongia penicillata. The sequence goes on from JAJHZJ010000236.1 coordinate 487,033, forward strand.
GGCACTTACTAAAGTTGAACTGTTTACATTCCTACAGGTAAAGACAATATTTGTAACTCTTAAAACATCTGGGTAGTTGGTGGGATTACACACACACACACACACACACACACACACACACACACACACACACATGCACACACACACAGAGACAGAGAGCACAAAGTGATTTGAATAGGATGGGATCATATCTTTAAAAAATGAAATTAAGCAGTAACAGAGAAATGTATTGGGAGCAGAGAGGGAGAAATGGAATGGGGCAAATAATTTCTCATAGAAGAGGCAGGCAGGGGACTTTAGTGGAGGGAAAAAGAGGGGAACTGAGAGAAAAACAAGAAGTTTACTCATCACATTCAACTAAAGAAAGAAATAAAATGCACACTCATTTTTGGTATGAAAACCTATCTCACAATACAGGAAAGTGGGGGAGAAAGGGGATAAGCAGGGTGGGGGGGATGATGGAAGGGAGGGCAATGGGAGGAGAGAGCAATTTGAAATCAACACTCTTGGGGAGGGACAGGATCAAAAGAGAGAATAGAAGCAATGAGGGGCAGGATAAGATGGAGGGAAATATAGTTAGTCTTACACAACATGACTATTATCGAAGTCATTTGCAAAACTACACAGATATGGCCTATACTGAATTTGCCTGCCTTCCCAAAGGGAATGGGTGGGGAGGGAGGGATGGGGAGAAGTTGGAACTCAAAGTTTTAGGAACATCTGTTGAGTATTGTTCTTGCTACTAAGAAATAAGAAATACAGGTAATGGAGAATAGAAAGTCATCTGGCCCTACAGGACAAAAGAGAAGATGGGGTCAAGGGAAGGGAGGGATGATAGAAGGGAGGGCAGATTGGTGATAGGGGAAATTAGAATGCTCGGTGTATTGGGGTGGGGGGAGGGGACAAGTGGGGAGAAAATTTGGAACCTAAAATTTTGTGAAAAAGAATGTAAAAAGTTAAATAAATTAATTTATTATAGAAAAATATTTAAAAATATGCCATTAAAATTGTTCATTTTATGTTATTCTCTGTCTCTTGTTTGTTCATGAATTTTTCTCCTATTTATAGATCTGATAGATAATAATATTAGTCTTAAGTTACTCGTTTGTTTCACTTTGTGAGAGAGACCTCTCACACAATGGTCTAATCGGAAAATTTCTGCAATGTAAAATCAAAATACATTTATAAGACTTAAAAAAAACATGGCTTCAAAAGCAAGGGTTGCTTTATTCCCAGTCAGTCAACAAGTATCTATTAAGTGATCACTATGTACCAGACATTGTGCTAAGTGTTTGGGATGCAAAGAAAGTAAAAAAGAGTCTTTTCCCTGAATAAGATCACATTCCAAGAAGAGAAGCAAATGTGTTTCCCCAGAATCTAGAACAGCTCCTGACACACAATAGGCACTGAATAAAGTTTTATCAATCGACTGGATTATTTAGTAATCAAAAATGTTTTACATCCAAATGGAAACGACTCAGTTCCAAGACAGAAATCAAAAGACCCTTCTCGAGCAGTATCCACATGAACTCAACCTACAATGAAGCATCATCCAAATGGCTGCATCATGGGGATTTGTTTATATAAATGAAGAGGTTTATGAACAGCTCAGCACTGGGTCAGTGTTACCAAAAATTACAGAAGGTTGATCCTTTAGGAACCCAGATTTCAATGAAGATTATGTAGGGCAACCACACAACAAATGTAGCCTCACTGCAAGGGGCAAACATTTGAAACATACAGAATATAGAGAAAGAAATGATTAGGTGACCACGATTATGGATCAGATGGTCACTACTCTTCATAGACAAATAGAAGATCTCTGTACTATATATAAATATGCACATTATATGAAAATACATTGAGATGAGTTGCATTAGAACTGAGGCATCATCAAAGACAAAACTGTCCCTTTCCACTACTTGGACATAACAGAGCCTCTTGAGGATTTTAGCATATACATATACATGTATGTGTGTATCTCTCTCTGTTTCTATCTCTTACCCATTGTTCTGTATGGTCCCATAGTTGTACCAAAGATGCTAGAAAAGACAAAGCTATACCCCAATATTTTATTCATTTACAAGCAGCATTCATTTTACCTTTGTAAAATGTTGTTCAGTTGTTTTCAGTCATGTCAGACAATTTGTGATCCCATTTGGGATTTTCTTGACGAAAAGATATTGGAATGGTTTGCCATTTCCTTCTCCAGTTCTTTTTTACAGATGAGGAAACTGAGGCAAATAGGGTGAAGTGACTTGTCCAGGTTCACATAGCTACTAAGTGTCTAAGGCTGGGTTTAAACTCAGGTCTTCCTGTCCCCAGGTCATCATTCTTTCCGCTGTGCTACTTAGTTGCCTCATTTTATCTACTAGTGCAATATTTCATTGATCATTAAATGTAAAAAAAAAAATAGTGGACAGTAGGTTGTACAAGGATTATTTCTGTTCAAAATTGATTGAATATCAGATGAAAATAGTGAAAATAACCATGACAATTTCTAGAGCAATAGTAATTATTACTATAACTCACATTAAATAGTGGTTTAAGTCTTATGAATTGGTTTAGATACATTATCTCATGTGACCTTCTAACAATGTAGGGCTCTCAATTTTGTCGATGAGGAAACTATGGTCCAGAGATGTCCTGGTGTCACATAGTTAGGACATAGCCAGATCTGAATAAGAAATCATATTGAGATTGTCCTGAATTCAAGTTCAGTTCTCCTAAATTGAGACCATGTTTTCAACCTCAGTAAGCTAAGGCCAGTGTAGATGTCCAAACTCAATAATCCAGTCTTCCAAGTCATAGTTTGGAGTTGACATCATTTTGGTTGTCCTCATGGATTACTTTCACCTGAGAGTTGTCTAACCACCATTTTCAAAGACTAAATGATGGCTGTTACCTCTCAAGCCTCAGGCTTCTCCTTCTTTAATGAGTTCAGTGTTTGACTCACAGTCTTTATACCCCAGATCTTCACCTAATACTAAAGGACATCAACATACTTAACCATGTTCCCTTAAGTACCTTAACTTTGCAATCCCTCAAACTACTAAATTCCCATGACCTACTTTTCCTTTCTGTTTCCGCATCTCAAGCTATTCAGGCATCATCTCCCAGTAACAACTCCTTCATTCTGTCCTCCATTAAAGAAGTGGTCTTTTTCCTTGTCAAGGTCAATCCTTCTATGTGTACCCTTAATCCAATTCCTTTCTGTCTTCCCTAACAGATTGTCTCTATTACGATCACAATCTTTTCTTATTTCAGACCCTTCCCTCCTGCCTACAAAGAGATCCATATCTCCTCCATCCCTTAAAGAACAACTTATTTAATCCAACTATTTAGCTGTCATCTCACAGTTCTCTTCACCTTCATGGCTAAACTCCTGGAAAAATCTGTCTATACTCAAGAGTCAGCACTCTCTCTTCTGCTTTCCATAAGCATCTCAATGTTAGAATATACAAATAAGACTTGTCATCTTTCTCCCATGAACCAACTCCTTTTCCATATCTCCTAGTTTCTGCAGAAGGTACCACTTTTTTATTAGCTTTTCCTATTAGAATGAAAATCTCTAATTCTCTTTCGGTCTCTGCTCAAGGACTATTCTTTATGAGCATACTACTACTCCTACCACCATCACCACCACCACCACCACCACTACTACTACTACTACTACTACTACTACTACTACTACTACTACTACTCCTAACCTTTAGTGCTTGCTACGTACCAGGCACCATACTAATCACTTTGCAATTATTATATCATTTGATCCTTACAACAATCCTGGAAGGTAGGTGCTCTTATTATCCCCACTTTACAGACAAGGAAACTGAGCCAAATAGAAGTGAAGTAACTTGCTCAGGATCACCCAGCTAATAAATGTCTGAGACTAGATTTGAACTCAGTTGTCCTGCCTCCAAGTAATTAGCTGCCTAGCTATTCCATAGGTTATTTTACTTACTTGCCACTTTTATATTGTATCTCCCAGCAAAAGGTAAACTCTGGGTAAATAAGTGGTATAGTGGATAAGAACACTGGACCTGGAGTCAGGAAGACCTCAATTCAAATGTATCCTCAGATATACATACGCCCTAGATGTGTGACTCTGGACAAGTTATTTCACCCTATTTGCCTCAGTGTCTTCATCTGTAAAATGATCTGGAGAAGGAAATGGCAAACCACTCCAGTATCTTTGCCAAGAAAACCCCAAATGTGTTAAGGAAGAATTATACACGACTAAAACAATTGTACAAGGATGTAAGCTCATTGAGGGCAGGCTTAATTCAATTTTTGTGTTCCATTTGCATCCTTAGTGACTATCTCATAGCAGGCATTTTAACAAATACCTGTTGAACGAAATATCACTGAATATCAGGGCTGGCAAGGTCGTCAGAGACCATCAAGTCTGACCTATATCTTACCAAGGATTCTGTCTACAACATCTCAGGCAAATGACCCAGTGAGATTCACTACAACAAGGCTTTGGATGTGTTTTTAAGATCTGGGTTGTTAGTGATGCTTTAAATAATATTTCACTTTTATTGATATCTTTGGGTTTTCCATCACTTTCATTTCTAAACGTATCTCGCTACTCTCCAGGAAACCATCTCTTTTATCTGTATCCTGCCCTCATGGGTGTGATGGAAAGCAGATTGCATAAGAAATAATAAAATAAATTTTAAAAATTAAAAAAATAAATAAAAAGAATAATAAAATAAAATAAAAAGAAAGAAAAAATACAATGACAATTAATTCAGCTAAACTAACCGATATATCAATGCATCTTTGAGTATAAGTATTATCGTGGACCCACAGCCTCCCACCTCTGCAAAGAAGGGAGGCAGGGGAATTTTCTGTTTTCTTCATTGAGAAGCGGAAGACAACTTAATATTTCTCATTTTTTCCCCCAAAAGTAAAAATTTTCTAAGGTGTCTATTATCAATATTAAGGTGAGCATCTGAGTGTGAAATGCCCCAGTAGTGGGAATAACATCTCTGGACTCAGGCCAAAGGTGTAAGGTCATAATGAAGTCACATGGCCAGTTCTTTGCTCATGAATATCCCACAAACCCAGCTAAGCAAACAGGGCCCTACACAGAGTGCCAATTGTCCCCTCCAGCTGGCAGCTTGGCGGGTTGCCTTGTACGGTACACCATTCTGCCCTTTGGGGAGGTTATGAAAAGTTTACTAATGAAAAACACTGCCATTTCCCTAGGCTATGCCACAGTGCCATCAGCCCCTGGCCTGAGTGGAAAGTCTGAAGCCCTGGCTGCTCCCCGCTTTGCTCTTCACTCCATCAGAAGCCTCTCTCTTGGATTTGTTTACAAATCCTTCTAACTTCGTCCATCAGTGTCAATCTTATTTGCTGCTGCTGTTTATTTTATGTTCTCTAAATATTTAAAACCACCTCCAAAAAATTAAAAGGAGAATTTTTTTTAAAGGCTGTGTTGTTTCCCCACTTGCTGGTCCCGGACGACCTCATGCCACAGAAACCTGGAACTGGTGACCAGGAGGACAGCAGGCTGGCTGCTCGCTCAGCGCACCCAGAATCCTCCTGGCCTTGGTCACCTTTCCAAAGAAAATAGCTGCAGAATGATCCTATTGACGATTACCAGAAGATCATTCGGAAATAAAGCTCCCTCGGCCTCCTGAATGAGGGTGAGAGGGGGAGTCAGCTGCAGGCAGGCCTATTTTTAGAGGCATATAAACACACCAATCCAAAGAAACTCCATCCCCAAACTCAATAATAAGTTATAAACTAATCTAATCCAATTCTCTTTAAAGGCAAGATATTACATTTTGAATTTTTTACATTTTCCCACATCATTTTGCTGATGGTTTGGTACCCTTGGGTATCATATGTGAAACTTTTATGGTTTTTTTTCATTGTGTTAACATTTCATGCCCAGAGCTGCTGGACTTTGTGATTGTAGGCAGCTTCTGTGTGTGTGTGTGTGTGTGTGTGTGTGTGTGTGTGTGTGTGTGTGTGATGGGAGAACATTAGAATGCTCTCCTACATTCTGTTCAGGGAGGATGCAACTTACTCTAGATCACATAAGTAGTAACAGAGGAAAGAGAATACATTTATAAATAATGATAACACAAAATAAGAAGTTCTTATGAGAAGCACAAACACAGCGGTCCACGAGTTTGGAAGCTATTTGAGGGCAGGGATTATCTTTTGTCTCCTTCTACCCCTAGCACATAGTAGGTACTTAATGAATGTTATTGATCGATTGGTTCAAAGTTGAGAAGACTATTTTGAGGTTTGTGTGGGCAGGTGAGAATCAAGAAAGACTTTTCAGAGTCTTTAAAGATTGCTCATTAACGAATGGACAGTCATTCAACAGATAATGGAATGGGGGAAGATATTTCAAGTAGTGGGTCTAGCGAGAACAAAGGCAGGAAAATACAGGATGTTCTGGGATCATGGAATGTCCATTATAAAATGTCTTACCAGATCTCCCTCCTCTGAGAGAAGAGATCATGGAAGAGAAATTCAGAGTATTTTCAGGCATTGTCTCCAGGGTTGGTTGATGGTACTTAATATTTTCCTTTGTTCAACAGTTGGGGAGGGATGAAGTAAAAATAACTTATGGGATAAAAACAAAAATTGAGAATGAAATTTTTATCAATCGATCAAAGACTGAAAATTATTTATTATCTTCCTATTTTGTGCCAGGTTCTAGGTTAAGTGCTGGGGGTTCAGAGACAAACACAAAACACTCACTTCCCTCAATTTTATTTTTTAGAAGTAATAAATGCTTTATGAATTCATTGTTATTTATACAAAATATCTCCCAGTAATCTCCTCTGCATAAAAGAAATAATGGTGCATCAAAAAAGAGTAACAGACAAAATCGACTAATGAATGATCATTATTAGCAAAAACAGCTGGCATTTATATAGTGCTTTAAGGTTTAAAAAATGTGTTATCTCATTGGATCCCCATGATAACCTTATGAGGTAAATAACATTTCACCCCTTCTCTCAACTCTTTACGAGGAGGACAGTGGTATGTTCCAGCATCACAGATCTGGAATCAACACTGATCATTATATTTACTCTTTATCCTGTTCTTTCAAATTATATTTTCAATTATATTGTTGCCATTATTTATTTTGTCCTCCCAAATTAGCTTTGTTCAAGCTGCATCAATTCATTCAAGTCTTCTCTTATTTCTTGGAATCTTTATTATTCCTTATGGTATGATTAGATTCTTCTACATCTACGTGCCTCAGTTGTTCAAACATTCCCTAAAGGAAGGGTGTGGGGCACCTAGTGGTGCAGGGATTAGAGCATGGGACTGAGAATCAGGGGGATTATCTTCCTAAATTCACATCTGACCTCAGACACTTATTAGTTGAGTAACCCTCAGAAGGTCACTTAACCCTGTTTGCCTCAGTTTCCTCATCTATAAAATGAACTGGAGAAGGAAATGGCAAACCACTCCAGTATTTTTGCCAAGAAAATTCCATATTGAGTCATGAAGAGTTGGACATGTCTGCAGACAAGCTAATAACAAGTGATGAGTATCTAATTTGTGTCTTATTTCACTTTCCTCACTAATCCAGTTTGAGTAGAACATAAAGTGAATGTGGGAGAGCAGTAGGAAATAAGAATGAAAAAAATAAATTGAAGTCAGATGATGAAGGACTTTGAATGCCAGGATCTATATTTTATATTTTGTTCATTAGGTGATAGGGAATGACTACAGTGCTTTATTTATTCAACATCCATTTAAAACATTTTTTGCATTCCAAATTCTCTCTCTCACTCCAGTCCATCCTCCACCCATTCATAAATCAGGCAATATGATATCAGTTTTACCTGTGAAATCATGCAAGACATTTCTATGTTACTCATGATTTCAAAAAAAGGAAAAAAAATAAAAAGTGAAAAAATATATTTCAATCTTCTCTTGCAGTTCATCAGTTCTCTCTTTGGGGGTGAATAGCATTTCTCATCATAAATTCTCTTGAATTGTCTTGGATCACTGTATTGATCAGAGTAACTGCCATTCACAGGTGATTCTCCTATAATATTGCTATTACTGTGCACAGTGATCTCCTGGCTCTGCTCACTTCAGTTTGCATCAGTTTATAGAAGTCTTCCCAGGGTTTTCTAAAACCCTCCCTCTTGCTTTTTAATAGCACAATAGAATTCCATCAAAATCATATACCACAACTTGTTCAGCAATTCCCCAAATGATGGACATCCCCCTCATTTTCCAATTATTTGCTGCCACAGAAAGAACTTTTATAAATATTTTTATACATATATGCAATTTTCCTTTTTTTATCCCTTTGAGATACAGACCTAGTTGTGGCATTGCTTGGTCAAAGAGTAAGCACAGTTTTATAGCCCTTTGCCCATAGTTTAAAATTGCTCAAAAGTGTTGGTTCAGTTTATTACTCCACCAACAGTGCATTAGTGTCCCTGGCCCTCTAGCATTTTTTTTTTCCATTTCTGTCTTATTAAAATGAAGCATTTTAGAAAGAGTGGCGCCTGTGTGTTTGATCTGTATTGGAGGAGGAAAAGTCTGATGATATGAAGGATGAGTTAGTAAGGAAAGATTAAGGTCCTGGGTGTTTGTGGAACTTTTCACAAACCATTTTATAATGGTAGTAGATTGATCAATCCATCAATCAATAGATAGATATGAATGGATGGATGGGTGGATGAATGGGTAGATAGATATGGATAGATAAATGGATGGATGCATGGATAGATAGATAGACAGACAGACAGACAGACAGACAGACAGACAGACAGACAGATAGATAGATAGATAGATAGATAGATAGATAGATAGATAGATAGATAGATAGACAGACAGATAAAACATTAATTAAACAGTCATGTAGTAATGAGGGCCTGGACTAGGGTTCTGGCAGGGGGAACAAAGAGGTAGGGATGGACTCTGGAGATGTGGCTCATCTATAATCTCCCAGACTGGATTGGTGATTGGATGCTGGACATGAGAGGGGTGAGTCAAAGGTATCAAACATGGGAACCCAGAATTAAATCCACAATTTGGGCTTTGATCCCTGGGGAAAAGAAGCTAGGGAGCTCATCTTAAATTGGAAGAGTCTCATTTGGATAGCTTACTGGGTGGAGAATCTGGCCAGTTTCTGTTCTTTCCCAAAACAACAGGAAAGAAAAGAACACCAAAATAGGAGAAAACATAGGCTTTCTATGAAAACATTTCTGTGTTATCTCATTAGTTTCTCATAACAACCAGGTGAGTCATCACTATTATTATCATGTTTCACAGATAAGAATATGGGCTTAGAGATGAAATGTGATTTTCCCATGGCCACATGACTAGTGTGTGTAGAGGGTGGAATTTGAATTCAGATCTTTCCTGACTCCAGGTTAGGCTCTCTTGAGAATCTTCCTCCCATCTCCTAAGTCTAAAATGAAGACACAATCACTCAATTTGGGAAACTAGAGAATAAATAGTGAAAGGTACAGAGATGGGAGTAGATATCTCCTGGTTGGGAATAGTAGATGTTCACAGAATCATAGTACTTCAAATCCAGAAGAGACCCCAGAGGCCATTTTGTCTAACTAGACCTTGGAAAGAATCTTTTCTACAACACACCTCACCTCTGCTTGAAGACCTCCAATGAAGAGAAGTTGTCTTCCTTATCTTCCTGTGGTCAAACAGGATAGGTCTAATCCCTCTTACAGATGATGTCCCTTCAAAAATGGAAAGTTACAAAATGAGAAGGGACCTCAGAGGTCATTTATTCCACCTGTCTCACAGCTAAGAAAACTGAGGTCCAGAGAAATTAGGTACAGAAAGTTATCATGCATTACCCCCCAAGTCTTCTCTTGTTCAGATTCAATATCCATAATTCCTTTAAGCAAATCTTATATGGCATGAATTTGAGACCCTTTGCCATCTTGGACACCCTCTTTTGGAGACTCTTCAACATATCAATGTCCTTCCTAAAATGTGGTTGCCAGAACTGACATAATACTGTATGTGTTACCTAACCAGGGTAGGGTAGAGTAGGATTATCTCCTCCTCATTTCTGGAAGTTTTACCTCTCTTAATCAATTCAAAATAACAATGTTGACCAATAGTGATTTAGTGAGATTGAATTTGCAGCCCATTAATAGTCTCAGATTGTTTTCAAGTAAACTATTGTCTTGTCATCCTCCTCCAACTTATTTTTGTGTTGGCACTGAAGGGAACAGTGTAAAAGAAGGAGAAAGGAAATCAAAACCAATGGAAGCATCCATCACCTTCTAGTTTCTGAGAGTACTTTGTCTGTATTTCTCTTTTGCTTTCAATACATTCTATTTTGAATCAAATGTTTTTGTTTTTCTATATGCTACACTCCTCTTTAGCTAGCAAGCTCTCCGAGGACAAGAAATACACTATTTATACTCAGCACTAGGGACAGCACCCTGAGTACAATAAAATGTTGAATGTGAGCTTGAAAACTACTCTGTTTCTACTGATTTCCTATTGTCTCTAGCATCAAATATGGACTCTGTTTGGCAGCTAAGTTCATTTATGCCCTGCTTCCAATCTATTTTCACAGTCTTATTATACATCTATCCCTTTTACACACTCTTCAGTCCAGCTGAAATGTTCCTCTTGCTGTTTCTCTTATGAGATACACTATCTCCCATCTCCATGTCTTCACACTAGCTGTACCCCATGCCTGGAATACACTCTCCCTTCACCTTTTCTTAGAATCCCTTGTTTCAAAGTTCAACTCAAATCAAATGCCAATTTTTCCCTGAAACTTTTTTTATGCTCCTAACTGAGAGGGGAAACCCTTAGAATTTCTCATCAGAACAGAACAAGGTTGATGATTTTGAGCAGCTTGGACTTATTTAAATCCAATTCACATGCAAAGGAAGACATCACCCTTGTGATGTCATTAGCCTTCTTCTAGAAGGAAGGATGAACCACAATAATAAACTTTCTAATTGTTACTCTTTCTTTACTCCCGATCCAATTAGATCATGTTTATTTTGTATATGTAATGGGGCATTGGACAATGGGGGACCAATTTTTGAAGCATCTCTCATACAAAGACTGGAACTCAATCCTCCCTCCCCTGCATCAGTCAGTTCCTTGTTGTATATCTAATTATATGTACACACATTGTCATCCTTGGTAGAATGTAAGGTCCTTGAGGGCAGGAAGTGTTTCACTCTGGTCTATTTATCTCTGGTACCTGGCATAAAGTTGGTATGAATTTAAGATTAATTAAGGGCTCAATAAATACATGTTGATTTGTTGAATGATTAATCAAATGACCTTGAGTAATCTCCCTCTGGAAAAGAGCTAGACTTTGTAAGTTCCAATCTCCAGGAAGTCATCTTGGAAGGCACATTTCTTTCACAAAATAGGGCTTGAGTTTGGGTACCAATGGAACTAACCACAATACCCATTGTTTCTGACTACCAAAGACTCTTCCATCCTAGGATGCAATTCCAATTTGATCAGGGATCCTATTTGTAGCATTCATTTCTTGCAAGTAGGGATTGTTTCATTCTTGTATCCTCAGAGCCTGGCATATAGCTAGCGCTTACTTAGTACTTGACACCGGACATCTTAAACTTATCCACTCCTGACCTCTTTGTACTGAGGGTATGTGGAACGCAAAGTGTGCATGCTTTGTGTTCAGAACCAAAGCTCCAGTGAAGTTGCAGGATGCAACAGGGGTAAGTGCTGCCAGAAACATTTTGGGTTCATGACATGTTAGAAGGTGAATGGTGGATTCTTTTCATTTCTATATTGTCCTCTGAATCAAAGATGTCAGAAGTTTTCCTTAATAATTTCTTGAAATGTGATGTCTAAGCTCATTTTTTTCCCCATGACTTTCAGGTAGTCTAATAATTCTTAAATGATGTCTCCTAAATATCTTTTTTTTAAATTTACTTATTTATTTAACTTTTTACATTCATTTTCACAAAATTTTGGGTTCCAAATTTTCTCCCCATTTCTCCCCTCCCCCCCACCCCAATACACCGAGCATTCTGATTTCCCCTATCACCAATCTGCCCTCTCTTCTATCATCCCTCCCTTCTCTTGTCCCCATATTCTCTTTTGTCCTGTAGGGCCAGATGACTTTCTATTCCCCATTAACTGTATTTCTTATTTCCTAGTAGCAAGAACAATACTAAACAGCTGTTCCTAAAACTTTGAGTTCCAAATTCTCCCCATCCCTCCCTCCCCACCCATTCCCTTTGGGAATGCAGGCAATTCAATATAGGCCATATCTGTGTAGTTTTGCAAATGACTTCAATAACAGTCGTGTTGTATAAGACTGACTGTATTTCCCTCCATCCTATTCTGCCCCCCATTTTTTCTATTTTATCTTTTGATCCTGTCCCTCCCCAATAGTGTTGACCTCAAATTGCTCCCTTCTTCCATTGCCCTCCCTTCTATCATCCCTCCCTGCTTATCTCCTTCTTCCCCATTTTTCTGTACTGTAAGATAGGTTTTCATACCAAAATGAGTGTGCATTTTATTCCTTCCTTTAGTCAAATGTGATGACGGTAAACTTCATGTTTTTTTCTCAGCTCTCCTCTTTTTTCCTCCACTAAAAAGTTTCCTGCTTGCCTCTTGAAAGAGATATAATTAACCCCATTCCATTTCACCCTCTCTCCTCCCACTATATTTCTCTTTCACCATTTACCTTAATTTCTTTTAAGATATGGTCCCATCCTATTCAATTCACTCTGTGCTCTCTGTCTCTATGTGTGCGTGCTTGTGTGAATGTGTGTGTGAGTGCACACATGTACATGTGTGTGTGTGCGCATGTGTGTGTGTGTACATCAGTGTGTGGTCCCACCAACTACCCAGATACTGAAACGTTTTAAGAGTTACAAATATTGTCTTTCCATGTGGGAATGTAAAGAGTTCACCTTTGGTAAGTCCCTTATGACTTCCCTTTGCTGTTTACTTTTTCATGCTTCTTCTCAATCTTGTGTTTGAAAGTCAAATTTTCTTTTCAGCTCTGGTCTTTTCATCAAGAATGCTTGAAAGTCCTCTGTTTCATTGAAAGACCAGTTTTTCCCCTGAAGTATTATACTCAGTTTTGCTGGGTAGGTGATTCTTGGTTTGAGTCCTAGTTCCTTTGACTTCTGGAATATCCTATTCCATGCCCTTTGATCCCTTAATGTAGAAGCTGCTAGATCTTGTGTTATCCTGATTTTATTTCCACAATACTGGAATTGTTTCTTTCTAGCTGCTTGCAATATTTTCTCCTTGACCTGAGAACTCTGGAATTTGGCCACAATGTTCCTAGGAGTTTCTCTTTTTGGATCTCTTTCAGGTGGTGATTGATGGATTCCTTCAATACTTATTTTGCCCTCTGGTTCTAGAATCTCAGGGCAGTTTTCCTTGATAATTTCATGAAAGATGATGTCTAGGCTCTTTTTTGATCATGGCTTTCAGGTAGTCCTATAATTTTTAAATTGTCTTTCCTGGATCTATTTTCCAGGTCAGTTGTTTTTCCAATGAGATATTTCACATTCTCTTCCACTTTTTCATTCTTTTGGTTTTGTTTTATGATTTCTTGGTTTCTCAGAAAGTCATTAGGCTCCATCTGTTCCATTCTAATCTTGAGAGAACTATTTTCTTCAGTGAGCTTTTGAACCTCTTTTTCAATTTGGCTAATTTTGCTTTTGAAAGCATTCTTCTCCTCATTGGCCTTTTGAACCTCTTTTGCCAATTGAGTTAGCCTATTTTTCAAGGTGTTATTTTCTTCAGCATTTTTTTGGGTCTCCTTTACCAAGGTATTGACCCGTTTTTCATGCTTTTCTTGCATCTCTCTCATTTCTCTTCCCAGTTTTTCCTCCACCTGTCTAATTTGATTTTCAAAATCCTTTTTGAGCTCTTCCATGGCCTGAGCCCACCGGACATTCACCTCGGATGTCTGGGATAGAGAGGCCCCAACCTCCACATCTTTCCCTGATGGCAGGCATTGTACTTCGTCATCAGAAATGAAAGGAGGAAGGAACATCTCTTCCCCAATAAAGTAGCTCTCTATGGTCTTATTTTGCTTCCTTTTTCTGGGCATTTTCCCAGCCAGTGACTTGACTTCTGAGATTCCTCTCCACCCCTGCCTAGATCTGCCTAGCTAGTGCTTGAGGTCTGAGATTCAAATGCTGCTTCCCAGTCTCAGGGCTATCTGTGGTGGGAGCGGTTGCTATTCAATGTGAACTTAAGTTCTGGTGCTTGGGTGGGGGCAGAGCCACCTCCCAGGCTCAGTTCCCTTAGGGGCTTTATGCAGAGACCTTCAGTAATGGAGCGGGGGGGGGCAGGGTCACCTCCCAGGCTCAATTCCCTCAGGGGGTTTATGCAGAGACCTTCGGTAATGACCCTGAACTTCTGCCTGCCTGCTCAGGGAGTCCTGGCCACTGCTGCCTCTGCTCCTGCCTCTGCTCCGGCTGCTGCCTCCTGAGGGGGCCCAAGTCACAGAGACACCCCGCTCCCCTCTTGGCCAGCTCAGACGTATCTCTCACTGACCTGTAGCGTCTGTGGGCGGAGGGACCTTCCCAGTCGCCGGAGGTTCCGTCCCTGAAGCCTGCTCGGATCTGCTCCTCTGGGACTGAGCAGCCAGGGCAGCGCAGGGGTGGACTCTGCTTTCCAGGGCGTGATGGACCCCTGGGGACAGCTCTCCAGGGCTCTCTGGAATGGAAATCTCTTCCGCTGTGTTTTTGTGTGCCTTGCAGTGATCCAGAATTTGTGGGGAGTTCTTCTTACAGGAAATTTATGGGCTGTGGGTTTGGAGCTAGCATACGTGAGTCTTTCTACTCCACCATCTTGGCTCCTCCCCCCTAAATATCTTTTTTAAATCATTTTTTTCTGATGAGATATTTCACATTTTCTTCTTCTAATTTTGTCTTATTTTTTCTTGACATCTCATGAAATCAGTAGCTTCTAGTTGCTTAATTCTAATTTTTAAGGAATTCTTTTCTTTAGTCAACAATATTTGGCCAATTTTGCTTTTTATCTTCAGTGAATTTTTGTGCCTTTTTAAAAATCATTAATCCAATTGTTTTTTAATGTTTTATTTACTTCAGTATTTTGTGCCTTTTTTTATCAAGTTGTTAATTCTCTTTTCATAATTTTCTTGCATCACTCTCATGTCTTTTCCTTCTACCACTCTTGTCTCTTCCTTTAACTATTGCTGGTATTTTGCTGGGCTTTGCTTCAATTTACATTTTTCCTTTAAGATTTTGGTCTTGGCTGTTTTCACATTGTTGTCTTCTTCTCAGTTTGTATATTGGTCTTTCCTACCACTATAGTAGCTTTTTATGGTCAAGTCCTTTTTTGTTTTTGTTATTGTTATTTACTCCTTTTTTCAGTGTGTTTCTTGACTTTGAACATTTTGTTAAAGTTAGACTTTTGTTCATTTAGGGATGGGGAGGCACTGTCCAAAGTTTCTTCAAATATATGAGGGGCTGTCATATGGAGGGGAGATTAACCTTATTCTTTTTGGTTCTAGGAGGCAGCACAGGGTTAAGAATAATGAGTATAAGTTGCAGAGGCAAATTTAGGCTGGTAGCATGGAAAAACCTGACAACTAGGCTACCTCAGATGATAGTGAGCTCTCCCTCCCTTTAAAAATATTATTTCATTTTTAACTTCACAACAGCCTTACCAAAGTAGGTGCTGTTATTATCCCTGATTTACAGATGAGGAAACTGAGGCAAACAGAAGTTAAGTGACTTGACAAGGAGCTGGTAAATACCTGAGATTAGACCAGAATGAAAGTTTTCCTGATTCTGGACTCAGTGCTCTGTGCACCATGGTGCCACCTAGCTGCTTTTTACTTGTCAGGAAGGTTATAGAAAGGATCCCTGTTCAGGTACAGTTGTATCACATATAGGACCTCTGAGGTCCTTTCCAGATCATAGATCTTGACTTCTGCAATCTCAACTTATTATGCATGCTTTTGGGCTGGCAGAGGGGAATCTTAGAACCTTAATTCACACCAAATAAAGAAGACCAAACTTTGCCCTCTCCCTTCTGAAAATTAAAACCTTTCCACAAGTTGACTTAGGGTTTGATTTCTTTCCTTTCAAAATCTCTCTCTGGCTCATTACCTCATCCCTCCAAGGGTTTGCTCCAATATAACCATCTCTCAACCTGGCTCCAACCAACCTTTCCAGGCATATTCTACATTCCTCCCCTTCACGTGCCCTACCGTTCAGCCAAAGCAGGCTCCATGTTGTTTCTTACCCTGACATTCCATCTTCCACCTCTCTGTGTCTGCTCAGGTCATCCCTCATTATTGGAATGCATTCTGTCTTCTCCTCTGCGTCTGAGAATCCCTACCTCTCTTCCAAGCTCAGGTCCCAAGTTACCTCCTTTGTGAAGCTATTTCTGATTCTTCCTGCCTCAAAAACAACCTGGTATTTATTTATCATTCTGATCTGGGTACCCTTTGTCACATGTAATAGAACATAAACTCCTTGAGGTCAGGGATTATTTTATCTTTGCCTTTGAATTCGCAGCATCTAGCACATAAGAGAAGCTTAAGAAATGTTTATCGATTGATTGAATATAAAAATATCCTTCTACTCCCAGAAAAATCTGAAAGAAAAAAATGGAGTCAAAGCTCAACCAAAGAACCAGGCTTTCCTTGCTTATATATTCAGAGGGAAATGGTTCCTTCTTGTCATCTGAGCCTGAGTGTGGCCATCTGTGTAAGCCCTGTCTGAGCCATCTAGAACTGCACCAGATTCCTCTTTGTCATCTGGAATGCTTGGTAAATTTATTACAGTTTTTTTAATCATCCCAAAGCTTGGGAGAAAATAAATGTGAGAAGTGGTTTGCCAACCACAGGAGAACCAATCCAAGTTCATTGAGTCTTTTGCGTCTCACCAGGGCAAAACTCACTTCCAAAGACAAGGGTTATCCAAACCCTGTTGGCTACAGATGCCTAGTCTATATGGCACAGAGCTTGGTGGGAGTTTGGCAATTACCTTCTGAGGTTGATCTATGTAGACAAGTTATGATGATTATCCAAACCACAAAGCTTGGAGAGAGCTCTCTTTATGACCTTGGGAAAGCTGTTCTACCTCTTGGGTTCTCAATTTCTTCATCTGGAAAATAAATGGGTTGAACTTGGGGTCTCTGAGGTTCTTCTGAGTTCTAACCCTACAACACTATACCCCATATGTCTTCCTGATGATGACACATGTGGCTATTGGAAAAGCCAAAGAAAAAAGTCTTAAGGCATGATAAAGGTTAGCTATTATTAGTGTTATCATTGTTGCTGTTGTAATAACACATTTGTTATTGTTTGTACTTCATTCTCTAAGAGGACCACGGTATCAGGAAGACAATGCCATGCCATGCAAGTGAATTGGATTTAAGTGAAGCAGGACTGTGCAAAGTCACCAGCCTCACTCTCTCCTCTGGAGCCATCTGGGTCCAAGATGACTGGAGATGGCCCTGGACAGTATAGCTACTCCCCACCATAATGAATAGAGGGCTAGACTTGGAATCACGAAGACTTCAAATCCCCACCTCAGACGCTTATTTAATGTGTGACCATATGATATATCAGAACATAAGCTAGGTTTCGAATCAATGGACATAAGTTCAAATCCTTGTTTTGCTCTCTGTTTTCCACTCTGTAAAATGGGAGAGTTAGAACAGATGCCCTCTGAGGTCCCTTTGAGTTTCAAATCTATGAACCTCCCTTATCTCTAGTTTTCTCCTGGAAAAAAAAGGGCTTTAGTAGCAGTATCTATAATGCCTGCCACACAATAATCATTCAGTGAGTACCTCTTGATTGACTTATTTTACAGGGTTGCTATAGTGCTCAAATGGGATAATGTATATCAAGTTATTTACAAACTCAAAGCACTTTCCTTCAAAGATTACCTTCTATCACTTCTGTAAGTATCTTGTCTGTCTAACCTTGAGGAAACCCTGCTAGACTCACAAGGACTGAAATACTCTGCTCACTCCCCTGATTTATACTCGTCTGCATCCAGGCATGCTGTTTTGACTGTGTTCAGTACTGAGGAGCCTGACTTTAGATGGGTCTAGGTTCCTTTTTCTTACTCCCTTTGGCTCAGTTAATTCCTCACTCCAGTGCCACAGAATCAGTTTTACTTCTGGCTCACATCTAGGGTTTCTCCCTTAAAAAAACTCTATTTCGTACAATATGAGTCAGGTCGGGGACAGATGTACAAACCTTACACAGAAATGGAACAATCGCCATAAAAGACTCACAAACACTCATTTGACCAAAACAAAACAAACTTCAGCACCTGAACATATATACTGTTATAATCTGCTGAGAAAGTGAAATTTAAATCATATCAAAACATGAATTAATTTGTAGGATTGCTAATTAAGCATGCTAATTTCACCTTTGCTTGGCACTGTCTTAACCATCCATCCTGGTACATATGTGCTGCTAAATGGATGGGCTTGGGCTAGTCCTCTTATTGGGGGTATCCTCTATGATAAACTTTCCCCTGCTGCCAGTCAGTTTTTCACTGGACACCAGACCTTCTGACCTCAAGATCTCTTAATTCATAAGGTTGCCTCTGATCCTGGAAGACTGGATTCCAGGACACTGATTTGTCTAAAGGCAAAAGAGGCAGTCAGCCATGGCCATATGAAAGACATGATTTGGGGCTAATGAAGAACCTGCCCCTCTGTATCTCTCACTGGAGTCACATGATGCCACCTGGAGAGTCAAAAGAAAAAGAGAAGATTAGCCAGAGACCACTACTGGATTTAACAGGTGCAGTAGCCCCTAGCCTGCTGCTGCTTTCATGGGACAGTAGATCTAAGGGATCACTCAAGGAGTGCCAGCCACATTATTCCAAATCACCAAATCTTTCTAGCATTGGACAATCATATGGCCAGAAGGAGACAAGAACTTTTCATCCCCAAAAGGCCCAATCAGTGTCTTATCATGTACTTGAAGATCTCCAGAAATTTTAATTTAAAAAAATTTTTTGTGTCTGTTTCTTCATCTTTATTTTTTATTTATTTTTAGACTACAACATTCATTTTCACAAAATTTTGAGCTCCAATTTTTCTCCCCATCTCTCCCCTCCCTCCACCCCATAACACTTTGCATTCTGATTACCCTTTCCTTCAATATGCCCTCACTTCTATCACACTCCACCCTTCCCTTATCCCCATCTTCTTTCTTTTCTTGTAGGGCAAGATAGCTTTCTATACCCTATTGTTGTATTTCTCATTTCCCTGTATTTCTTTGCCTGTATTTCTTATTTCTTTCTACTCTGCCATCTTGGCTCCTCCAGAAATTTTTAGAGGAGTTTGGGTACAGACTTTCTGGGAGAATCTCTATAAGCCTACTCATTCTCACAACATATGTACTATGTAGGTCCATGTTGGTTCTTCCATTAGAATTCAAGCTCCTTGAAGGTAGATCTTTCCCCCTTTTTTCTTTTTATCACCAGTATTTAGAATAGTGCCTGGCTCATAGTACTTAATTAATAATATTTGAAGATTGATTGACTGATATGAGTTACTACCATGAAGATGATGATGATAATGATGATGATGGCAACATGGTACAGTGGATAGAAAGCCAGCCACAAAGGCAGAAACACTTGGATTCAAATTCTGCCCAAGACACATCTTGGCTATGTAACCATGAGTATGTTATTTAAATTCTTAGTACTCTAGAAAGCTCTATAAGGCTCTGAATTGAAGAAGAGGTGCTACCCACATTGACAGAGTGGGTTTCCTCACTGAGAATTTCCCTACACCAGCAATATCAGGGGCCCATCATTGACCCTATCATCACCATCACTCTCATTACTGTCATCATTAATATCAAATAAAATTATTATACAATATTAACAATTTTAGGGATTCAATAAATATTTATTGAATGAATAAGTTGTGTATAATTATTATTTTTGCTGTTTGTTGTTGAGTCATTTTAATCATATACAACTCTCTGTGATGCCATGTGGGCTTTCTTGGCAAAGATACTGGTGTGGTTCGCCATTTGTTTCTCCAACTCATTTTACAGATGAGGAAACTGAGGGACACAGGATTAAGTGATTTGCTTAGGGTCACATAACTAGTGAGGTTGGATTTGCACTCAGTTCCTCCTGACTTCAGGGCCAGTACTCTATCTACTGTGCCACCTAACTGCTTATAATTACCATAGATTATAAGCAATATGATGATAATGATGATGATGATGACAGTGACAATAGCCACCATCTTGAGTAGAGCCTTCCCTCTTGAGCCTTTCCCAGAATTGTAGTGACAAGCCCCTATCTGCCTGACCCACCCCCATGGTGATGAGCATCATTCTGGCATTTTCCTATGTGAATTATTACAAAATCAGAATTCAGAACCTCAGGGGTAGAAGAAACCTCAGTGGCTATCCAATCCAATTCATACATCAAAAATTGTTGCATATCAGGATCAGAGCAGCAAGCCCCAAATGGACCATTTCAGCAGATCGTATGTGATTATTTTGGAAAGAACAGTCATAATACCTCTCTTCCAATCCCTCAAAGTGGGAAAGCAAAGCTTGATGGGAAGAACATGAGTGAATTTGGTTCAGAAAAAAAAAAATCCCCCAATGTGGTATGGGGGAAAGAATGTTGGATTTGAGTCAGAAGTCTTGGAGTAGAATCCATCTCTGTCACTTTCCAGCTGCATGTCTATCCATAGGCTAGTCATGTCTCCCTTCTGGGTCTCAGTTTCCCCATATATAAGAGGAAAGTCTTGACCTGGATTGTCTCTAGTGTTCCTTCTGGCTCAAACATTCTGTGATACGGACTCTTAGCCAGCCTGCCTTGATTCTGCCAGTCTGGGTGCATCATCCCAATAGCTTGGCTCTCGTTCCAACAGAGGAGACTCATAATGTTATGAAAGTACATAGGTTTTTGGGTCCAAGTGGGCGTAAATAATGTCAGAATAGATGCTCAAATGCCCACGGTCAGGTTGAATCGACTGCCTACCAATTGATGTTGTGGAGGAACGAGGAGGATCATTGTAAAAGATGTCCACAGATTAGTTTTAGAGAAACAAGTAGGTCTTTGCCTGTCTTCCAGTGAACTCCTACTTTTGTTGTTCCTTCTCTCCAACCTCCAACTCTCTATGTTATCTTCATCTGGCCACTTTCCAATTTCAACTGGATCCATTGGTCTTATTCCAGTTGGTGACCCTACATATTCCATGAGAAATGATAGCTCTCACTTACTTGGAGGAGGACCCACTGATATTAGATAAACGTAAAGAATTTCAGCATTTACTATATTTCCTGGGTACTTCCTGTCAAAACTTCTTGAATTCCCACCATTAGATTGCATTGATGCCTTCTTCCAATCCAAATTTTGTGGCAAAGGAAGGGGTAGTATAACAACCAGATTACACCCACCCTTCTTTACAATTCCAGTTGGAGAGAGGTAGAAATAGTGAATGTCTTCTCAGAATTCCCACCCCTTTTGCTTCTGTGATTTCACCAGTGTAGAGAATTACTAGTATGGTAATGCCGCAGAGAGATAGCTCATCAACAACTTAGGATTTAGAGGTTCCTAGGATGCTGAGAAGCGACTTAGCCTGTGGTCATACACATGGGTATGGGTCAGTAATAGATTCACCTCTCTATCCACTAATCTATACTGTCTCTGCATATCTTCTCTAGAAGATTTTCTGGAATCACAAAGTGTGTATAGTGGGAAAAGCTTTGGATTTGGAGTCAAAAATCTTGTGTTGAAATCCTGACTTCTGCTTACTACCTATGTGATGTTGGGAAAATCATTTCCCTTCTCTTGGCCTCATTTTCTAGCCAGAGGTAACAGATAGAGTAGTGGGCTCAGAGTTGGGAAGACCTGGATTCTGATATTGTTCCAGACACTTACCACAGCTATGGGATACTGGGTAAGTCACTCAGTTTCTTCAGGAGTAAAATGAGGGGTTTGAACGCAATAACTTCTAAGTTCCCTTACAGCTATAAATATATTATTCTATGATTTATAAAATGGTGGCATTGGACACAAGGGACTTTAAGTTCCTTTCTTATATTATAATGTATATTTCATAGCTCTTAAGCTATAATCCAAAAATAAATATATATAACTATTATATATAATTATTATAATTATTTAATAATATAATGTATAAGATACATTATATTATAGCTCTAAAGCTATAATCCAATAATAAAATAATTTCTTCTTAACAGACTTTCTCTAAGATTGTGATAACCCATCATCAAATAAACCCTTTTAAGGGTGACAGACGTCTAGGTGCCTCATCTCCCTGGAATGTTCTCTGTCTTTTGGGAGGCTGCCATAAATCAGAGATGGGATTGTTATTCACCAGAATTGGGTGAGGACAGATGGACAGACCATTACTGGAGCAAATACACACGGCCCCAGTCATTGAGGAACAGAATCACCACCCTGTGATAATTTCCACTTAACCTCTATCCCAGAGAAAAAAATTTGACTTGAAAAAAGTCTAAGCGGTAACAGGCATTTTTTCCCCCCATTCCCTTCACATCTCCTCAGTGAGCAGCTCACTTCTCATATTACAACCTTTCTGTCACTGAGACATTCAGCATGCACAGTGGATGGATCACAGCTCACACGCTTCCTGGACATTTGTCATTGGCCTCTACCTAATGAGTTCATTCAGAAAAAATACAAACATAATTAACATGGTAAGTTCCACAACCTTCCGACTCAATTCACATGCTTGCATTTCTGGAAGACAAGATGTAGAGATTGTAGTAAGGTCATGAATATGGAAATAAAGATGAGTATAGAAGAAGAGTCACCAAATTAGAAAAAGGAAAATGTTCTGATTATTAAAAAAAGCGTCATCTGAAAACTTACATTACTGAACTTGGTTCCAGCTACTGGCAAAATTCTATTACAGATTATTAAAGGGAGAATTTGCAAATGTCTGGAGAAGGAAGCAATGATTCTAGAAACCCAGCATGGCTTCCTTTAGGATATGTCATGATAGATAACCCAATTTCCTTTTCCGGCAGGGTTAATAGGTCAGGGGAAGGCTATAGACATAAACGACCTGGATTTTAGTAAAGCATTGGATAAGGTCTCTAATTTGGTTCTCATAGACAAGATGGAGACATGTTTGCTTACCCACAGTACAGTGAAAGGGATCCAGAATTGATTGACTGGCCTAACCTAAGAAGCAGTCATTAATCATTTATTGCTACCTTGGAAGGAGGTTGTTACTGGAGTTTCCCAGGGAGCTGTGCTTGGCCTTGTGTTATTTGACATTTTTCAAAATGACTTGGATAAATGCATAGATGACATCATTCAGATGACACGAAGCTTAGGAGGGAAACATAACATGTTGGATGAGAGTCAAAATCCAAAAATATCTCAACAGGCTAGAACTTTGAGAGTAATCCAAATATGATGAAATTTGAAATATTTAATAAGGATAAATGTAAAAGTCTTGGCTTTGTATTTCAAATAAACTGATTTCAAAAGTACAATGTGTGGGAGGTGTGGCTAGACACCAGTTAGTCTGGAAAAGATCTAGCGATCTCAGTGGACCACAAGCTCAATACATGTCAATGGCTTGCTATAAGCCAAAAAAAACCTCAAACCTAAAGCCCTAAGGTGATCTTAGGTTGCATTAAGAGAAATATAAGTTTCAAGAATAAAGAAGTGGTAGTCTTTAAAACCACATCTGGAATAGTGGGCTTATTTCTAGGCCCAACAATTTTTGGAAGGAAAGTAACAAGCATTAAGTGCCTACTGTGTGCCAAGAATTGTATTAAGCACTTTACTCATAACATTTCATTTGAGCCTCATAAGTACCCTAGAAGGTAGATGTTGTCATTTCCATTTTATAGATGAGGAAACTGAGGTATCTTTGAAAGATAAAGGATTACAATAGTGTCATCAAGAAAGAATGACTCTTCTCCATAGGGTGGAAGTGGGGAGAGAACTGAAGGGAGAATGAGAATTTGGAACTCAAAATTTACAAAATATATTTTTTTTTAAAAAAAAGGAACACTGTATCTTCTTTCTCACTGTTCACTCTTAGTTTCCCTCCAGGCATGACAGGAAAACAACATTTTCAACTTTTCTCATGTCATTACTCTTAGTAACCTCTCTGTCTAACCTCATCTCATAAAATTTTCTTTATAATGCTCCTTCATAAAATTACCACAGTTAAGACAGTTCCAACAAGAAAGAAGTTTTTCCTTATTTCCTTTCTTTGTCTCTCTCCACCATTTATCTCACAGATTCTCATAGATCAAAGTTAAACCAATACACATTCTTTTTGGCTCTATGGGCTGTATCATCTAGTAGAATGATAGTTAAAAGTGTAATATTTAAAATTCTCCTTCTTAAAGAGACAATAACTGTCTCTATAACCTCTGTATGAGAGGTTTTTAAAATACAAGTTACACACAAAAAAATTGATGCTGACAAGTAATGACCTTTATATGTCGCACCATGTTACCTTCTTCCCTTTTGATTTTGTACAGGATTGTGATACCTTTCATCTGTCCCAATCTCTGTGTGTATCTGTCTCTCTCTGTCTCTGTCTATCTCTCTGTGTCTGTATCTTTCTCTCTCCATATATATCAAATATATACTCATCAACATATGTATATATAAGTATATATATACATTTGTGATGTTATTATATATGTATAGCACATAACATCTATATATTATAAGTATATATGTGTAGATATAATATATGTATATAACATATAATATAATATCATGTCATAATGTATATAATAACATATATGCTATAATATAACATATGTCTACCTACCTATCTATCTTGCTCAGAATCTCATCTCTTCCTACTTTTGTCATTAGTGGAGAAATACTAAAGCCTTGTATTTCCTCTTAAACACAACTGAAAAATAGACTTTTGGAAACAAAGAAAAAAATGTTCAAGGTAAATACATCTGCATCAGTGCAAAGGGCTTCCATGACTTCACCTCATTATTATGAAGAAGTATAGGCAACAATTATAACTCACATTTATATGTTTTAAGGTTTGTCAAGAACTTTACATATCATTTGATTCACAAAATAGTAGTGTGAGGTCACTGCTGTTATTATCACCATTTTTCAGATGAAGAAGTCAAGGCTTAGATACAGTAAGAGACTTGCCAAAAGTCACATAGCAAATTTCAAGGGTGGGATTTGAACTAAGATTTTTCTGACTCTAAGGCTACCACTCTTATTGAATATGCTGTATCCTGCCTAGACCATTAACTAGCTTAAGGGATTAATCAATCAAAAGCAATTCATTTAAAATCTATTATGTACTTAGGAAATATATATATACAATGTTTTTGCCTTGTTTTAAAAAACAATGTTTTTGCCTTGTTTTAAAAATCAGCACTTAGCATAGTACATGGCTTATAGTAGATGTTAAATAAATTTATGTTGATTAACTGACTTAAAAATCTGAGTCCTAGTTATAATATCTAGAACTAGGCAGATCCTTCCCATACCATCTAAGAGTATGAGACTGAACAGAATCTAAAGTGGCACAAATATCCTATTCAGAAACTAGGGCTGGAAATATGAGGAAAAAGAAGAAAATTATGAACACAATGAAAAAATATGGATTGAGAGGAGCCCTAGAGGTAAACTCAAAATAAGAGAGGAGGGGGCCAAGCCAAGATGGTGGAGTAAATGCAGGGACTTCCCTGAGCTCTTCCATAAAGCCCTCTAAATTCTTGTAAAAAATTACTCTAAACAAATTCTAGGACTACAGAATCCACAAAAATGGCAGAGTGAAACAAATCCCTAGCCCAAGACAACCTGGAAAGTTGACAGGAAGGATGTTTCTCATCAGGGAGTGGAGCACTGTCTATCCAGCATAGGCTGCATCAGCACACATAGGCCAGAGCAGGCCTTAAGGGACTGAATCAATGGCAGCTGTGGCAGTTTCCAGATTTCTCAACCCAGACATAACAAAAAGGTCAGTGGGAAAACTCTTTGGGACTCAGGTGAAAAGTGAACCCATAGTCTGGCCAGGTCTGACTCCAGCCCCAGGGTGGTGGGAGTGGTGATAGTGGCAGTTGGTGGCAGTAGCATCAGCAACAGAGAGTGCTTCTTAAGCTCTGGACCCACAGACAGTGGGGGATCAAGCAGCTGATATAAAATCCCTGAAGCCTGAGACAGTACATTCACCTCAACTCCCACCCCCAATGGAAGCAGAGTCCTACTTTGAGAAAAAGTTAGAAAATCAAGTGTTTGGCAGAGAAGGTATGGGTACACATCATAAAAGAACTCAAGCTATAGAATCTTACTTTAATGACAGGGAAGATCAGAGCATATAACCAGAGAAGGACAACAGAGTCAAAGCTCCTACACCAAAGTCTCCAAGAGGAATATGAATTGGTTGCAGGCCATGGAGGAGCTCAAAAAGGATTTTGAAAATCAGTTAAGAGAAGTAGACAAAGAATTGGGAAGAGAAATGAGAGCAATGCAGGAAAATCATGCAAAATGAGTCAACAGCTTGTTAAAGCAGACCCAAAAAATACTGAAGAAAATAACATCATAGAAAGAAGTTCAAAAAGCTGATAAAGAGATGAATGCCTTAAAAAGCAGAATTGGCCAAATGGAAAAGGAGGTCCAAAAACTCAATGAAGAATATAATTTCTTCAAAATTAGAATGGAGCAAATGTAAGCTAATGACTTTATGAGAAATCAAGAAATTACAAAACAGAACTAAATTAATGAAAAAAATAGAAGACAATGTGAAATATCTCATTGGAAAAACCAATGACCTGGAAAATATATGCAGCAGAGATAATTTAAAAATTATTGGACTACCTGAAAGCCATGATCAAAAGAAGAGCTTAGACATCTTTCAAGAAATTATTAAGGAAAACTGGCCTGATATTCTAGAACCAGAGGGTAAAATAGAAATAGAAATTGCCTCTGGAAAGAGATCCTAAAGGAAAATTCTTAGGAATATTGTAGCCAAATTCCAGAGTTTCTAGGTCAAGGAGAAAATATTTCAAGCAACCAGAAAGAAACAATTTGAGTATTGTGGAAACACAATCAAGAAAATACAAGATCTAGCAACTTCTACATTAAGGAATCAAAGGGCTTGAAATATGATATTCTTTAAGAAACTAGGATTAAAACCAAGAATCACCTCCCCAGCAAAACTGAGTATAATTCTTCAGGGGAAGAGTGAACATTCAGTGAAATAGAGGACTTTCAAGAATTCTTGATGAAAACAACATAGATGAATAGAGAATTTAACTTTCAAATACAAGAGTCAAGATAAGCATGAAAACATTAACAGGAAAAAGAAATCATAAGAGACTTATTAAGGTTGAGTTGTTTATATTCCTACATGGAAAAATATTTGTAACTCATAAGATCTTTCTCATGTTGTTGAAGGAGATAGATCGATAAATAGTAGATAGATGATAGATAGATAGATAGATAGATAGATAGATAGATAGATAGATAGATAGATAGATAGTGTACAAGGTGAGTTGAATATGAAGGAATGATATCTAAAAAATAAATTTAAGGAGTGAGAGAGGAATATATTGGAGAAGGAGAAAGGGAGAGAAAGAATGGGGTAAATTATCTCACATAAAAGAGGCAACAAAAAGGTTTTACAATGAAGGGGAAGAAGGGAGATGTGAGAAGGAATGAGTGAACCTTACTCTTGTCAGATTTGGTTTAAGGAGGAATAACATACACACTCAATTGGATAGCTTGCCCTACAGGAAAGTAGAGGGGAAAACGATAAAAGGTGGTGGGGGAATAGAAGGGAGGGCAGATTGAGGGAGGGTGTAGTCAGAAGCAAACTCTTTAGAAAAGGGATAGGGTCAAAGGTGAAAATAGAATAATTGGGGCTTGGGATAGGTTGGATAGAAATATAGTTAGTCTTTTATAACATGACTATTATGGAGGTGTTTTGCATAACTACATACGTATAGCTCATGTTGAATTGTTTGCTTTCTCAATGGAGGTTGGTAGAGAGGGGAAAAGGGAGAGAATTTGGAGCTCAAATTTTTAAAAACAATGTTAAAAAGTTGTTTTTACATGTAGCTGGAAAATAAAATATACAGGCAATGGGGTATAGAAATCTATCTTTCCTTTTAGGAAAATAAAGGGGAAGGGGAGAAGGGGGGGAATAATAAAAAAGAGAGGGCAGTCTGTGAGAAGGGGTAATCAGAATGTATGCCATCATAGGGTATGAAGGAGGGGAAAGATGGGAAGAAAATTTAAACTCAAAATCTTATGAAAATGAACATTGGAAACTAAGTAAATAAATTTAAATCTTAAAAAAAGAAAAGAAAAAAAAATCACAGAGTAATTCCACAGCAAATGAAAATAAATCCTCAGAGAAAAGAATGTCTTGATCATAATGACTAAAAAAGTATGTAGAAGAAATGAGATATAACATGTAATGAAATGACAGATGAAGAGGAATAAAAATGAAAATTAAATGCTTAGTACCACAAGAACTTTACTCAAGAATGACACTCCAAGAAAATTAGAAAAAGCCATACAGAATCCAATAGACAACAAGAAATTTGAAGACAAAAGCAAAAGATTCTGGGTAAAAAAGAAAATGTAAGGCATATAGTATTAAAAATAATTCACCTGAAAATATCAAAGAAAGATAATTTCAGAATCATTATACTATCTTATAATGACTTCTCCCCAAAAGACCTGGATATAATAGTTTAAATGAAAATTGGAAGAATTCACTGGTTACTTCCTGAAAGAAGTTCCAAAATGAAAATGCCCAGGAATGTCATAGACAAAATTAAGAGTGTCTAGGTAAAAGAAACACACACATGCACGTGCGCACATGCGCACGCACACACACACACACACACTAAACAGCCAAAAAGAAGGAGTTCTAGTATAAAGAAATATAGTCAGTGTCACACAAGATTGGAAGTTGCCACCATAAAAGAGCAAAGATATTGGAATATGAATTCAAAAAAGCAAAAGATAAAATGCTTAGAACCAAAAACTACCATCTGGAAAAAAAAAAAACTGATCCTATTGATGGAAATGAGCATTTAATGAAATTTCTGTATCTAGCTATGTATCTATCTACTTATATTTAAATGAGACAGGTAAAGAATCAGGGAATAGTTTTGCTCATTTTTATAACCTTAGGAAAAGAGGGAATTTGAAGTACACTGGAAGGGAAATTGAAGTGCACTGGAAAGGAAAAGAGTAGGCGAGACCTCAACAGACATATAAAAAGAAATAAGATAACATTTGGAGGTGAGATAGGGAATGTGCTAGCAGCTGGGCGTGGGGGGAGACCAAGGATTCTATTAAGTTTCAAAGGGTCTGTGTTGACTAAATTGGAGTAAACAAAGCAAGGGAAGTAATTAGAGTGGATATAGACAAAAGGGATTATCATAGAATTTTAGTGCTGGAAGGGACCTCTTCAGTCATTTAGTTCAGCCCATAGTTAAACAAGAATCTTCAATATAGCACAGCCAATAAATGCCCTCCAGTAGGGAAGTGCTGTTACCAGAGGCATTCTCTTCCACTTTTGGATTCTTATTGTGAGGCAGTTTTTCTTTTTCTTTCATTTTCCATTTTATTTTATTTTTAAATTAATAAGAATTTATTATCTTCCGTATCTTCTCAAATTAAAGGAAAAGGAAAAAAAAAAAAAGGAAAACAACCCCCTGGTAACAAATATGCAGAGTAAAGCCAAAGCAATTCTCACACTGTCCACCAATCTATATGGCTTATTCTGCATATCAAATCCTCTAGGTGAGAAGATGGATAGCAGGGTTTGTCTTTAGTCCTACGGAACTATTGTTGTTCTTGTGCTTATCCTTCGTTGCTGAAGAAGACCACGCCATCAGAAAAATGATGACATATCTTGCATTTGACTTTGTTTTGAGAGAGGGAGGGCTATGCAAGGTCACCAGTCTCACTTCTTCTCCAGAGTCATCTAAATCCAGTGACCAGATATTCATCAGGAAGACTGGAAATGGTCCAGGAGGCAATGGGAGACCTTGGCCCCTTTAGGCCAAGGTCTATTCAGATATTCACTTAGGGAGAGATAACCATTCAGTTAATAGGCTTGTTTAAGAAGTAATCTGGGATGGCCCCTTTAATGAGGCAAAGAAAAATAACTACATCAGGCTGAGAGGGAAACAGCAACAGTTCCTATTGATAATCACTCTTAAGCAAGGAGGGTTCAGAAAACACTTAGGCAGGGGCCTAGTGTTGTCCAATCTGTGGGCTTCAGAGTGCAGTAGGTTTAAAGTTTTGGAAACAGAATTCACCTAGCCCCTTAAAGAAATCATTACAGAAATTAAAGTCCAAGAGGTACCATTTACTAGTCATTGTGTTGATGTGAGTTCTTTTTTTATATTTAATTTTCATTTTATTTTTTCTCAATTAAATGTAAATAATTTTAAACTTTAAAAAAATTAAATTTCAAATTCTCTCCCATCTTCCTTCCTTTCCTCATAGCCTTTCTTCAGAATGCAAGTAATTTGGTATAGATTATATATGTGCAGTTGTGCAAGACATTTCCATATTAACCATGTTGCAAAAGAAAATACCACAGACCCCCAAAATAAGAATAATAAATAATTTTTTTAAAGTATGCTTTAATCTGCATTCAGACTCCATCAGTTCTTTCTGTAGAGGTAGATGGCATTTTTCATCATAAGTCCTTCAGAGTTTTCTTGGGTTGTTGTATTGTTATAAGTCATTTACAGTTGATCATCATGCAATACTATTGTTACTGTGTACGATGTTCTCCTGGTTCTCCTCATTTCACCCTGTATCAGTTTGTGTAAAGTCTTCCCAGGTTTTTCAGAAAGCATCCTATTCATTATTTCCTATAGTATAATAGCATTTCATTACAATGATATACCACAACTTGTTCAGCCATTCCCCGGTTGACAGGTAGCCCCTTAATTTATAATTCTTTGCCACCATGAAAAGATCTGCTATAAATATATTTCTACACACAGGTCCTTTCCCTATTGAAAAAATCCCTTTGGGGTACAGACCTAGTAGCAGTATTACTGGGTCAAAGTTTTATTAACCTTTAGGCAAAGTTCCAAATTGCTCTCCAGAATGGTTGGATCAGTTCACAACTCCACCAACAATGCATTAGTGTTCCAATTTTCCCACATCTTCTCCAACATTTATCATTTTCCTCTGAGCTAGTCTTATAGATGTGTGGTGGTACCTCAGATTTGTTTTATTTGCATTTCTCTAATCAATAGTGAGTTAGAGAATTTTTATATGACTACAGATAGTTTTGACTTCTTCATCTGAAAACTGCCTGTTCACATCATTTGTCCACTTATTAATCAGGGGAATGATTTGTATTCTTGAAAATTTGACTCAGTACTCTACATATCTTTAATATGTCTAACTGTATTTCCCACCAACCTATCCCACCTACTGCCTTAGAGAGTGACCCAGGACACTGAGACATGAAGTGCCTTAGGAGTTAGGCCTTTATCAGAGAAATTTGTAACAAAATAATTTTATCCCACTTTCCTGCTTTCCTTCTACTTTTGGCTGCATTGGTTTTGTTTGTGCAAAACCTTTTTAATTCTCTGTAACCAAAATTATCCATTTCATATCCTGTAATATTCTCTGTCTTTTGCTTCCCTTATCCATAAATCTGACTGGTAAAATAATCTATGCTCTTCTAATTTGTTCATGATATCTCACCCTTTATGTAAAAATCAAGTGCCCATTTTGATTTAACCTAATATACTGTTGTCAGATGTTGGTCTATAGGTTTTTGGTACTTCCAAGGTAGTATGATTTAAGGAGAAGTGTAGTCCCTGCTCTCCTTACCTATGATCTATCTTCACCCAGGAAGGGACTTTGTTTTCCTGTAGCCACCAGTGCTAGCCCTTCTCTTGTCCCTAGGACTGTGACCATGTCCTCTACTCTCTTGAAGCTATGATTACGAGTACTCTCCTCTGTCTTGGAACTGAGATCAGAGTCCCTACTCCATGAACAACCACAAGAATTTCTCTCTACTCAGGAATGGCAAGCAGGGATCTGGTTCCCCTGTGGTCATTAGTGTTACCACATTTTTTGGCTCTGGGACTGTCACCCAGAGTTTCTATAGGCAATTCAACCAGGTCCTAAACTCACCACCAGTGAAAGGTCCCTGCAATTTCCTTCCAACTAGTTGCCGGACTCCCACACCTTCTGTGCTCTAAGAACTTCTGGACATGCTGCTGCCACCAATGTAGCCACCCCCAAAGCATGGTCCATGTTGCCTGTGCTTCACTCTTTGGACCCACCATTACCCTGGTGAGTTAGACCTTTCCTGCCAACCTCCTAATTTGTGCTGGACTGGAAAACTGTTTCATCTGAACTTTTGTTCATTCTGCTATCCCAGAATTTGATTTGAGGCATTATTTTAGAGTTTGAAGGTCAGTTTGGGAGAACTCAGCTGAATATCCACCATCTTGTCTCCACCTCTCCTCTGTTAGAGTTCTTAAGTCTACTGAAGTTGTCTTTAGAACATCGTTGTTGTGATATAAACTGTTTTCCTGGTTCTGCTTACTTTTTTCTGTTTTAGTCCATTTAAGTCTTCTGAAGTTTCTCTGAAACTATTCCCTTCATCATTTCTTATGGTACAGAATGACCCCACTACATTCACATACCACAGTTTGTTCATATGTTTGCAACTAATGAGTAGCCATTTAGTTTCCATTTCTTTGTGACTACAAAAGAGCCACTAAAATATTTTTGTAGAAGGGGGTCCTTGCACCATTTTTTATTCTATTTGGGGATAAAATCTTTTAAAGGTACTGGTGGGTGATGCACAGTTTAGTGATATTTTGTGGGGACAAATAATTCCAAATTGTTTTCCAGAAAAACTTGACTATTCATCTCCTGGGGAATGACAAGTAAAAGTAATTCCCTCACTTTACATCTCTCTCTCTTCTCTCTCTCTCTCTCTCTCTCTCTCTCTCTCTCTCTCTCTCTCTCTCTCTCTCCCTGTGTGTGTGTGTATGTGTGACGTCTCTTCTGTGTAGATGCTGCTGAGGTGATAGGGACACCTCAGATGGACTCTCTCCATCCAAGGATGGATGTGATTCACAAATGTGACCCTTTGTTTCCTCTCTCCCTCTTTGCTTGTGTTGTGTCTTGCTTTTTAGTGAATAAGACTGGAGATGGCCATGACCTTGAGGACTTTGAAAAATCAGGAGAGTGAGTCACCTGAGTCTGAGCCCCACAGTCCAGTCTGGGATTGTTTTGGAAGCCAGATGATG
The DNA here is from genome assembly GCA_023548195.1 of Bettongia penicillata ogilbyi. Lineage (NCBI taxonomy): Eukaryota > Metazoa > Chordata > Mammalia > Diprotodontia > Potoroidae > Bettongia > Bettongia penicillata. The sequence continues at coordinate 520,286 of JAJHZJ010000236.1, forward strand.
AAGTACGAAGGCCCAAGTGACTTGCCCATACCAGCCCAGAAGCAGCAGAAATGCAGACTCATTCCATCCACTGGCCTTGTGGAATCTGGAAGTAAATCTGGTGGGGGCAAGTACTGAGCCCACTGTCTTCAGAGACAGAGGGGAGACTATAAGAGAGAATGTGCCCACAAGTGTTGGGAGAGTCATGTTTGTAACTGTTGCACTTGTTATATTTTCAAAGGAAATATCCCTTTATAAAAGTGGATTCAAGTTAATTGCTCAAATGGCACTAGTTGGAGATGACACAGAGTGGAGGGGGACACACTACAATGGGGGCTCGAGTCAATGACACTAAAGAGATATACCCCATTATTCCTCAAGGGTTAGAACTGTGAGGGGAATATGGAACTGGGAGGATGAGTCTAGAGTGAGCACTCCATATAAATACCAAATCCTCCTTCTCCTCGTCTCATCGTTGGTAGAGAGCATTCATTCATTCATTCTATTTAGATAAGTAAATTGAGACTCAGAGAGAGGGCACTTACTCAAGTTTACCTACCTACTAAGTAGCAGATATTTTTAGGTTTTTAGTTTTAGTTTTCTTTCCTTTGCTGTGGTCATTTTCTCTGAATCTGTGTTTTCATGAGTGAGGAGCTTTCTCTGACTACTCAGTAATGCAGTTTATCTCCTGTCACCAACTGCCTTAAGAGAGTGACCCAGGACCCAGAGACATGATGTGACTTGTCTGAGTTTGTGGAACTAGTATGTGCCAGAGGCAGGATTTGAATCCAGCGCTTTCCAGCTTCAAGGCTAATTTTCTCTCCACTTTGCACTGGCCTTCTCTGGTTATTGGTAGGTACTGACTCTCAGACCTGTATTGTCTCCTCCCTCCCAGTCTCCCTGCGACTTGTCTCAGTTTAGGCAGTTCTATGCTTTGTCTGGGTAATTAAACAAAGAGTTGAAATTAAAAGGACTCTCTATTGTTGTTCAGAGATAGCAGCAGACACTCCTTTGCCCAGCAGTGATCTTGACTTTGAGGGCTCCTATTCTGTCTCTTTAAATGATCTTAATCTCTGATAGAAAGGTCATTATATTAAAAGTCCCCACTCCTCTGCTTTCCCCTAGGCCCCAGTGCTGTGTAGGAGTTGGGGGCAAGGTGTTTTAAATGGATTTCCCATTCCAAATGGCTTCTCTGACTACAGAATGGTCTCGGTGGGGTGATGCACTCAGAGCCTTTCAGACTCAGTGGTCCTGCTGCTCGGGGGAATCAGGACTGAATGAGGCCTTCGGAATTGCCCACCGAAGGAAATGCTAATAATTAAAGCTGTCACCGTGACTCTGGGGCAGGAAATCAATGCCTACGGGACCATTTGCGTCTCCATAAACAAAGCCAAATGCGGTCGCCATGCTGAATGGCACCGCGGAATTGTGATTAGCGTCGCCAGCTCAGCCCACCTTCCATTCTGTGCCAGCACAACAGGTATCCAGGGCCCAGCTCATGGAACAGAGGGAGCTCCTGAAGGCACAGAGGCCAGGCTCCTGGGCTTGCAAGGGGCTGGGGTAGATAACTCTCTCCTCAGTGTGCTCCCTTCTGCCCATGTGAAAGGACTCTCGGTGACTGGCAAAGTCATGTGTGTGATCTGGGCATGTGGCCGTTTCATGAGCTGCTTTTCACACTTTGTGCTCGGTGGGGATATAATAGGCCACAATTTTCTCTGGCCCTTGTGGGATTTGGGCCCCCTCCCCCCAGTCCCCTCCCTCTGCCAGCTTTGAGTGCCTGCCAAGGGAACAAACATCATCTCCATCTCTGCTCTCAATAATCAGAGACTCTTTAGAATTCCAAGTCTCTCCTTAGAATTCCAAGCTTCTTCCAAATCTCTATCCCTGTTTGTCATAGGGTCTGGATGGACATCCCAGGGCTGGCCCATTAGAAAAGCAAAAATGGAGCTTAATTTTTTTCAGTAGTGTTCCCTGCATCCTACACACACACACACACACACACACACACACACACACACACACATACACACACACACACACACACACACACACACACACACACAATTCCCCATTTCTCTCTGAGAGCAAGCAGCCTGAGAGTATTCTCTTATAAAGAAAGCAGAGAGCATTTAGAAAGCGTACCAATAGCTTGGAAGCAGCTACCATCATACAGGTCTTTGTTCCTGCCTGGGTTCTACCCGGCAGAAATGGGAGGAGGAAGGATGGACTCTATATCCTTCTAAAAGGACATAAGTGCGTTGAAGAAGCCAGGTAAGGTCCTGTCTAATGGAGAACCCTGTGAGATTTTGATAAATGCAAAGTTTTACATTTGAGTTTCAAAAATCAGTTTCATAAACACAGGGTGGGATAGAACTGGGGGGACAACATTTAAAAAACATCTCAGAGGCTAAGTGGTCTACAGGTTTAATGCGGACAGTAGTGTAAGGAAAGTTAACTCTCGTAAGACATGTTAAACATCACAATGCTCAGAACAAGGAATGTGAGAGACTGACCTTATTCTTGACTAATCAGAGCATATCTGGATTATTACATCCAGTACTGGGCCCTCCAACATCTTACGGAACCTGTTGACAAACACATTTAGAAGAAGACAACTAGAGAGAGAGATGATTCCAGAAACTACGGCATACAGGGATAAGTTGAAAGACATGGTAAGATTGAGTCTAGAAAGGGGAAAAGCCTAGGGGAACACAATACATGTCTTTAAGTATGTGAAGGAATTCCTATTCAGTTACCTGTCAGATTCAGTACCCTCTGAGGGCCCTTAGAATTCTTGAGATCTTGAGATTCTTGGAATTCTACTCCCAAGAATAAATAAGACCCTTGGACAGGATTTATTCTGGGAAGGGACCCTAAAAGAAAGAAGATTCATTAGTGAATGAAAGGAATGAAGGAAGGTCTATATCAAGCTATATATGACCTGAGAATGAAAGCTCGATCGAGGTAAGCAGGGGAAGGTTTCTTACAACTTTTAAAATTCTACTTGGTCCATGATCTCTATCCCCATCTTTATCCGTTCAACTACTGACATTAATTGCCTTGATGTCAGAGAGGAGGTAGAAAATACAGGAATCAGATGTCACTGATAGCAAGGAAATCTGAAGAAAATGATTATTGTGCAGCATGTACTCTGGACTCACCGTCTCAATATACATGCCCATTATTGGGCGAGGTAGCCAGAGGATGGGTCATTACTACTACTCAGGGTTCTAAGTAATAGGGGTAACCCTGAGGATTGCCAGTGTTTCTAATACTGTTGCCCATGAGCCCCCATTCAGCATGCTCCCCAATAGGAATCAATCAGTATAACTCCATCAGCTTTTAGAAAAGGGTATTTATTGAAAAGCCCAGGGTCATACCCTGTCCCCTGCACAGGGTCCTTGAGGAGAATAGACACACACTTAAGTACAAAGTGAGTGAAGTTCAGACACAGAGAACACATGAAACCAAGAGCTATGTTGTGGGAGGCTTTCCCTGTCCTTTCTCTTACCCCAACCTTTTTGGAATTCTCATAAAATTCCCTTCAAGTGCCCCTCTCTGCTAGGCTTTGAGTGACTTTCCAGAGTCCAGAACCAGCATGTCTCTGTCAGGAATGGTCAGGTTTCCTGAATCTGGGCCAATCTCTCTCTACCTCCGTTTGTATGCCTCCCCTTATCTTTGACCACCCCACCCCCAATCCTGACTCTGGTTGCCAGGGAGATCTCTGATGGCCCCCACTCTTCCTTGGAATACTTATTCATTTATGATCAGGAAAGGATAAACACAGAAGTAACAGACATTCTATGTGTTCACATCTACATGGTGATCAGGTAGGAGAGAAGCCCTTCCCCGTTCCCCACATCACACAGGATTTCTTTCTCACTAGCTATCAGGAAGGAAGAGAAGCAAAGAGAAAAAGGGGATGATGAGTCATGCACGCTTGCTGCAGGCTCACCAGTAGACTTCATTGCCACATGGTACTAACTCCTCAGGCACTTAGGGTGAGGAGACTCTCCACCCCTTGGTTTATTAGATTGCAACCAGGCAGGGAAAGCCTGAGTTTCCCTGTATAACCCTCTAGAAAGGACAAATCCAAACATACTTCAAATATTGGGCCCTCACTGGCCAGTTCCTGGCCTACAATAGGAAGATGGAAGGAAACAGGCATTTATTAAGTCCTTACTGTGTGTCAGGAACTGAGTGCCAAGTGCTTTAAAGCTATTGTCACATTTTATTCTCACAAAAACCCTGACAGGTAGATATTGACATTATCCTCATTTTACAGTCAAAGGAACTAAGGCAAACAGAAATTGTGACTTGTCCAGGGTCACATAGTTAATAAGCTTCTGAAGCTGGATTCAAACACAGGTAGTCCCACCTCCAGCTCCAGTGTTCTACCCATGGTACTACCTAGTTGCTACTAGGTGGAAGGAACCTTAGAGGCTATAAAGTCCACCCTTGTCATTTTACAAGTGAGGAAACTGAGGCCCAGAGAACCCAAAGTCTTACAAGTTACAAGTAGCAAAAACAGGTTTTAAACCAAGGCTTTCTCATTCCACACCCAGCCCACTATCCACCCTCCCATACTGAAGCCTGGTAATAGAGATGGAAGTAGCTTTGACACCAAGGAAGAGAAAGGAGTCTCTACTCATAACTTCTTTCAGAGCTTGATACTCAAGGCCCTAAGTCCTTGATCCTGTTGCCTGCCTACAAAATGCTTTCTTCCCTCAGAACTGCCCTGGGAGACAGGGAATGTGAGCATTATTATTCCCACTGGACAGATGAAGAAACAGAGGCTTTTGGAGACGGAGTGACTTCCAATTAGTAAGTGGCAGAGTCAGGATGTCAAGCTAAATATTCTGTCTGCAGGGCTACTCATCTTCCTGTACCACCTCACAAATCCACCACTTGGAGCTGAGGCTTGTCCAGGTGTGAAATGGGTAGATGGCCTTTTCAGCTCTGAGATTCCATTCAGTAGTTAGGTCAGACCCCTCATTTTACATAAGTGGAAACCGAGGCCTGGAGAGGGGAAGTAATTCAAGAGGCAGATGTGGCATTTGAATCCAGGACTTCTGACAGAGAACCCAGTACTCTAAGCACCAAATCGTAAGCATGATAGCTGTCCTTCTGTTCCTGAGAAGCATGGGCAGATGAAAAGAGGAAAAGGAAGAGGGAAAAGAGGGGTATGGGGAATAGGGGCTGGAGAATGAGTTGGTAGCATCTGACTGAAACACTCATGATGGGAGTGTAGAAACACTTTCTCCACCCCTCCTTCCTCCCCTCAGGGGGCAAGTAAATGAATGCAACACAAGAGGGAAGCAGAGACTGGTCTGGCCATGACTGACCCTGACCTCCCCTTGACCTCTTCCTCCCCTAGTCCCCCAGTCCCAGTCCTGGAAACACCCCCAGGAGATTTCTCTAGTGAATTCCTCAAGTTTATTTCCACCCCTAAAGTTATGACTGCCCTGGAAAGAAAAATAAAAGTCAACACTTGGATATTTGTGAAGCTAAGTGCCCTTCCCAAGGTGCAGCCGGCTGCTGGGTCTGCCGCTGACCTTCCTCAAAGGGTCCCTCCTCAGAGGCAGCAGCAGCTCCAGGTTGTTTTTGCTGGTTTGATGAGATCACCCTCGCTTTGTAGGAGAGGCTTGTGAGGAAGGCAGGGACCTAGGTATGGTGCCATATGTAGCCTGAGGCCATGCCCACCCTACTGCTTGGGGGAAAAATTCTATTTTCCAAGAGACTGAAAAGTTGGTGGGATTCCTTCTGAATCTCTCAAAGCACTTTCCAGGAAAAAAATGGGAATGGAGTCGAAGGTCCCAGCTGGAAAGGCCCCAGGGTTTGTCTCATGATCTGGGGGTCTCAGTGGACTTCAAGCTTAATGACCTGCCAGCTGTCTGGCAGATTGTCTTCATTAAGAGAGGCTGAGTGTCCAGGATGAGGGAAGTCACAGAGTGGCTGTCTTCAACCCTGGGCAAACTACATTTGGAGAAGGGGTACTGAGTTCCGAGGACCACACTTTAGGAAGGATATTGAAACACTGAGGAGCTTCCTGGGGCAGGCGTGAGGGACTTGATATGCAGATTGGTAGAACAACTCATGTTGTTTAGCCTGGAAGAGGGAAGACTCATGGCTGTGTTCATGTAATTGAAGAAATGTTATTGGGGAGAGGGAACAGGGGATGAGGTTGATTATGAGGATAGATTTACAATTTGCAAAGCGCTTTACTTACATTATCTTTATTGATCAGGTGTGATGGAATGACTTCCTTGCAATTAGAACTGGCCAGCAGTAGCATGGGCTGCCTTGGTGGGTAGGAGACTCCACCTCTGGGCATTTCCACTGCCTGTCACCCCTGGAATTTTCTCCCTTCCCCATCTTTACCTCCTGGTTTCTCTGGTTTCCTTTAAGTCCCAGCTAAAATTCCATTTTCTAAAGGATCTCTTTTCCAAACTCTCTCAATGGTTATACCTTCCTACTGTTGATTTTTTTTTCTAATGTACTGTATGTCTTGTCTGTACATAGTGGTTGGCATGTTCAGCCTCTCCTAGTGTGAATTCCTTGATGACAGGGACTGTATATCATCTTTCTTTGTATCCCTAGTGCTCAGCACAGTGCCCAACACTAGCAGGCACCTTAATACATATTTGTTAATGGATTGACTAAATGACCTCACTTGAGGTCTTCACTTGAAGACTGGATGACTGCTTCTCAGGCATGATACATATTAGATTTTAAGCTCTTTGAGGGCAGAACTATCTTTTGCTTTTCTTTGTAACCTTAGTGCTTAGCATGATGTCTGGTACATAGTAGATGTTTAATAAATGTTTATTGCTTAATTGGCAATGCAGAGTAGATTCTTGTTCAGTTATGACCTTAATGCCTACCACAGTCCCATACAATTTGAGTTTCTGGTCATCTTCTAGACCCAACTATTCATTTTGCACATGGGGATACTGAGGCTCAGTGAATAGAAGTAACTTGGACTGGTTGGCAGCTGGAGATGGGCAAAACTTGGCTTGAAGAAACCAGAACTTCTAACTTCAAATTGGTTGATGCTCTACTGGCCACATCACAACCGTGATGACTGTCCTTCAGAACTTGAAGGTATGCATCAGGAAAAATGGACCAGCCTTGATCTACTTGGCCCTAGAGGGTAGAAATAGTAGAATGAAGGGAAGTTACAAAAAGGCAGATTTAGGCTCTGCATCAGGAAAAATTCTTAAAGATTAGTCATCCAAAAGTACCGTGAGCTGTCCCAGGAGGTGATGAGTTCCTCCTCATCGGAGGTTCCAAGTGCAGGCTAGGTTTTCTATGTGTACTGGACACACTGGAGAGGGGATTTTGGTTTTGTATAGGTTGGGTTGGATGGCCTTTGAGGTCCCTTCTCTGTGGCTTATGTGTAGCTTGTTACAGTAACAAAAACTCATGATACTTTATGATTTACATAAGCAGTTCCCAAATATTTTGGTCTCAGGACTCCTTTATACACTTAAAAATTATTGAATACTCCTTAAGATATTTTCTTTATGTGGACATATAAGTAATATCTTAGTATTATTACAAAAATAGTTTTGACCTCTCAGATCCCATGAAATGGTCTTCGGGTTCCCTAAGTTTTGAAGAATACACCTTGAGAGCCACTAATTTATCCCCTGGTTCCCTCACAATGTCCTTGGGAGATAAGCAGCATTTTCACCCCATTTTATAGATGAGAACACTGGAGCTCAGAGGTTATGTGACTAGCCCACTACAGCCAGGTCATAAACTGCTACCTCTTTATTTAGAGTCTAAGCTGATCCCATCCCTCCAAAAAGAAGGAGGAGAACAAAGATGAAGAAGAGAGAACAAAAATGAAAGAGAAAAGATGTTTTTTTCTTGTTAGCTACAAAAATCTGTCTGGAAAGGTTGTCTCTTAAGAATGAAGAAATGCTTTGGAGTATTGTATCCCAAGCTTGGCCCTAGCTGGGAAGACCAACCTAGGATGCCTCATTCTTTTTTTATTAAGATTTAAAAAATATTGTTGATGCCTCTACTTATTATGTCAAATTTTTCACTGACTATATCCCTCCCCTGTTTCCTTGTGGCAAATCAGTTCAGCAAAAGTAACACATTGTGTCTGTGCAGCATTCCACACCCATAGGCCTTTACTTTCCCAATGAAGGCAGGGGGGTTTTATTTTCTCATCTTTTTTCCAGGGACAACCTTGACCATGGTAATTTATATAGCATTCAGTTCTGCTTTGATGAATCTATCTATTGTTTTCTTGATTCGATTTCCTTCAATTGCTATCCATCCATATGAGTCTCTCCATGCTACTCAGAATTCTTCATCATCAGTGTTTCTTATAGAGTAGAAATATCACTTGCATGTACCTCAGGCTGGTTAGCCATCTGCCAGCTGATTCCCTAGCTTGGTAGCCCTGAATTCTCCTTTCCCAACAAATTTGGAGTCGTTGGCCAAATGATCCCCTATACAGGTTCAGGAAGCAAGCAGTGACTGACAAACCTCTTCTTTGAAAGGCATTCAAATCCAGTCCTGGGGATGGGAGTGGGACACATCACCCTTAGTCCTCCTGAATTTGACCTGGCCTGGGCTCTCCCACATCCTCTCTCTCTCCTCCTGTGGTAGGTAGCAAGGCAAAGGGCTTTTTCATCGAGCCAATCACCCAGCCCTCCTCAGATGTCAGATCTTTTCAACACACCTGAAGGGGCCAACTGAAACGTGGCTCTTTCTTTACAGTGGGGCAAAGCCCCAGGAGGGCCATTCCGAGGACCTTGACAATAGGCTGAGAGGCTGTGGGTTTGTTCTGTCTGGAAGAGCATGGGGCCCACCTGAATGGGAAGAGTCTCTCTGGGAGGGCCAGTGCTTGGCCTTGGCTGTTAGTGGCTGACTGGGGGAGTGTGCTGAAGGAAAGGTTCTCACCATTCTAAATTCTACAGACAAAGATGACAGGTGGCACACACAGAGACTCAGTGTGCCCAAATCCTGGTTTATCAAGAGGAATTCAATTCAATCCGATAAGTATTTGCTAAGTGCTTACTATGAACCAAGCTCCATACAAAATACTGGTGAAACTTATTATATCATATACTAGTAAAATATGTTAGCTTAATAAATTACTATATTAAATACTATACTTATACTAATTAATTACTATACTTAATTACTATATTTCATTCCTCTCAGTAAAGGACAGAGGACAGTGACTTTTAAATTTTGTCTTGCACAATGTACCCCCTGCACTCAGCACAATGCTTGGCACATAGTAAATACTTAATCCATCAGTTAACATTTATTATAATAAATACTTTGTATTTATTTTCACATATTTTAGAGTTGCTCATTTGGAAGGCAGCATAGTCTGATGAATAGAAAACTGACTTCAGAGCCACAAAGACTTGGGTTCAAGTTCAACTTTCTACCTACAGTGGTATGATTCTGGAGAAGCCATGTAACATCTTGGAGTCCCAGGCTTTGAGGGATGTGCTACTCTGCACATGGAGAAGAGGTTTTCTCACATGGGACTGGTTTTCTCTCACAGACCATCTCTCAGTTTACAAAGGGATCATGGTCTTTGTCATTGTGCGGTTCACCCATACTAATGAACTTTCCATGATTCTGAAATAATGAATTTCAGTACTAACTTCAGACGAAATGCTCCCCTGTTGCCATTCAATCATTTCAGGTGTGTTCAACCTTTCATGACCACATTTGGGGTTTTCTTGTGCTCTTCTAGACAGAATAAACCCAGAGTCTCCTGGCCTATTGTCAAGTTCCAAGATACAGGAGTACTTTGCCATTTCCTTCTCCAGTGGCTCCATTTTGTCAATCATTAGTTAAGTGACTTGCCCAGGGTCACACAGGGAGGGAGTGCCCAAGGCTGGATTTGAACTCAGGTCTTTCTGACTCCAGGCCCAATGTTCTCTATCCACTGAGCTACCAGTGGTCTCGGAAATCTTCCCTTAATATCCCACATTCGTCAGTCCTATCTCTACAACTTTAATTAATCAGTCAGCAAACATTTTTACAACACCTACTGTGTGCTGAGTACTTGGCTAAGTGCTGGGGAAGAAAAAGAAATATTCCAGGATGACTCAGTTCCATATTAATCCCTCTAAATGCCTTGGTTCCCATCTCCTCTGTACCTCCCAAGTAACACCTTTATATTGTGAATATCCTAATTGTCTCTACCAATCTGCCTTTGACCCACAAATAGACTTTAGGTTTCCTGTGTTTGGGACCCAGGTTTTATTCATGTACCCCTTAAGCCAGGGCTGAGAAGCCCATAGATACTTAGTAATTATCTGCTGATGGATTGATTTGTTTAGAATCCTTTCAAGAAAGGTCAGGGATCTGTGCCCTCAGGCAGCTCCTTTCTGGGTCATTTATCCTTTTCCCTTGGGTCTGGAGCCTTGGTAAAGGAAAAAGATGAGGCCCATTTGTTCACCAAGAGAGACTTCCATACAGCATACAGGAAGCGGATGGTAAGAAAATTGCTGTGTTCAGGAGGGGTCCTGAGTTAATGATGCCTGACTCACACTTCCCCTGGAATTAAGTAGCTCAGCCCATCTGAACTGACCAATCTCCTGAGAACTAACTTTTGCAAGGCTGTTTTTCATAGAAATTAACCTGGTAATTGTTGGAGGGGTGAGGGTGAGGCAGAGCCTGTGGGAAGACAGACTGATGTACTCTTGGACGAGCAGTGAACTGATCTGACTGTTCTGGATAACAATTTGTAATTATTGATTAATCAATGAGCATTTCTTATGCACCTATTATGTATCAGGATCTCTGCTAGGCACTGGGACCCTCCACCTATATTTGATATTATAAAAATCACTAAACTATACATACCCTTTGACTCAATCACACCAATACTAGACATATACATATTCATATTCCTCCAAAGAAATTTAAAAAGGAGGGATAGATAGATTTGTTAAGAGATAAAAGGATAGAATGAGAGAGAGAGAGAGAAGGAGGAGGAGGATGGTAGTAGTGGTGGACAGATGATAGTGCTAGATAGAGAGATGATGGATAGATAAATGATAGGTAGAAGCAAAAGAGAAATGTAGCCAGCAAGAGATGACAGGTAGGTAGGTAGGTAGATATATAGATAGATAGGTAGGTAGATAGATAGATAGATAGATAGATAGATAGATAGATAGATAGATAGATAGATAGATGATAAGTAGGTAAGTAGGTGATAGTTATGTAGATAGATGGTACATAGGTGATAGATTATGGATAGATAGATAATAGGCTTGTAGGTAGATAGATAATAGGTTGATAATTGAATGAGTGAGCATGTATTAAGTGCCTGCTATGTACCAGGTACTATATTAAGCACTAGGGAAACACATACAAGCAAGCAAGACAATCCCTACCCTCAAGGAGCTTATATTTTAATAGGGGAGACAAACTTTAAAGGGAAGCTGGTGAGGTGAGAGTGGGTATCTGTACAGGGGCACTAGGGTCAGTAAAAAGGAGAGGAAGAGATAGAATCCAGATATGAAAGAGGGAACCTACAAAATCTCTGTGGCAACCAAGACCAGAAAGTCTAGTGAGAGTGGCCAAAAAATTGTTTCTTACAAATATGAATGGAAATTATTGTTCCAGAAATGGTGAAGAGTAGTAATTCAGAGAAATTAGGAAGAAACTATGAATTGCTGCAGAGCAAAGTGAGCAGAATGGAGAAAGCAATTTGCACAGTGGCCATAATAATGTAAAAGAAAATAACATAGAAAGAATTGTGCTCTGTTCAGTGACCAACATGAACTTCAGAAGTCTGATGTGGAAGTATACATTCTTCCTCAAGTCAGAGAGGTAGTGGGCTAAGGGTCTAGAAAGAGGCATACACTGACAGATGCAGCCAATGTATTGTTGTTTTTATACTTTGTTGCAAGAGAGGCTTCCGAGTATTTGTGTGGTAAAGTTATTGGTAAGGGACAGTGATATGTTTTCTCCCCCAATAGTCTGTGAGCTCCTTAAGGGCAAAAGTTATTGCTTTTTGCCCTTCTTCATATCCCCAATGCTTAGCACAGGATCTGACACATAGTAAGGACTTAATAAAGGTTTATTAGCTAACTGACTGATATCAAACAGCAACAAACACTAATGATTTTAAAAAGCAAATAAAATAAAATCAGAGGATTTCAGGGGAAAGAGAGTGAATGGGATATAGAGCAGTCAACTAGTGAGCATTATCAAGCACTCACTGTATGCTGGTCATTGTGTTAGATAGTGATGACAGAAAAAAGAGGAAAAAGAAAGAAATAACAATCCCTGTCCTCAAGTAGATTATATTCTCAGTAACATGTATATAAATAAAATATGTAGCAGATACATATAGAGTATGGGGGGGGGCAGTGAGTGAGAAGAAAGGAAAGTGAAAAGTATTTATTTTGGTGATTATTTGATTGGACTCAAATGATTCATCTCTGTAAAAATAAAAATCACATTGATGGGAAAGATTATAATACCAATTTGCGTTTATAGAGTAACTCTTCTTGGTCCTGTGACTTTCCACTAAAGAACATGCTCCACGTTGACAATCACCCATTAACGATAACTCGGGGAATCTACCCGCTTAACCAGTTCAAAATTCACTTCACTATGCTGTTATCAACCCATTCCTCCTCATTTTATCCACAAGGATAAACCTAAGAAATGTCAGATGCTTTGCAAAAATCTAAGTAAATCATGTCTGCCGCCTTCCTCCTCCTGTCAATCTACTAGCCTTATCCAAAAAGGAAATGAAGCTAGTCTGGCATGACTTGATCTTGACAAAACCATGCTGGGGTTTCGTAATCATTCTTTACATTTACTACGTAATAGGGTCATAGATTAATAGTTGGACAGGAACTTAGAGGTCATCTTGTCCAACTCCCTTCATTTTCAAAGGATTAAATAGGCTCAGAGAAGTTTGTGATTTGCTTATGGCCACACAGCTAGTAAGTGTCAGAGGGAGGATTGGAATGATCTTCATTCAGAGTCCATTTTTAGCCACTCAGACACTCTGACTCTATGAGCATGGTGTATGATCTTGAATAAGTCTCTTAACTTTTCTCTGAGCCTATGTAATTGAAGTTACTCCCACCTCCATCCCAACCTTCCCTCCAGCACCTACCAAATTCAAAATTATTCTTCTTCCCCTCCCCTTCTCTTTCCTCCCCTCCTCCCTTCCCTGCCCTCCCCCCTCTATATGTGTCTTCTGCGCACACACATACACATATACACACACATATATATATATATATATATATGCATATGTTACCAAGAATATAATCTACTTGAGGGTAGAGACTGTTTTCTTTTTCTGTCATCACTGTCTAACACAATAATCAGCATACAGTAAGTGCTTAATGCGTGCTTACTGATTGACTGATCTATAGCTGTAAAATGAGTATTGTCATGATGCAGAAGTGAATGTTCCAAAGTGCTTTTTAAATCTCAAAGCACTAAATAAAGGTTGGCCATTATTCTCCTTATGAAACAGCTAGGTAGTTCAATGGATTAAGTGCTGAGCCTCAGCAGGAGGACATGAGTTCAAATCCAGCCTCAAACACTTACTAGCTGTGTGAACCTGGACAACTCATTTAATCTCTGTGTTTCAGTTTCTTCATCTGTAAAATAGGGATAATAACACCTACCTCACAGGGTTGTGGAAAGGATCAAATGAGGTAAGCTTTTACTAATATTAGTTTAATAATGTAAAATGCTTTTCAGTTGTTCAGTTGTGCCCAAATCTTTATGACCATTTGGGATATTCTTGGCAAAATACTGCCTCACCTTCTTCTCCAACTAATTTTGCAGATGAGGAAACTGAGGCAAACAGGGTTAAGTGACTTGCCCAGGGTCACATAGCTAGTGCCTAAGGTTAGATCTGAACTCAGACCTTCTTGACTCCAGGTCCAGTGCTCTCTATCCATGGCATCACCTAGCCTTAAAGTTATATAAATGCTAGTGATGATGATGGTGATAGTGAAGAGATAGCTTTCAAATCATGCCACATGATCCTGAGGAAGATACTTTTCAACTTTGTGCCTCAGTTTCTCCATTTATAAAATGAGATGATTGGGCTCACTAAGGTCCCATCCAGCTCTGAATCTATGATCTTATGAAGAGGTCATTTGTTCTTCAACTAGGGAATCTAATTGCCTTTTTTTTTATAATTTGAAAAACTAAGGTTTGCCCAGAGTCAAACGGAAACTACTTTCATATTACAGGGCAATTTATATGAATGTGATTATACATACAGTACATATATAAAATAATACAGTATGTGCATACACATGTATGTGCATGTTCCTATGTCTAAATGTGCATATATATGCATATGCATAAATCAACTCACAAACGCTTTTTAAGTACCCACCATTTTTGAGGTCCTAAACTCTGCTAAACCCTGAGGCTGCAGGGACAAGATTGAGGCTGCCCTGGCCTTTGAGGAATTGATGCTTTTCAATATTTGAATGTAGAGGTAGGGGTGGAGGAAAACAAAGACTCCCCTTCTGGTTAGGTGAGAGTTCTGGTTGATTATTCCAGGTCTGAAAGTGCTCATTCACTTAGTCCATGGACTTCCTTATTTGGAACTAAGAGAGAGCTTGAAAGGCACCTAATTCAATCCTTCATCATTTTACAGAGGAGAAAGAAAGGGAATGAGGTTAAGTGGCCTGGCTAAGGGTATAGAGCTTATAGCAGCAGAGATATAATATGTTGTCAAACATTAATGCACAGCTACTGTGAATATTGCATATAGAATGCTAGACACTATGAGCAAGATGGTGCCTGTCTTCTATGAGTTTACAATCTGCTTCAGGAGACAAAACCCCCAAAGAAGTATAAAATGTAGAGCTCCAGCTGGGATATACAATAAGGAAGGTATTGAGAGGCTAGACATTCAGCACAATGGTTAAATATTTAGACTCTTGAAATGCAAAGCAGACATTTCCAGGGTTCCATGACATCTGTTCCAGTCACATCTGAGAGAATGGGAAGGACCCAAGCAGGAGAGACTGTCCAGGACATAGCTTCTACTGACCTTATAACACAGGGCCACTGCTGCCCAGAGTTTTATATTCCCTGTGCCTAAGACCTCCAGGCAGCCCGCCCATGGGAGTACCTCAAAATGGCACCTGGGTAACCAAACTTTCCTGAGTTGCCCTGGACCCACCTGGCTTCCTTCCTTCCCTTTCTCCTGAAACATACTGCTCACCCACTGTGCTGCGGTGAGCCAGCCTTGCAACGAGAATCCAGGGACTCTCTTTTCATCAACTGACCATGGGCAGCCTCAGAATGGGAGAGAGAGATCGGTGCCCCCATTAGTGCTATTAGGCTAGCTCCTGCCTTCCTGCCCTGCAGACCAACTACCTTGTCTTCCTTACTGAAAAGAGGCTCAAGAGATCTCCTCTCCCGCCTCACCTAAATGGCCTGCATCTGCCCCCCAGGAAATCAGAACGTTTTCTACATCACACAGAACCTTTTCAGTTTCTCAAAGAAACCCAACAACAGTATGAACCCGGAGGCATTTTGCACCCAAGGAGGTTTTCTTTGGGAATGTGTTGCTGGCTTGTTGTGAGTGGTATTAGTGAATTTTGTATCTGCTAATAAAAAATGAAAGCCACTATTAAAATCAAATCAATGGGCTGTACCTGGTTTAGATCACATCGGAGTTGGTCGTTCGCTTTGGAATTTGCAGCATCTGTTTCAATTAAGCCTTGTTTTTTAGTTTAAAGATATTAGTCCATTCACTAGTGGTCTGTTCACAACATGAATAGTGGGTATTGTGCTCCGTCTGTATGCAGTTAAACACGACTCTGTAGACTCTATTAAATAGCGGTGCTGCCCAATTAGGGGGTGGGAGGGGGGAAGCTGGAGGACCCGACTGTATGCGCCTGTCCCACATGCATTTTATAGATTCATAGTCAATGAAAACAGCTAACATAGAACATGTGTTGAGGGAGCAGGAGGGTGAAGGAACGACCGGGCATACAGGACTTTTCTCCCTGGTGACAAACGGAGCCTGGACCCATCGATCATACCGGGTTTACCTTAACAAAGGGGAAAGACAGAATCAGAGGCTGAACTGAGAGGTCTGAAAATGTTGCTTGGGGTGGGTATGGCAGGGCAGACAAGGTTAATATTAAAGATAACCACAGATAGAGAAATGTGAAGCCTGGCCCTATGGAGACATCAATAACAAACGTTTAAAAGTCCTACTGTGTGCTGAAAGTGACAGAAGAAAGATTCATATAGTTCATTCTCTACTCTCAGGTAATTTATTGTGGGAGGATAAGACTCAAAAACAGAAAAAAATAATGGACAATACTGAATTGACATAATGAATAAAAAATCATTAAGTATTTATTACTGCTAGGTACTGCAGTGAGTACTGAGCAAGCAGATGCAATACAAACAAGGAAGTCAGTTTTCAATTCAGTTTAGCATTTACCTCTCAAGGTTGTTAGGAGGATAAAATAAAATAATATTTATAAATCACTTTGAAAACCTTAAAATGACTGATTGCTATTATTTTTATCTTAGTATTTAATATCTTTTTTTGTCTTTCTGTCACCTAGGTTTCTCCCTGTATCCTCTTCCTTCTCCTCCCACCCCTCCCCCCAAAAAGTCATTCATTATAACAATTAAAAAGAAAGAAAAAGAGAAAGGGAAAAAATAAGTAAAACTTAGAAATATATTGAAAAAATATCTGACACTCTATATAATGTCCATCTGTGCACCTCCTATTTTTTTGCAATAACTGGAGGGAAGTGTCTCCTTTTTTCTCTTCTTTGGGGCTGCACTTGTACTTTATAATTTCATAATATTCATTTTTATTTTAATATTGGTTTTTCTGTCCATTTCCATTGTTGTTGACATTATGTATATTGATTTTCTGAATCTACTTGCTACACACTATATCAGCTCGTATAAGTCTTTCTATGCTTTTCTACACTCATCATGTTCATTGCTTCTCACAGCACAGTGACATTCCATTTCATTCATGCATCACAATTTGTTAGCCCTTCCTCAATCAATGGGTATCCAATTTGCTTCCAGGTCTTGCTTCTACATGAAGTGCAACTATAAATATTTTGGTACAGATGGAGACTTTCTTCTTATCAATGACCTCCTTTAAGCAGTAAGCATTTATTAAGAGATAAGTACCATGTTTGACATTGCTGATACTGGAATGAACAAAGACAGGCATTGCTCTCATGGAGCCAACAATGTTCTTGGGAAGGGGGGATAATATGAAGAAAACATATGTAGAACATATGTACAAATATGAAGAGAACATAATAGAATATATATACAAAGGAATTTTGGAGTAGGAAGTGGGTAGGATTCAGGAAAGGTACAGAAGATGGTACTTGGGCTTAGCCTTCAAAGGCTTTAGGGACTCCAAGACAGAGAAGGGGAAAATGAATTCTAGGTATGGCAACTGACTTGTGCTGAGGCATGGAGGCTGGAGTAGGAATCTATTCATCATCGATCATTTATTGAACACCTACTATGTGTCATGTGCTGTGCTACCTCCTAAGGATAGAAGTATATACAAGAGAAGAGTAAGTGAAGTACAGTAGAACCTCACCTGGTTTATGTATGCTTTGCTGAACGAAGAAAAATTTTTCTTGCAGGGAACAGAAATTTGCAGTATAAACATTATATTTGAACTTGAACGGCTCAAGAAGGGATGATACTTAATGAGGGCAATGACTTTTTTTTTAAACCCATGTAAGATTGCATGCCATCTTGGGGAGGAAGGGTGGAGGGAGGGAGAGAAAATTTAAAACTTATGGGAGTGATTGCAGAAAACTGAAAACAAATTAATTTTTTTAGAAAGTTAAAAACAAGTGTTGTTAGAGAGATTCCTACTCAGAAGCGAATGCAAAGAAAAAAAAATCAGCGAGTTAAACCCATGAAAATGATTCTAAAAAATGAAAAATAAGTGAAGGCAGTAATGTTAGTCTTACTTTTAGTGAAAGTAGCATAAGAGAACATTTCAGGAGTTGAAATCCCTTATATTTTCATAGGAGATTCTCCTCCTAAGCAATGACCCTTCCTCCTTCTCCTCCTCCATGTCATCTCCCTCATTCCAGCCATGACTCTTCTCAAAGGTAAAGTACAGGTTAATTTATTTTATTTTTGTTTTATATTATGTACTAATCATTGCTGTTATATTTCAGGCACATTAGGGACAAAAAACTTACTTAACATTATAAATAATTATTTTTATGTGAATATTTTTGGAGATGTGGTACTGATCTTCTGACTTTACATTATTTCCTATAGGAAAATTCCCTTTGCAATACAAACAAATGTCACAATGAACAGAATCTCAGAACAAATTAAATTCATAAACTTAGGTTCTACTTTATTAAAAATACTTTGTGAGGTCTTGATAGAGAAAACCATTCTTGCTCTGGGGAATCACAGAAGACTCTCTGGAAAAAGTCATGTTTCTAATTGATTTTAAATAATAGATCACTCCAAATACTTGAAGAAATGAATAATTTAAAGGTTGGTGGCAAGCTAACAGTCAGTCAAAAAACTTTTATTAAGCACCTACTATGTGCCAGGTATATTTCAGGCAAAGAAAATAGTAGTTGAGTGTTCTTGAGAGAGAATATTAATTGCTATAATTTACACAACATTTTACATAGTTCTTTATATAATGTCTCTTGTTTGTTATGTATAAACCTATTGCTATTACAACTTTGCAGATGAGAAAACTGAGACAGAGAGGTTCAGTGATTTGCCCGGGACCACATAGTCAAAATTTAGACTTGGACCTTGCTGACTGCAAATCCAGTCTTCTAGCCCTTACAATAAATATTTAACTGACTCAAGGATAAACCAGTTTGATAGGAGAATAGAATGCGTGGGGGTGTATTATGAGGTAACTCAACAAACCCACTATGGTTAATCCCAAAATGTCCCAAGAACCCCTTTCTCCCTAGAACCTTATCCACATGAATTCACAGAATCTCTGACTCAGACTTAAAAAGGGACCTCTTCCCCAACTTAGCCTTTAATAAGAATTCTCTTTACAACCTATCCAGTAAGGGGTCATCTAGCCTTTACTCGAAGACCTCTGGGGAGGGAGGACCTGTCTCCTTTCCAGGCAGCCCATGTCACCTATGGTTACTTGAGATTGTCAGGGGAGTTTTACCTCCCATTAACATTCAAATGTTTTCCTTCAACTGCCCAGGTCTACTCTCTGGGGCCAACTAGGGCAGAGTCAAATCCTTCCTCCATGATAGTGCCCTAAACAAAGAAATTGTAATGATATGTCACAATAGTGGTTACTTTAATTAACTTTTTTTAAGTGCTTAGCATAGTCCCTGGAATTTATTGCACGCTATATAAACACTTATTCCCTTGCCTTCCTATAAAATGAACGTGTTGGAACAATTGTTGTCATGGACTTTCTGGGTCTGTGTCTATACTCCTATGATCTTATGAATTATGTACGCACACACACAAATACACACATACTCACAATGGTATTACATGAACTCTTAAATGTTAGTTCAATTTCATATGAAATGTTTTAAATTTCAGAGACTTTTAATTGAAAAGAAATCTTAGTCGCGTCTGTAGCTCCAAATGAATATAACTCTACCAAAGCTAATTAGATATGGAATTTTGATGGATGGGCTGACTTTGCAGCAAAGCAGAGATAAATGAACTGTCTGTTTCAACATGCTCTAACCGAAGTAGGATTTTTTTCCTTCTAGTCCAACTTCATGGGCTGTGGTTTTTCCACAGCAAGCATAGAGGTCAGGGCTTTTTAATTTCATTTCAAAGAATAATCATAATAGATGACATTTCTATATATCCAAGTTTGCAAAGTTCTTTGCATGCATCATTTCATTTATTCCTCATGTCAACCCTGTGAGTTAGATATTATTTTTATTCCTATTGAACAGATGTGGAAACTGAGGCTCAGAACCATGAAGTGATTTGTTAACTTCTGAGGAAGGATTTGAGCTTTGGTCTTCCTAAGTCCTGTAGTGTCTTAATATGCCAATGAAAGTCAGAGATCTGAGCAGCAGTCAACCTGGGACTAGAAAACCTACCAGTCTTTAGGCGAGGATATTAGGTTTTATTGTATCACTACTGCTAAAGGACTATGACAATAACATATATAAACACACTAAGGGTCTATGATAACTTTTTTCAGAAGGCATTTATTAAGCATTTATCAAGTATCAGTACTAGACATACAGATGTAAAAGCAGTCAAGGAGTAAAAGCTTTCAAGGACTTTATATTCTAGCAGTGGGAGGGAGCACCTATGTTTTGTCCTGCAACAATCACAGGGAGGCCTCTCTCTTAGTCATTGCTGGCAAAATTCTTGCTAGAGTCCTCCTTAATAGGCTAATCCTTCACCTGGAAATTGGTCATATACCAGAGAGCCAGTGTGGCTTCAGAAAGGGCTGAGGAACAGTCGATATGGTGTTTGCTGCCTGACAACTCCAGGAGAAATGCCAGGAGCAGAACAGAGGTCTGTACACAACGTTGTAGATCTGACCAAAGTCTTTGACACTGTTAGTCATAAGGGTTTACGGAAAATCATGTCAAAATTTGGCTGCCCGGAGAAGTTCATCAGTATTATACATCAGTTTCATGATGGCATGTTTGCCCGGGTTCTGGATGGTGGACAATGCTCTCGTGCCTTCCCAGTCACTAATGGAGTGAAACAGGGCTGTGTGCTTGCTCCCATGCTTTGTAGCATGATGTTTTCAGCTATATACTGACAAATGCTTTCAATGAGGATGAACACAACATCAAGGTCAACTACTGTACTGATGGTAAGTTCTTCAATTTGAAATGGCTACAAGCCAAGACCAAAGTGGAGGGAGTGTTGGTGCATGATCTTCTCTTTGCAGATGATTGTGCCCTCAGTGCAGCCTCTGAAGCTGAGATGTAACAAAGTATGGATCACTTCTCTGCTGCCTGTGCTAATTTTGGCCTAATAATTAACACCAAGAAAACACAGGTGCTCCATCAGCCACCACCACACCATCCATACATGTAGAGAGATCCTGGCCAGGGAGAGGTGCTCTGGTTTGGAAAGTTCTAGCATTGAGAAATGGAGCCAGATGGAAATAGATTGGCATGTCCTTTCCAGGAACAGTGTCAGTATTGACTGGATTATTGTTCCCAAACTGGAAAATGGAAAGGGATGAGAAGACTGCAGAGTACTCAGGACAGTAATGAAGTTGGCAAGAAGATGCCCAGGGAGCAAAGGGAAAGATGACCAGGGGCCAAGTGAGGCACTTACCTATTGGGGGTGTAGTGGAAGAGCAGGAATTCTGGATCTGAAAGGGTTAAGTCTTCCAGGTCATGGTCTGCTTCCTGGGTAAAATACCGGTTAGGTGGCACATTGGGTAGAGCTCTGAGTCTGGAATCAGAAGGTGAAATGTAGTTTTTCAGTTTTGTCTGACTCTCTGTGACCCCATCTGGGATGTGACTCCCATATGGGATTTTCTTGGCAAAGATACTGGACTGGTTCACTGTGTCCATCTCCAACTCTTTTTACAGACTAGGAACTTAAGCAAACAGGGTAAAGTGACTTGCTTGGGGTCATACGGCTAGTAAGTATCTGGGACTGGATTTGAACTCAGGTCTTCCTGACTCCTGACTCTATGTTGCCTCCTGGAGCCTAACTTATAATAATAACTTGCATTTATTTAGTTCTTTAAGGGTTGCAGATGATTTCCATACCCTATACTCATATGTAACTCATTTGATTTTCACAACAACCTTAGAAAGTATGTGCTATTATCACCACCTTTTACAGATGATAAAACTGAGGCAGATAGAGTGAAGTGACTTGCCCAAGGTCACACATACAGCTACTAAGTATCTGAGGACAAATTTTAATCTAAGTCTTTCTGACATCCTTTAGCTTTCTCAAGAAGAGGTTCAACAATTCAGCTCCATGGAACATTTACCAAAGAAGGTGCTATGGACCCGTGGGGGGGGAAACAAACAAACCCCAAAACAAACCACTGCTAGACTGGGGTGGGAAAGCTTGGACTTACGTCCCAACCCTGAAGCTTACTACCTGTGTACTCCCGGTCAGTGTCTTCTTTTTGGGATTCAAGGTTCTTTATCTGTAGAATACTTGCCTTGAGCTGGTTGGTCCCTCAAGTCCCTTCTAACTTTGTTTTTAAAAATAAAGTTATTATTTATTTATTTTTAATATTCATTAAAAATTTTTTGAGTTCTGAAGTTTCTTCCTCCTTTCCTCCCTCTCCTCCTGTACCCTTTGAGAAGGCAAGAAATGTGATTTTAATTATATGCATGAAATCATGCAAAACATGGCCCTGCTAACTCTAAATGTGTGATCCCTTGAGAATTCACACAAGGGACATTAGAAAGGAGGGCGGGTAGGCATGTTGAACAAATCAAAATTCTCTCCATGTAGATTATAAGCTCCCTGAGGCCAGATATTTTGTTTTATCCAGCTCTTAATATGGAATTTTGGTCACACTTAAGTACCTTAATGACCTATGATTTTTGTCAGTGTTGACTCTTCTTCTACTAATAGAAAGAGCAGACTTTCACTATGTAGTAGATGGTCTCTAAGAGTGGGGGTGAGGGAAAGATTCCCTATAGCTACAATAGACAATTCGTTCTCAATTAATACCTATGTTTCATAACCAAATCATACGCAAAAATCTTTCCAGTTGGGGAGGAATGGACATAATATATCCTCCCTTGGTCCAATCTTAAAGACTCAGTTTATTTGGACAGCTTTTGTAGGGAAAGGGGGACCAGATCTGCTCTATTTGGCCCCAAAGGGACAGAACCAGCCAAAAGGGGTGAAAGGAACTGAGGAAAGTTAAGGCCAGAGATCAAGAAAAACAAGGTCTTCCCCAACATACTGGGTAGAAAGAGATGGAAAAGAGTTGCACAGCGTGGGGAAACATGGATGGGCTGAGATCTGACTCTGTGGAGAGAATACCCAAATGAAAAAATCAGAGATCCTTTTAAACAAGAAACAAGTTCCTAACCATTAGGAATATTTTTAAACTAAACCAGTTGCTTAGGAAGGCAGGAGGTTCCCTCTCACTAGCGGTCTTTAAGCAAAAACTGAAGAGTCGTTTTTCAGGTGTATTTCAGTAGGGTTCTTTCTGAGTATAGGTGGGATTGGATGACATTAGAGGTGCCTTTCAATTCTGAGAGTTTGTGTTTGCCCCAAGTTATGAAGAGGGATCAGAAGAGAATGAGAGTGGAGGCTTTGCAAAGACTAGGTATTTCATCAATGATTGTGGAGGAAGAAAAGAAAAAGTAGGGAAGGAAGGAAGGAAGAAAAGAGGGAAGGGAGAAAAGAGGAAAGGAAGGAGAAAAAGAAGAAAGGAAAGGAAAGAAGGAAAGAGGGAGAAAAAGAAGGAAGGAAAGAAGAAAGGAGGGATGGATGGAGGAAGAAAGAAGGGAAAGAAGAAATGAAGGTAAGAAGGAGAGGAGAGAGAAGAGGAAAGAAGGAAGAAAGGTAATGTGGTTCCATCGAAAAAGAGCTGAATTTTTAATCTAAGGTACCAGTCCTGAATCTTGACTGTGACACTACCTGTGTAACCTCAGGAAACACCCACTGATTCCCTTAGACTTCAATATCTTTCTCTGTAAAATGAGGGGATTGGACAATGTGACCTCTGAAGTCCCTTCTATACCAGGTCTATCACCCTAAAAACAAAGGAGACAACAGAGGCAGTGAGAGAAGAAAGACTAGATATCTAGAGTGGCAGAGTTTAGAAGTGGAAAGCAGCTGAGTGATGAAAGGCATCTTCTCTCCAAGGCCTGCCAAGGCGAGAACACCTTTTCTGAGCTGTCAAAGGCATGAAATGGAACTTCAGAGAAAAGCCACCCAACCCTGCCCCCACCGATAATTTTTTTCCTCGATAGTAAAAAAAAAACCCAACCCCAGATCGGTTGGTCGTCCCTGGTGGAGGCTGTTAAAAAGTAAACACAGCCCCTAGCTCACCTTAAATATGTTAAATAAACACAAGGCAGGCAAGATGGATATTAGGTCATTTCTCATAAATATTAATGCTCAGAGTTTTCCAACTGGCAAAATTAAAGAAACAAAGACAACCACTTTACTTGCAACCTCATATACTCATGGGTCCTGGCCCAGGCCCAGTGTGGGGTGGGGGTGGAAATTAAATAAATTCAGCCCCATGAAATAGCTCTCAACACTCTCACAGATGCCAGTTGGAGTTGGCATGATCTCGATTGTTGTATCCACCAGAGTAAAGAATTGGTCACCGGGAAAGGACGGAGGGAGGACATTCACTCTCCCTACTCTTTCTCCTTTTCTCTCTCAGGTGGCTGATGCCACCTAATCCTCACTCCTGGACTTGGAGTTTGCAAAACCCTCTTTTAGGATACCAAATATCCTCTGCACTTAACACCCATCACCCTCTCCCCCTCTGAGAAACTTGAAGCAGAGAGACAAGACTGCAAAGTAAGAAAGATTTCCTCTGGAAGGGTGAGGGTGGGTGGGGTGGGAGATCAGAGTTAGGGCTGGAAGTCAATTCAGCTGAAGGCAACCAGCATTTATTAAGCACCTACTTATGTTCTAGGCATTAGGCTAGATGCTGGGGATACAAAGTCAAAAGTCAATGGTCCATGCCCTTGGAAGCTTACTTTCTATTAGGTGAGGCAATAGGTTTACAGAGAAGTCAATACAGAACATAAAATCAGCATGGTGGAAATCCAGAAAGTTTTCTGATAGAAGGAAGCTCTTGAGCTGATCACTTGAAGAAGATGGGGTCCTTCAGGGAGAAAGGAAAAAGAAAAGCATCCAGGGAACTGAGGGATGTGGAATTAGTTTGATTCTCTCATTTTACATTTAGGCAAACTGAGATTCACAGAGGCCAAGTGAGTTATAAATCCTACAAATAGTAAGGGGCAGAGTACAAATTCAAGCCTAGCTCCCCTGAATCTCCAAATAAGGCATTTCTCACAGACCACATTGCTTCAAGATGTGGGCAAGGGAAGGTAATGTTCCAGTGACCTCATGTATCTTTTGTCTACCTGGGCCCCCTTATCCTGATTCCTAGCCCCCCCCCCCCAACCAAACAGCGAGAGTTCATGCCAGATATTTCCATCCTCCTCTATCCTGGGTTGCCAGTTTCCCTCAGGGCTCTCTGCCCTGGTCAGTTCAAGGTTTCAGTTCACCAGAGAAACTCATTTTAGCCCATTCCTAAGAATAATGGGTGTTAATAAGTTAATGCTTCAGCTCCAAGGTAAAATATTTACACCTTAAGAGAGTTTCTCTATGTAGGGTCCAGATATAAAGGGCTGTCTCTAATGGCCAATGTTTCCACCTAACCATGGCAGACTGGAGTTAGCTTTGGAGAGGTCTACCTTTGAGCCTTTCTGCTTGGACTCTGGCTAGACTCAGCTGTGAGATTTCAAAAAGGATGAGCCAGAGGCCAAATGGCCCCTCATCAGGGACATTGTTACCATGTGCTTGGTAAGAGGTTGACTTGTCAGAAAGGGAAAAAGCACTGTCTCTTGAGTCATAGGACCTGTGAGTCAGAGGATCCCACCTCTGATGTTTACTACCTGTGTGAATCTCCCCCTTTCCCCTGGGCAATTCACGCACCCTTCCAGTTGTGAGCTTCCTCATTTGTAAAATGAGGAGTTTGATGTAGATGGTCTCTGAAGAACTGTGCCTACCTAGATCTAGAATCTATGTCCCTTCTACCTCTGAGGGCCCATGCAGTTAATCAGGAAACCTTTGTTATGAGCCAAGCATGTGCTAAGTGCAAGCTGAATATTCAAAGACACAAAGTGAAACAGTACCTCCCTTCAAAGGAGCTTACATTCTATCCCAGGTTTCTTATTCTGGGGATGATACCATTTTGTTTTCTCCAGTCTCCTCTTTTACCTCTGTGTTCCTGGCCTAACACATACATGTACAGCACATATATAATACATGTATGTGCATGTATACAGGTACCTACACACAATTTATATGTCTACATCTATCTCCATATATATTCATAGGATCATAGTTTTAAAGCTGAGAATGACTCAAGGGGCCATAGACTCTAGCCTTCTAATTTACAGAGGAGAATGTTTCAGCAGAGCAGTGAAACGGTTTGCCCGAGTCGTACCTGTGGTAAGTAACAGAACAAGAATTCAAAGGAAGCGTCCTTCTCGATACCTTCCATACCAGAATATTGCGTTGCTAAGCATTCTTCCTTTTGAGTAGGACCAATCTCCACAGGGAGATGTCTTGCCTAGAGCATGAATTGGATTAAGGCTGAATTACACAGTGATCAGCCTTGCTTTCTCTTCCAGTCATCAAAGTCCAGTGGTTGACAAAAGTCAGGATGACTGGCGATGGCCCAGGATGCAGTGGATGACTTTAGGGAGGTCTTTGATGTCTAACCAAACTCTAAGCACTCCACAGAACCTGCTTCAGGTGCCTTCATGGTCGTTGGAAGAAATTGTTTTCATCTGCCCATTCTACCAGGTGAAGTCTTCACTTACTTGGGGCGGACACACCCCCTAAATCACCAATAGGTTTGCAATCTGTTGATCCTCCTCAACCTGGTATAGCCCATCCACCTGATGATTTTACCAGGGTTTGATCACTATGCATGCTACAGTTTCTTGGAGCCATAGATGAGAGTTGGGTGGATACCAAAGGTGAATGAGCAGTCTTGTAAAGGGCTTGGGAAGACCTCACACCAGAGGTGCTAG
Source organism: Bettongia penicillata ogilbyi (assembly GCA_023548195.1). Lineage (NCBI taxonomy): Eukaryota > Metazoa > Chordata > Mammalia > Diprotodontia > Potoroidae > Bettongia > Bettongia penicillata. Next base: position 547,000 of record JAJHZJ010000236.1, read on the forward strand.
TCCTCCCTGTGCACTCCATACACCCCACCAGAACATAACTAGCCAATATCCTGCTCTTCTAGCCTTACTCTCCAATTCTTCCTCTGGAAACAATAATCAGCACATTTCTATTGGAAAGATGTATCAATCAACTGCTTTATGGTTCAACTCATGATCCCTAATAACAAGCATTAGTTAGGTGCTTACTGTGCATGCCAGGCATTATGCCAATCACTGAGGCTATACATACAGGAGAAAGTATCTGCCCTAAATGAACTTACATTCTAATATGGAAGACCATGTATAAAAGAGGTTGCTCAAGAGCAGGGATGGTGGTGTAGGTAAAGAGAGGGGAGGTATAAGATAAGTCTGGAAGACAGGAACAAGGCCAGCTCCCTTCCCAAAACAGAGGCTTCAGGAGGAACTCAGAAATGGAAGACTGGAGATCTTACAGAAGAAATATACTAAGCTGAGAAGACTGCAGCGTCATTGGATGTTTCAGAAAGGAAAGACTGCTGGTTCTAAGGGAAATTCTAGGGTGAGATAACATTATAGGGAAGTCTAGGAGCCAGGATGTGGAAATTCTTCACCCCTTTGGCAGTCTGGTGAAACTTATGGATCATTTCTCAGAATAATGCTTTTAAATACATAAGATTAGAAAGCAAACTGATTACATTGAAATTCAGTTAATATTAAAAGTTCCTCATTCACAGTCTACCTGAAATGATAATTATAATGATAATGACAGTGGTAGGGGTGGTGATGATGACAGTGATGATAATGATAAATTCATTTATACAGAACCTCAAAGTTTGCAAGATGTTTTACATATGTTAAATCAATTGATGCTATCTTCCTGAAGAGTCAATGTTAATGGAGGTCTGTCCCTGCCCCTCTTGTTTGGGATGATCACAGCTGCTTTGTATTATATTTATGGAGAATCTCACTCTTGGGAAGTTAGGTAGAGAAAACAGATGGAGCCATTTAAAGGGAGATTCTCTCAAGGTTCAAGCCAACTACCCTCTTTGATCATTCCCGGCTGTTTGTTTTATAGGATCTACTGGAAATGATGACTGGCTCTGAAGGACACACACAGAGCAAATTTCACAGGATTGCCAAATCTCACAGCTGGAAGGGACCTCAGAGGCCACCCAATCCAAGCCATACCTGGATATGAATCCCCTCCATGACATAGAACATAATTCATCCTTTAACCTTGGCTAAAAAAAAAAACTCCACTGATGGGGAGCCTACAACCTCCTGAGGGGACCCTTCTTCTTATGGGTAGTTATCATGGATTAAGAAGCTTTTCCTTCCAGTGAGCCAAAGCCTGTCTTCCTGAAGTCCATTCTTTTTCTAGTCCCCTATAACCAAGAATAATATATAAAACCCATTTTACACATGAGTTCAGTTCACTTGTGTCTGACTCTTCCTGACCCCATTTGGGGTTTTCTTGTCAGAGATACTGGAGTGATTTGCCATTTCCTTCTCCAATCCATTTTACATATGAGGAAACCGAGGCAAACAGTTAAGTGACTTGCCCAGCATCACACAGATAGGAAGTGTCTGAAGGCGGATTTGAACTCAGGAAGATGAGTTTTCCTGATACCAGGTCCAGTGCTCTATCCACTATGGTGCCACCTAGCATCCCCTTCTTCACATGACAACCTTTCATCATGTTCCCATTAAGTCATTTCCAGAGCAGCAAAATGTGCCACATAAGAATGTCTTCATCCTCATTGGGTATAGGACTGTACCTCTGATGACACTGGTGCAGGGAGCTCCATGTGAGGAAACTCCCTCTATCATTGCAGGCTTGTAACTTCTCTGTAGCTTAAGAGAGTTGTCTAATACACTAATAAGTTAAAGGACTGGCCCAAGGTCAATCAACCCATATGTATCAAAGACAAGAATTTTACCTAAGTCTTCCAGGCTTTGAGACCAGCTGTCTATGCCTCACTGGCTCGCTCTCCTTATTATTATCATTGTTAATATCATGTCCCTAGGATCAGAGGCAGTTGACTTGGCCCCTGAAAAGGCAAGTTAGTCCCCCAATTCTATAAAGAATCCAAACATCTAGAACTCTCCATTTCCTTCAATAGATGTTTCTATAACTCAGTCTCAAGGTTACTCATCATCTTGGCTGCCCTCCTCTGGAAACTTCACAATTTAGCAATGATTTGCCTGAAATGCGGCACTCAGAACTGGACACAATGGTCCAGATTGGCCTGACCAGGACCAAGGACAGCAGGTCTATCACTTCCCTGGTCTTCAACACTATGTCTCATCACATTAAGGCTTTATGGTTTTGATGTCATCCTACTGATTAATTCCAAGCTTACAATCCACTAAAAAGAGTTAACCAAGAAACATTTATTAAGTGCCTACCTTGTGCCAAGCTCTGGGGATACAAAAAGAGGTATAAGACAGTCCCTGCCCTTGAGCAGCTTAAGATTTAATGTTATAATAGGGCAGACAACAAATAAATATGTACGAACAAGCTACATACAGAGGAATGGTTATTAAGCCATACCTCCATCATGTTGTACTTTTGAATTCTATCTTTTAAATTCAAATGTGGCATTTTATATTTATCTCTATTGAGTTTCATCTTATTGGATTTGACTCAGGATTCTATCTTGTCAAGACCCTTTTGGATCTTGACCCTGGAACTCAATGTGTTAGCTATACCTCCTAGCTGTCTGCCTTCTTAAAATTAAATATGTCACTTCTGACTCTACTGTAGTCATATATACTGGGCCAAGGACAGATCCCTGGGGTAATCCACTGGACACTCCCCCCATGTTGAAATTGGTACATTAATGCTTGCTATTTGAATCCAGTCATTCAACCAAGCTCAAATCTATCTAATTATGCTATCATGTAGCTCATCCCTTGGATTGGAGAATACAAAGAAGGGGAGAGGGAGACAGAAGGGAGAGGATGAATTGAGTTATCCAGCTAGCTGGGTCCAGCTTGGTCTGCATTTTAAAAAAATTCTGAAAAATAAGTCCATAGCCTTCACCAGGATGCTAAAGGAGTCTGGGACACAGAAAAGGGGAAGAGCTCTTTGAATCATCATTCTCTAACTATCTCATCTTGTTATGTGTTAGGTAAGATTTGTGATGCTTGCTGCTTAGATTTGTGACTTAGAAACTCACCAGGGAGGGCAACAGAAGGGAGGGGCAAGGAGAATGCTATATAATTGCATCACTGTTATTGCTCCTATTGCAATCCTCCTCCTCCTCACCATCATCACCACCACCATCACTACCATCACCACCACCAGCACCACCATCATCATCATCACCACCATCATCATCATCACCACCACCATCATCATCACCACCATCATCATCATAGCCACCATCATCATCATTATCATCATGGTGTAACACTTAGAGACTCAGCTTTGGGACCAGGAACTTCCTTCTCTGAGTTATAACTCAGCTCCTGGACAAGTCACTTAAACTCTCCATGTCCCAGGCAATTCTAGAGAATCTAAGACCATTAAATTGTAGTACAGCAATATAAAAGATTTAGATAGAGAAGGGATTTTGGAGATTATCTGCTCTAAATCATCATTTTACAAATGTAAAAATGGAGGCTGAGATGACTTAAATGACTTGCCCAAAGTCACACAAGAAGTAAATGATAAAGCCAGAATTTGAATTCAGGGCCTTTTAAATAAAATTCATCATTTGTTCTGCTGTATCACTGTACTTCTAAGTAACAATCGGTAGTGGTAGAGAGGGTTTCTTCATCTGGAAATTCCCTATACTGAGTGCCAGCCTTAGAGTCAGTAGGACCTGAATTCGATCTGGTCTCAGACACTTCCTAGCTGTGTGACCCTGGGCAAATAACTTAACCACGACTGCATTAAAAAAAAAAGAAATTCCATATACCAATAAACTCACAGGTCCAGACTGTATCCCTATTAGTAGTAGTAAGTCACCAGGACCAGAGGAGTTTTCTTAAGCCAGCTGGCCCTGGAGAAGACAGGTTGGCCAAGACATCCCTATGTCCAGATTAAGTGAAGAATCCGAATATTGGGATGAAGTCATTCCCTAAGGTTCCTCTATCTATGTCCTGCCAAAACCCACTGAGTGTATAAAACCCAAGCTGCATCTTCACTCATCATCTGCTATATATCTTCCAGTGGCCCAGGTGGTACAGTGGTTAGCTCATTGGGACAAGAACTATGGGGCAACTTGGTGGTGCAGTGGATAGAGCACCAGTGCAGGAGTCAGGAGAATCTGAGTTCAGATCTCACCTCAGACACCTGACACTCACTAGCTGTGTGACCTTGGGCAAGTTACTTAATCCCAACGGCCTCATCCTGGGCCATCTCCAGTCATCCTGATGAATATCTGGTCACTGGATTCAGATGGCTCTGGAGGAGAAGTGAGGCTGGTGACCTGCACAGCTCTCCCTCGCTCAAAACAAAGTCAAGTACAAGTCATGTCATCATTTCTCTGACGGCGTGGTCTTCTTTGGCAACGAAGGATGAACACACAGCAAGAGCTAAGAGTCAACATGGCCTCAGACACTTATGGGCTGTGTGATCCTAGGCAGGTCTCTTGACCTCTGTTTGCCTCAGTTTCCTGAACTGTTAAACTGCGGATTGTGATGGATAGCACCTACTCCCAGGGTTGTTACGAGGTCAAATGAGATCATATTTGTAAATCTGAGACTGGCACATTTTTGCTATTGTTGAGTTTCAGCCATGTCCTGTTCTTCATGACCCTCTTTGGGGTTTTCATGGCAAAGGCACTGGAGTAGTTTGCCATTTCCTTCTCTCTCTCATTTTACAGATTCAGAAACTAGTAGGGACTAAATAAATGCTTGTTTCATCCTTCCCTCTCTCTTTCTTCCTAGAAAGCTGAGAACTTCAAGCCTGCTTCCTATTGCCAGACTTAAGTAAGGAAGAGTATTAGAATATTACCTATCATACTAATGTCATCTCTGAAAGGAGACAAGCTGATCTAGAGGGTAAGAGGTGAACTGGGTTCCTGTTTGCTGGATATGCCAGATCCTGCTGAAGCCCTCTGGCCATGACAATGCCCCTAAATGTTTCCAGCAGTCTTTTTAAACATAATAGTGGTTCTACAGGGGACATCTAATTGCTAAATCCTTGATCCTTGGACACCTAACTCATCTAAGTGCTATGTGCTAAGAGTCAGGCTCTATCTGGGCTGCCTTTTAGTCTTTTTTTCATAAGGGTTGGGTAAGAAATGCCACATGTGAAGAAATGCAGACTGGGGAAGAGGACCCGAGCTCTGTTTCAACATTTAACCCAAAGGAATCTCAGAATCTCTGAGCTAGAAGGGGTGTCAAAGCCCAGCTGGTCTTACTGGTACCTGACTAAGAATCCCTACGACCACATTGCCTACAAATGGAACCTCAGAATCCAAATGAAGAAGTCCAAGGAGGGTGGACCCAATACTCCTTGAAACAGCCCATTCTACTATGGGACACATCTAGTTATTAGGAAGTCTTTCCTTCAGATCTAGCCTAAGTAGTCTGAAGGAATTCTCACTGTGTTTAATGGTTTGTTCCCTCCAGTTTAACTGAATCTACTATTGTTTATATTTTAATTGTACAAACCAGTTAAGGCTCAAAGTTACATATCTGAGTTATTACCCTCACTTCAGGACTACTTGAGGACTCTCACCTAGGAGTCTGTGAAAGGATTGATGTAAAAGGATTGATATAAAAGGATTGATTCCCTTTCAGAAGACAGCTCTGAATCTTCACTAGCCAAACTTCAGAAAGCTTGGCATTAACAGAGTCAGAATGACCTTGGTTCCAATTCTGCCTCTGACACTGACTTAGCTGTAGGACCATTAGCTTTCTGATCCTCAGTTTATACCTCTATGAAATGAATAAAGTCATGTTCACAGTATTCAGTTCCCAAGGTTGTTGTGAGTCTCAAATGAAAGAATGTGGGCAAAGTGCCTGGGAAATTTGGGCATTTTATCTAAGTGCCAACTGTGCCAGTTTTTATTATTGACTCAGAGGAGGAGGAGGAAAAGGAGGAGGAGAAGAAGGAGAAGGAGAAGGAGGAGGAGGAGAACAAGAAGAACAAGAAGAAGAATCATGGCTCAAGTCCTCTCCTTGTGATTCCAAGCTCTTTATGATCTCCAATCAAGCTACGCTAGCCTTCTAACAGACCTCCAAGCCCAGCACTCCATCTCCACTGGCCTTGCCCCACGGCAAGGATTCTCTCCCTCCTTGTCTCTTAACCTCTTCACTTCTGATTTCCTTCAAGAATCAGCTCAACTTCTCCCCCTCCTGTCCCCACTCCTCCATCCCCATGAGCTGGAGCCTCCCCTTTTCAGTTGAAATTCCATCTACTCTGTATCTTTGTATGCATAAGTAGTTGTTTACATATTCTGTCCCCATTAGACTTGAAGCTCCTGGAACACAGGTCGGTTTGCTGTTTGACTTTCATTGTATCCTTACACTTAGCCCAGTTTCTGGCACAATCTCAGTAAGATCTTAATAAGTACTTGATTGACGGACTGAGTTGAACTTTGAAAGAAACTAAAGATTGTAAGAGGCTTCGGTAAGAAAGAAGAATGTTGGGACTGAATTTTAAAATGTGTCATGTTGAAGGAAGGATTTCAACTTGTTCTGGGTCTCCCCACAGGGCAGAACTAGGAAGAGAGGGTGGAAAATGAAGGATGGAAAGAAGATTTTTGATTCAATAGAACTTCCTAACAATCAGTCATGGAATTCACTGCCTCATGAGGTAATGACCTCCCTGTTACAAGGGATGTTCCAGCAGAGATGGGGCCACCATATGTTAGGGATATTGATGAACATTCCAGGGTTAGCTGGGGCAGGGCTCAATGTCCTCCATTGCCTCCATTGATTTACTCACTGTTCTACACATCGATTGTCTATCTCTCATTTCTGTGCCTTTGCACTGACCATTCTTCACGCCCTGAATATACTCCCTCATTCTGCTGTTTAGAATTCTTGGTTTCCATTAAAATTTCTACTTTCTAAATGAAATATCTGTTAGTTACTTCAGATATACCAGGGCCCTGCCTCCCCAAAACAACCTGATATTCATTTTGATTACATTAATTTTTTATTTATATATGAAAATGCTATCTGCCGCATTTCAGTGGAAATGCCTTGAAGGCAAAGACTGTATCACTTTTGTATTTGGGCTATGGAAACACTTAATAAATATTTGCTGGTTGATTGTCCTCTAAAGTCACCATGATGTGACAGGCTCTGAAATCACTTGACTCATGGTAGCTGAGCCTGTAACTGACAGATTCCTTGGTTTTGGGTTTCCCAGTCTTGTGTCGCTGTCCTACATTACAGGCAATTGGAAAGTGTGTGAAAAAACTGAATTCTAATCCAACCTAAGACATTTACTAGTTGGGTTACTCTGAGCAAGTCACTTAACCTCTGTTTACAAAACTCTAAAATGATAAGCCCAAAAATATAATCCCCCACTTTGTTGTGAGAATCAAGATAAAGAACTTAGCACTGTTCCTATTACATAGTAGGTACTTAATGTTTCCTTCCTTCCTTCCTTCCTTCCTTCCTTCCTTCCTTCCTTCCTTCCTTCCTTCCTTCCTTCCTTCCTTCCTTCCTTCTTTCCTTCCTTCCTTCCTTCCTTCCTTCCTGTTATTTACAGCCCAGTGAGAATACCAGAAAACAAAGCCTACAGATGAATGAATGTGGATACATTGACCTTTATCTGAGATAATCGTGGTTTCCCTGTGTTCCTTCTAGTGCCTTGAAGCTCAATATGTCACAATGAAAATGAGACTTAGCTTATAATCTATGTCAGGGGAGTCATACGTTGCTTGAGAGCCGAGAATATGGAACATATAGGACTCTGACCCAGTCCCATTATCCTGAACTATATCAGAATCTTGATGCTTTTCAGGAATTCCCTCACACCAATTTAATACACATACTATTTATTAGGTGCCTTCTCTGGTTCTGGAGTCAGGGGACTTGGGTTTGAACCCCACCTTTGAAGTTTATTACCTGTGTGACTAAGAGGGATTCACAACTTCCCTGGGCCTCAGTCTCCCACTCTGTAAAGGGAGGAGGTTAGACTACATGGCCTCTAGGCTTTTTCCATGACCTTAGAGGTCATCCAAGCTAACCACCTTGTTTGCAGAGAAGGAAACTGAGACCCTAAGAGGGAAATTTGTTAAAGATTTGAGCTTGGATCTGAACCCTGGTCTTCCAACTTCATTAAGTAATGATCTTTCCACCACACTGAATTATGCGTCTCAACCGCCTTCTTTTTACAAAGGAGGAAACTAAAGCTCAGATCGAGGGTGGGGCGTGGGGGTGGGGGGAAGTGACTTGCCCAAAGCAACACAAGTAATTGGCAGAGCCAAGGATTCGAACCCAAGTCTTCCAATCCCCAATCGATTCCCTTTTTACTGCTGAACACTGATTACCTTGGCTCTGACAACCTTAAGTTCAATATTATTTTCAATCTATTCCCTTTTGTTTCTTTATTGTAAACAGATCCAGGGACATTTTTTGCGTTTACCTCTTTATGAGACAGGGCAACTTTTCATTATATTAACTGCCTATCCCTTTAACAGGTTATTATTTTCAGTAGACTCTGGTGTCTCGTTACGGAGTTCTGAGCTTGGTGCAACGGAAACGTGCCCTTGGAGTGAGCGGGTCCCTTCCCAGTGTAATCACCGGAGTGCTCCCTGGCCCTGGTCCCTGGTCATTTACAGTGTTCCTTCGAAAGGCTATTTTTGCACATTTCATTAAGCGAGGCCGAATGAAATCGCGTGTCCGCTCCGGTTTCTGGAGACAAGCAAGCCCCCGCAAATCTCCCTCTCTGCTCCTCGCCTCCTCCGTCAGTGCTGCGGGAGCCCTGATTCCCCGAGATGGATTAGAAAAAAGCTGTCATTGAGCAGGCAGCGGGCTGGCGGACTTTTTATGGAGGGGGCCATGGTACAGATTCCAAAGGCTCCATCTGCGTGAGCAGCTCTCCCTGCCTTCCTGACTTCATTTCGGCAGACTTGGCGGTGAGGGTCAACCCGGCCATGAGCTAATCTCAGAAACTCCAGTGCGAAGGGGAGGCCGCCCACTCTGGGAGGTCCCACCACCCACCCCACCCCCCCCTTCTCCAACAAGGCTGTATTGTTGGGCTCCAGATGTTCCATCTTTTGCCTTCTGGCTGGCATGGAGGCTGGGGGAGGGAGGGGAAGGTAGGATATGGGGACCTGGGCAGGTAACCTGACCGAGTGCCCAGCAGTGAAGAGGTTTCTGGAGAGAAAGCTTCACCTCAGTAACCTCAGTTGTCCTGTTGCCTCCAGGAGAAAATCCAAAATGATCTGTATGGCCTTCAAAGCCCTTCATAACTTAGTCCCCTCCTACCTTTCCAGTATTCTCATACCTTACCAACCCCCCCCCCCAAAAAAAAAAAAAAGTACTCCTTGAACAGTGACACTGGTCTCTGGGCTGTTCCATGGACAAGACCCTCCATCTTTCGGCTATAGGCATTTCTTCTGACCATCTCCCATGCCTAGAATGCTCTCCCTCCTTTGCTCTGACTATTGACCTCCATGGCTTCCTTTAAGTTCCAAGTGAATCCCACCTTCTATAGGAAGCCCTCCCTAACCCCTTTTCATTCCAGTGCCTTCCCTCTGTTAAGTCTTTTTTATTTGTCCTCGCTGTGTATAGATAGATAGATAGATAGATAGATAGATAGATAGATAGATAGATAGATATAGACAGATATATATATATACACATATATATGTGTGTGTATATGCATATGTATATATGTGTGTATGTGAATATATGCACATGTATATGTACGTGCACATGCTTGTGTATATGTGTGTATATATATGTATATGTGTGTTTATGTGTTGTCTTTCTTATTGGATTATAAGCTCTTAGAGGGCAGGGACTGTCTTTGGCCCGTTTTTGTATCCCCAGAACTTAGTACAATGTCTGGCACATAGCAGGTGCTTAATAAATGTTTATCGAATTGAAATGAATCCATGTGACATTCATTCATTGATTCATCAATCCATTCATTTACTCATTCATTCAATAAGCCTTTATTAAACACCTACCTCTTACCAGTGAGGAAGACCCAAGTTCAAATCTGGTCTCAGACTCTTACTGGCTGCATGACCCTGGGCAAGTCACTTAACCTCTGTTTGCCTTAATCCACTGGAGAAGGAAATAGCAAACCACTCCAGTGTCTTCACCAAGAAAATTCCATGGATAGTGTTGGTTTGCTATGCTCCACAGGTCATGAAGAGTCAGACATGACTAAACAACTGAACAACTGATATATGTTGATATCAGGCACTGGGCTCTGGGCTAAAAATGAAATAATCTCTACCCTCAAGGGCCTTATATTCTATAGGTACCACAGACACATAAATAAACCAAAAATAATTTCAGAGGGCAACTGGAGCAATCATAGAAAGCTTCAAGTAGGAGGTAGAGCCTGACCAGAGACTTTAAGAAAATTAGAGATTCTATAAGTGAAAAGTAAGTAGGAGAGTATACCAGGTATCAGACACAGCCTCCACAAAGGTATGGAGTCAGGAAATGGAATGTCACAAGGGCAATAGCAAGGAGGATCAGTCTGCCTGGAATGTAGACTGTGAACGAGAGTAGGGTGAGATAAGGCTGAAAGTGTCAGCTAAAGCTAGATTGTGGAAGGCTTTGAATGGAAAAGTTTGTACTGAGGTAATGGGGGACCATTGGAGCTTCTTGGGAAGGGGAATGACTTGTGCTGGAGAAATAGGAAGGGGAAGCTTGATGAAATGGAACTGGTCCTCTGGGTTAATAGGGGAGAGCTAACATGGTAAAGCAAACATCATTTCTGTAGGGTCTGGATTTGGTTTTCCTTTTGTCTGAGGCAGCAAGAGGTAGCTGTTTCCCTTCTTAATTACTCTTGCTTGGGTTAATGTGAAAATGAGTCTATGTAACCCCTTCCATTCTCCAACTCAGTGGGTTGGTGGGGTTGTCACCTAGTTTGTGTTGACTTGGTATGGACCACTCTCCTTCCCATTACTTCCTGTCTTGCCCCCAAGTATAGCCAGATTAAGACTTTCCTTCTGCTATCTTACTCTCAGAGTCACAACTAGGGTGGGCAGTTGGGACTTTTTCTCAAGGCACTGAAACTTAGAGGGTGGTAAGAACACCATCCTGGGACATATTTTCTCCCATCTGTATCTCACATTAGACCCTCCTCTCCTCACCCCAGCTAGGTGGCACCATGGTGCATAGAGTGTTGGGTCTGAAGTCAGGAAGACTCATCTTTCTGAGTTCAACTCCAGTCTCGGACATGTACTAGTTCTGTGACCCTGGTCAAGTCACTTAACCCTGTTTGCCTCAGTTTCCTCATCTGAAAAATGAGCTGGAGAAGGAAATGGCAAACCAGTACCTTTGCCAAGAAGATCCCAAATTAGAATCATGAAGAGTTGGATATGACTGAGAATGACTGAGGATTTCCTCCCCTACTTTGGCCTCTCCCTTTGATTATCTGGCTCCTCCCAGAAACCCCATTTTAATGTGGCAGCCCAGGTCCACCATGTCTTCACTCATTTCCATAGAACTTTCTCTCCCATACCCCCACCCAGGGTCCTTTCTCCTTTCAGGTCCTTTCTCAGTTTTCTTCTATGTGTTGACTTCTTCCATTATTATGTTAGTGTCTCTAGGGTAAGGGTTATCTTTCTTTCTGCCTGCGTTTGTATTCCTTCAGCACAGTGCCTGGCACTTAGGAAAAGCTTAATAAATGCTTGTCAAGTTGACTTGGCTTGAGGCCACATCCCCATCTCTCTTCCTTCCTCTTCCATACTTCCTCATAGGGGAATATCCTTCAGCGACATAGAAACTTGATGATGTCCTGGGGGTTAACTTCCTTTGCCTGGAAGCCATGCCCCAGGTGAACTCCACTTCCTCTCCAATCCACAGAATCTTCCCTTCCTTTTTCTGATATCTGACACAATTCATGGGTGCAGTAGTAACTCTGTGGTTCCTGCCTGTCACCCGCAGAAATGCTGGAGATGATAGAAAGAATACAAGGAGGAGGCCTGGGAAAGCCAGCCTGAGCTCATTGAACAAACGGCCTCAATCTCATATAGAGAATTAAGAATGATGTCCTCCTCCATAGCTGTCAGTCTTGATGATGGTCATATTCCTTGATGTCTGCGAAGCCCCAGGGAGATAAAGACAAGTTAATCTCTTGATACGCCACCTTTCTACCGGCAGCACCTTTCTTACAGTCTAGCTCAACAAGAGAATCTCTAAATTACTCCTAATACCCAGAGCAATAATGAATGCTAGCAGTCACTAGGACTAATACTGACATTTGTGAAGCAATCCAGGGTTTACAAAGAGCTATAGATCCATAATCAATCAATCAAGAGGAATTTATAAATCACCAGCTATGCACCAGACGCTGTTCTTGGTACTGGGGATACAGAGAGACAGTGAATAAAATGGTTTTTGCCTTCAAATAGTTTACGTTCTATCACACTATGTCATTGGATTAAAAAAAGGCTAGCCATGACCTACCAACTGCATGTGACTACTTACAGACAATTTTTGGCCCTGATTTTCTGCTCTGTTGTTTAGTCATGCTCAACTCTTTGTGACCCAGCGTACCACACTGTCCTTGGGTTTTCTTGGCAGAGATACTGGAGGGGTTTTGACATTTCCTTCTCCAGCTCATTTTCTAGATGAAGAAACTGAGGCAAACAGGGCGAAGTGACTTGCCTGGGGTAACTCGTCTAGGCTGGATTTGAATTCAGGTCTTCCTGACTCCAGGCCTGGACTCTCTATTCACTGAGCCACATTACTGCCTACATAGAAGCACCTTCTGACCATCAATTGCAGATGAGAAACAGTTATTTGGTATTTACTATGTGCAAGGCACTGTGTTGAGTTCTAGGGATATCAAGATAAAAACAAAATTGTGCCTGCCTTCATTCTTCATTCAGCTTACATTCTACTGGGGGAGAAGGCAAAGGGAATAAAAAGTATAATAAGGATACATAGGACCATAGGTGTCCATAGGTAATCAATGGACAGGTGTTTATTAAGCACTTACTATGTATTAGGTTCAATGCTAAGTACTGGAGCTACAAAGAAAAATTAAAAACATGGTCTCTGCCTTTGAGGACATTATATTCTAATGCCCTAAAATCTTTCCATCTTGAGATTTACCTTGCTTTTTTACTTTCCTTCTCTGGGCCTCATTTTCCCTGTCATGGAAAAAGAGAAAGGAAAAGAGACTGAGAGAAAGCAAAAGTTCCAAAGACAGGACAAGAGAAAGCAAGCTTTTTATTACTCTGGAGTGATCCAAGAACCAGGAAGGATGGGTTATTTCATTTCTCTAAGACTTGATTTCCTCATCTGTAAAATGAGGGGGGAGGTTGGGCTAGATGACCTCTGATATCCCACCTAGCTGACACCACCCTCACCTTTCCATATCTTATCTCAGCAAAGAAGGGCATGGGGTACATTTCCTAATAAAAGAGCCTTCATTCTAGTGCCTCTGCCTCCATTGAGGCATTGCTCAGGCCTTAGGGCCTTCGGATCATACCCCATTTCTCCTTTCAAAAGTAACTGCTAGGAAAGGCCTCAAGTGTCAGTCAACTGAGAAGTGAGCAAAACCCTAGAACTTGAACCCCTCAAAATGGTACCTTTTGTTCTCACAAAGAAGGGGCAGAATCTACTCCCTGGATTTTCTGGAGGGAGGGGGTTGAGGAAAAACAACATGGCAGCCCAGGTTGGGTTACATGGAGAGCTGGGGCCTATAAAATTTCTGAGGACTTCAGCGTCTGCCAGACTCTTGAGGGGAGAGGGCAGTGGACACCCAGAGGAAACCTTTCTCAATACCCTTTTATTTCATTCGATTTCCCCTCCTCTGAGGGCTCCCCCCCTCTTCCCTAATAGAATTACCCTTATCTGCAAGTGATTTAAACTCTAAGGTTTGCTGCAGATTTAAAGAGTGTGAACACAGTTGGAATGTTTTAAGCTAACAGTACAAGTTGCATTTTAAGAAAATAATTAACTCCCAGGGGAGGTGTGGTTTTTGGAGTAATGACAGATTTTCAAGGCTGCCTTTCCCTATATGGAGTTTCCAAATAATAAAATATCTTTGATTCCCTACTGATGTCAGATGAGAACCTGCTAGTGTGTGAGTGAACTGTCTTTTTTATTTTAAGAGGGCCCATTAGTGTCTTAAAGACACAGTGCATGGTCCAGTCATCGTATATGCAAAAGGGTCACCCAAAGCCCTGGCGACTTTATTGAGTTATGAGCTGAGCTTTCTGACTTGATTTCCACCACTTGTTCCTTTGGATTCTGGGCTGCCTCAGGCCCTTGGAGGAGCTGGATCCTAAAAGCAAAGAGGATTTTTCCATTAGGTCCAAAGACTCATGGATGGGATGCTTCCTCCAGCTTCTAGCTAGTCCCTCCCCATGAGATCTCCCCATCTCCCAAATTACCTTCGTTTTATTTAATATATGTTTTATGTACATATACATGTACATATTGTTTCTCCTGATTGAATGCATGATTTTGCTTTTGTCATTGTATTCCAGCAGCTAGCACAGTACCTAGCACACAGTTGGTGCCTATTAAATGCTTATTGACCAACATTTCTTCCTTCAAGTAGGTGGGTGAGAACTGGGGCTCAGGCATGGGGACACAAGTGACTTTAATTGTAGGCCTTGGGATGAAGCAAAGTTGGGGTGGAGTTGGCAACAACCTGTAGGATTCTTTTTTGTCCCAGATAACAAAATAGCCTACTTTATTATTCTGACCTCCAAGGCCTGATGTTTGGGTTGGCTACCCATTTTGATCTTTTCCATCAGCTCGCAAGGCCACCAAGGGATCAGTGCGATGGACTGGGTCAGCGACTTAATGGAAACAGAGAATTGCATGGTCAGGCTACATTGCTGAATTCAGAGGAGGAAACATTAACATCTCTCCTAAGTCACCTTCTTGGCACAGGTTAGGGGCTGGAGGAGGGGGAGGAGAGGTCATGAATTACAAGGGCATGGAGGGACTAGGGAAGGGGACCCGTGGGGACATCCCAGTGGCCAGCTTTGGGAAGTGGGAGAGGCTGTTGGCAATTCAAGGTAGTCAGTGCTACTTAGTTCCACAACTAAGTCCAGGTACAAACAGGTACAAAAGACCAGCAAGCCTGGAGGCCCCTGCCTGCACCCTGTTCTCTGTCTTCCTTCCAAGGTCACTAGGTTCCCTGGCCAGCCTGAAGGTCCTTGGCAAACCCTTTGGCAAAGGCAAGCTCAAGACCCAGATGTCCCCTTTCCCAGCTTCTTCCTAAGTGTCTGCCTCCTGGCTCAGCTCCTTCCCCCAGAGCTCCCTAAGTTTAGGGTCTAGGAATCTCTCAAGTAACCCTTCTCCTCCATAGCTCTCAGAGAGCCCTAAAGGCCCCTGCACACACCACAGCCTAACCAGTGGCTGCCCTCTCTTTACCAACCAGGCTCATCATTACTTTTTTTACTCAAAACAAAGCAGAAAAGCAGAAAAAAGCCCAATCATCTAAAACTGCTTAACAGACTGGCAGTGTGTGTGTGTGTGTATGTGTGTGTGTGTGTGTGTGTGTGTGTGTGTGTGTGTGTGTGTGTGTGTGTTCCTTTAAGAGTTATAAATATCCCATCGGCAAAGTTTCCATGCTTTAGGGCTAGAACCTTATGCCAAAGTCCCTCTTTTCTCCCCTGCCCCCCATGAGTCAATTGAATCCCAGAGGTAAACTCAGTTCCCTGCAAAACCAGCCCCGGCTCTAGAGAGTTTCCTTGCCTAGTGCTTCTCCTTGAGTTGGTGTCTCTGGAAGGCTCACAACTGCTGACTTCCTACAGTCATGGCCCAGAATTCTGATGTTACTCAGAGATTGATAGGAAGACAGTCATCCAGGTTGTGTGCTTTAAGTGTCGAACAATAAGTCTTTATTAAGCACTTGCTATATGCTTATTGTATTGTATGCTAAGCTCTGAAGATACAAGTAAAGATAGAAACAAGCCCTGACTCTGACAAGCTTCCTTTCTAATGGAGAAGATAACATGTAAATGAATATATATTAGATATATGTGGTAATATACATATGTGGCACAGATATATGTGTATATATGTACACACATATATGTATGCATGTGTACATATATTTATATATAAGAGAGAGAGAAGAGAGAGACAACAGAGAGAGGAGAAAGAGAGAGACAGAGACGGAGAGAGACAGAGAGAGGATCTGAGTTTGAATTTTGCCTCTGACACTACTTGCTCACAGGTCCTTACACACACACACACACACACACACACACACACCTGAGGGTATGTATATATAGTATACATAGAGAAATGATAGATACAGAATAGATTTTATCTAGATCTATATCTCTCTTATTTACTATCCATCCCAGAGGGAGGTTGAGGAGGTTCCCAAAGGAAGTACGTGACCTGTTATTCCTTGGGGATCATTACTGATCCACCCTAGCACTCCAGACTCATTCATTTGGGGCAAGAGGAATTGTTCAAGTGATCCTTTATCTACCTTATTGTACTTTCCTGTGAAACAGATTTTCCCTCCTCCTCCTCCGGGAATGGCAATCGGAAGGCAGACAGCTGCTCCTACTCTCAGCCTGGTCATCAGCCACTTGCTTGTCTGGATGACCAACCCCAAAGTCACTGGGCCTTGGCCTTTGAGAAGCAGGGCTTGTCCATGGGGTTTCCCTGTTCCGTTCAGCCCCAGGGTTCCAGTGATGATGGCTGCCTCTGAGTAGAGAATGTAAGACTGTCTGAAGAGAGGGGGGTTGCCTTTTCCCCCAACAAACTTACCTACCTCTTTGCCTCTCAGGGACTGTTCTTTCTGGTAATTTACTTGCAAAACATTTGGCCATTAACACCCAAAGTAAAGTAGATTGTAGGTCACAGGCTATTAAAAAATAAACCATCTGGGCTCTCCATAGGCTTGTTTAACTGCTGATTTGGAAAGGAGGGAAAATCCAGTGTGTGTGTGTGTGTGTGTGTGTGTGTGTGTGTAGGTGATACAGTGAGCACTGGTTGATCTCTCCTATAATGTCAAGGGTCCCCTCCTCAACTGAAAAAAAAATCATTATTCACTGGTCAACCTTCTAGTGATGACTCTCTAGATGCAGAGTCTGGTCCTTTGTTGAGAGATGTTGATTATCTTGAGAGTATCTAGGGGAAGGAAATTAGAACAGTGAAAGTTAGGATTATCAAGCCATATGATGAACAGAGAAGAAATTGGGTGTGTTCACCCTTCAGACTTAGTGGAGATATGATAGGAGCCTTAAAGTATGTTAGGCATTGACCTTAATGTAGTTTTCACCTCCGTGAATATCTTTATGGAAAAGATCATTCTAAAAAGCATGGAAGGAAGCATACAGCCTCCCTCCACTCAGCTGGGAAAGTGAAAGAATATCATCCTTCATCCAGAATTCATGTAAGCATGTCATTATGAAACTGGCATATAATACTAATGAACTTCCTTGGGGTATTAAATTTCACCATGACCTTCCACAAGCCCTCACTACTGACAGTATCAAAGGCCTTGGTCAGATCTACAAATGTTGTGTGCCTGTTCTGCTCCTGGCATTTATCCTACAGTTGTTGGGCATCAAACATCATGTCATCTGTTCCTTGGTCCTTTCTGAAGCTGCACTGGCTTTTGGATAGATGACTATCTTCCAAGTGAAGGATCAGTCAATTAAGGAGGACTCTGGCAAGAATCTTGCCAGCAATGACTCAGAAAGAGATATCCCTCTGTGTTTGTCACAGGACAGTCTGTTTCCTTTTCATTTATAGAAATGGACAACTATTTAATTTGAAAGGCTACAACCCAAGACAGAAGTGAAGGCAGTGTTGGTGCATGACTTTTTGTTCACAGATGATTGTGTACTCGAAGCAGCCTCTGAAGCTGAGATGCAGCAAAATATGGATCAATTCTCTGCCTCTTATGCTAATTTTGACCTAAAAATTAACAACCAGAAAAAAATTAGCAACCAGTTTGGTTGCTCCACCACCCAGCACCACACCATCCATATGTGGAACTATTGGGTACAACAAATTTTGAATGCTGTGGAGAAGCTCACTTACTTTGGCAGTACATTTTCCAAGGATGTACACATAGATGATGAGGTTGATGCACATATTACATATCTAGTTCAGCTCAGTGTTTGGGGTCTCTGAAGGAAAGCATGGGAGAGAAGAGGTATTAGACTACCAAACTGAAGCCACAAAGCCATTGTGCTGACCTCATTGTTGTACGCCTGTGAAACCTGGATAGTCTACCAGCACCATTCCAGGAAACTGAATCACTTCCATTTGAATTATTTTTAAGAAGAGTCAGGATAAGGTACCAGACACTGAGTTCCTTTCTTGAACTGAACTGCCAAACATTCAAATTCTACTGCAGAGATCATGAGTGCAATGGGTTGGTCATGTTCAAATGCCAGACATATGTTTGATTAGAAGACTATTTTATGGAGTACTCACACAAGGCAAGCATTCACATGGTGCTGGGAAGAAATGATACAAGGACATTCTCAAGGTCTCTCTGAAAAATTTTGAAATTAATTTTGTGACACAGGGGACACAAGCACAGGACCACCCAGCATGGTGTGCCCACATCAAAGAAGGCACTGTATGAGCAAAGCAGAATTGCAGTAGCACAAAGGAAACATTAGCTGGACAAATCCAGGGACATCACCAGAGACAATTCCAAATATTCCAATGGACTACTTGTGCCAGACTTGTGGGAGAGCCTTCCAAGCTCAGAGTCAAACACACTGTAAACTGACCCAACATGGCAATGTCATTGGGCCTCTTTGAAAACAAAGAATGAACCATTATATGGATTAATAATTAATGTTAAGGGTTGACCTGCAAAATAAAGATTAAACTTCGTAGGAATGGACAAATATATGTCCAGAGACAATATAATATAGAAGAAAGGGATCTGTCTCTGAAATTAGAGGACCTCAGTTCAAATCTTACCTTTACCACTTAACTCCCAGTACCTCAGTTTCCTGATCTGTTAAATGAGGAGATTGGATTAGATAGCCTCTACAATTTGTATTCTAAGTTGCAAAAAGGTAAATTTGGCCATAAATTCAAGGGGAAAACCAAAATCAAACAAGACCTTTCTACTAATGAAAACTGCTCCAACATAGAATGAGTTTGTTCAGGTGTTATGACTTGGTCTTCTCACCAGAGATCTTCCAGCCAAGACTACTTGGCCATTTGCTGCAGAGGTCATAGTGGGGATTGATTCCTTTTCAGGTGGGGGTTGGACCAGATGACCTCTGGAGATCCTGTGGGTTCAGTGCATTGCATACTCAGAATTTTTATCTTAAACTTTGCCAAAGTTTCTGCCAGGCTGGCATGACCTTCTGGAAACTTGAGAGTTTTTGTTTGTGTGTTTTATTTTGTTTTGTTTTTGTCCACAGGAGCTCATGAAACTATTTACTGAGGTGTGAAGAGGCTGCAATCTACATTGGGAGAGGGCATTTTTCATACCTGAGAGATCACAGACCCATGGAGCATTGGAGAAAAAAAGTTTCCCTTGTTGGACTGGGTCTTGATTTCCTCATCCAGAATATTTGTCATTTGCCTTCATTTCTTATAACTGCCAGATTTAGATGGGAGGAACAGAAGAGGTCATCTAGTTTCCCTCTTCCTTCCCCCTTTTTGTTATTACAAAAGAGGAAACTGAGGCCCAAATTGCTTAAATTACTTCCTCTGGTCATGCTGTACGAAGTAGTAGAGAGGGAGAGCTGAGAGCTTTAGAGAAAATAAGGCTAGCTTGGTTTTCCCTTCAGGCCAGTTCTAGACTCCTATATTCACTCCTCCCTGTTCCTTTTTACCATGTTGTAAAAATCAATGGTTTCCTTGATGAAGAGATAATCAAATTAACATTCAAACAAAAGGGAGTCTGCACAGTTCTTGCGATGCCGACACTCAGATGGCATCCTTTTCACCAGCCCCAGGGATCCTGGGCTTCAGGTCTGGCTTAGGAGACAATAGAGACCAGGTGGAAGCCTTGGTCCTGTGCCAACCCGTGTTGATCAAGGGAATTTTCTCATTCAGGAGTTCTTTATCCCAATGAAATGACTGGTCCACTCTCTAGTTCTGACACTGTACAAGCATGTGTTTTGTCCTTTGATGATCCAAGAAGCCAGGCCCTCTCTCGTTAATATCTTTGAATCCCCATTTCTTAGAATAGGGTCTGGCACTTAATAGAAGCCTGATAAACATCAATGGGTCAGTACAGGAAGGAGCTGGGAGTCTCAAAGAAGCCAGGCTTCTGAAGTGGAGTGGATAAGAAATGTTGGCTCAATATTTGAGTTAGGGGAGATTTAGTTAAGATCCTTCAGGCCATGAGACTTCGTGTTAGTTGACCATTCACAGAACTACAACACATGGAACTGGCATCCCTGGCACCAGGTGGAGATAAGGTAGGAGTGGAGTAGAAATCCCTACCCTCAAAGTGATTATTACAGGGGGAGGGGGCATTTCCTATATGGATATGAAGAATTATTTCCAAATTGTTTTCTGCTTAGGAAAAAATGAAAGCCACATTGAAAGCTTAGAGACTGAGGTACAATCCTAGACTGAAGTACAATTTTAAATCCTGTTTCGGGGACATACTAATTATCTGATTGGGACTGTTCTTGGCCTCAGTTTCCTCTTCTGTAAAATGGAGATAATAATACTACAAGACTGCTGTAAGGATCAAATGAAAAATGTGTATAAAGTTCTTTCCAATCCTTTACTTGCCATATGAATTAGTTGTTCCTCTGATGCTCCCCCAAACATGATATTTTGGGATACAACTGTCTCTAGATTGCAAATCTGAAAGATCTAAGGACCCTCTGAGGTCATGCATTCTGACCTCCCACCCCCTTCAGGAATGTTCTTTGTAGCATACCGGAGAGGGTAACACCCAATCTCTGCTTAAAGCCTTAAAGTGATGGAGAGTCCAGGACCTCTTGGGCCAGCCTGTGTTTGATCAGTCACATTCAATTCCTTGTGACCCCCATTTGGGGTTTTCTTGTGCAGAGATACTGGAGTGGTTTGTCATTTACTTCTCTATCTTATAGATAAGGAAATTGAGACAAACAGAATGAAATGACTTGCCCAGGGCCACCCAGCTAGGAAGTGTCTGAGACTGACTTTGAAAACAGGAAGTCTTCCAGACTCTAGGCATGGCACGCTACCTTGCTACCTGTACCACCTTGCTTCCCCCTAACCTGTGATAATTGTTGGGCTGGTCTCACAAGAATACAATCAATCTACCCATAGCTTCCACCTGTTTATACTAGAATAGTTTACATGGGAAGTCTGTCTTCTCTTCTATATAATAGCCCTGCATACTCTTTGAAGGCAGAGACCCTCTTTTGTCTACCTCCCCACCCTCACCTTAACACTCCTGTAAAGTTTTCCAATTCCTCAGATTATTTATTCACAAGGCTTAGCCTCCAAACCCTCATCCTCTCAGGAATTACAGGAAGTATTCTGCTTTATTAATGTCCCTTTGTAAATAGAATGTTCAATGTTTTTCCCCCCTTTTTGTAGAAGGGAGACTATGGATGTAGCAAATTGTATACAGTGCTAAATTGTCAGTGTGTCCTTTGGTTTTGATGAATACATTTTTTCCCCTCTTTTACTCTTTGTTTTAAAAAAGATGGTTCATTGAATAGGGGAGATGGAACTGAGAAATACATTGGAAAATGTAAGTATATAAAAATAAATAATTTTTAAGTGTTTTTCAAAAAGAAAAAAAATAAAAGTAATGCTCAGAATTGAATACCATGTTCATATGTGTTCTGAGAAGAACAGAGGAAAATAGGGCTATTTTCTCTCCCATTCTGGAATAGAATTCTATTAAAGATATCTACTGTAGGTAATTAGGTAGCACAGTGAACAGAGCACCAGGCTTGAGTTAGGAAGACCTGAGATCTAATCTGGCCTCAGACACATTTTAGCTGCATGACCCTGGGCAAGTAATATAATCTTCACCTACCTGTGTTTCTTCATCTATAAAATGGGGATAATAACAACCACTACCTCACAAGGTTGTTGTGAGGATGAAGTGAGATAAAACATTTATAAAGTGCTTAGCACTCTGCTTGGCACACAGTGGGGCAGCTAGGTGATAGAGTGCCAGTGCTGGAGTCAGCAAAAATCATCTTTCTGAGTTTAAATCTGGTTCAGACACTTACTAGCTGTGTGACCCTGGGCAAGGCATTTAACCCTGTTTGCCTCAGTTTTCTCTTTTGTAAAATAAACTGGAGAAGGACATGGCAAACTACTCTGGTTTCTTTGCCCAAGAAAATCCCAAATGGGGTCAAGAAGAGTTGGTCATGACCAAAGGATGACTTGATAATCTCAACAACAATGACACATAGTAGGTACTATATAAATGCTTATTCCCTTTCCCCAATATCACTTTCTTCTTTCGGCTATGAGATCATATCTGAGCTTACTTTCCATGGCTCTTTCTCATATAAATTGCTTTCCAGTAACATCTCCCTCAACCTGGATGTCTACTGTTGATTTTTTGCACCACAATCTTGGACTTTACATTTATCCTTCCTATGGATATTGGACTCCTGATTCAACTGGCCAAACAATGAGTCAGTTCATTTCTTAAAACCACAACCAGCACCAGCACTACCAAACAGTCAACAATGAGAGCAATGATTGACATAGTTGAGAGACAACAGTTTGATATTGCAAGGACTGAGTAACTCATTGTTTCCATTTGTCAATTCTCATCTCCTTCCCTTCACCAACTGCTGCTTGATATAATCTTGGTTTGTTTGCACAATTGGGGAGGAGCTGTAAGAGACAAACAATGGGTTCTTTTGCACCCCTCCAGCATAGGTAAAGAATGTCTATGACCAATGAGGAAGGCTTGAGAGAGCAGAGGATGTTTAGCCTGGAAAAGAGAAAACGCAGAAGGGATATGATAGCTGTCTTCAATTAATCAAAGGATGGTCATACAGAAGAAAGAGGAGACTTGTTCTGCTTGGCCTCAGAGAATCATAGTGGGACAGTGGGGGCAGCTTCAGAGAGGAATATTTTAGCTTAATAGAAGGCAGAACTTCATAGGAATGTGGACTTGGACTGCCTTTGGAGGTAGTGACTTCTCCATCACTAGAGGCTGGTTGAATGGATGGTTTTTTGCTGAAGATGTTCTATCAGGGATCCCAGTTCAGATCTCTCATCACTTGAATTTTGTGCTTCTATAGCCACAGACAGGAAACCCATCTTGGGATGTGAAGGAGTAACAATGGATATTGGCATCAAGATATTGGAGTTAAGTGGTTAGCAAGGTCTGCATCCCATTCAAGGGTAAATGAATGAATTTGAAGCCTTACTGGGTTCCAGGTTCTGTGCTAAATGATAGGATTGCAGATACAAAAGCAATTTAGCTTTTGCCCTAAAGGATCTTACATTTCCAATGTTGGAGATGACATTTATGTACTGTGAGACAGCTGGGAAATTCCGGTGCGGCAAAGGGGTGGATAGCAAAGCTCATTGAGTTGGAAGGAGACTAGTCAATAATCTTACAATGAGATTATTTTTAGTAGGTCATGTGGTACAACATGTATGTGCTATAGAGAGTCAGAGGAGAGAGATTCCTGTGGTTTGGAGTGGTCTGAGAAAACATCCTGGAGAAGGTGGGACTTGAAAGTAATCCTGGAAGGCTGAGTGAGATTTTGAGAAGTGGAAAATGGCAGGGGGGAAACAGATATTGTAGGTGGGAAGGATAGTGTAGACTAAAAGAAATGCAAAATTTATAAGGATCTTAGAGATCACTGAATTCACAGATTTGGACCTACATGGAAATTCAGAGGCCATCTAGTTCAATGCTCACATTTCAAAGATGAGGAAACTGAGGCACAGCAAGTTTAAGTTATTTCCCCAACATCATCCAAGAAGCAACTTTTCAACTCAGGATTTTCTCACAGGAACTCTGATTCCTAAAGCAGAGTGTATTCCACTCTACTCTAAAATTCAAATACATCATTTTTACAGATGAGGAAACTGAGGTCATGGAGGAAATTAACCTGACCACAGTCACACAGAGAGCTAATGGCATCCATAGAATCTCATAGGAGGGAATTCTTTTGTTTTCTTAGCCCATGAACCCATCTGCAGTTGGCATACATTTTACTTACCTACTCCCCATCCCTTTCAGCTGTTCCTCGTAATTAAGCTTTTGGGCCTCAGGTCAAATACCACAACATGTTGGCTCCCTTAAATGCCCATTTCACAGCCAAGAAGTCAGAGGGTAAATCTTTAATGAAGGCTTCCCTGCTCTGTGTGTGGTTTCACACCTCCTACCTTACCTTACTACCTTCAATTGCTTTCTCCAGTAGAAGCTACAGAAAGAAAGAGGAAACAGTTGGTGCTAACCAAATACAGGTGGGCTCCACTTCAAAAAAAGGACAACTGAGACTTATCAAACCTAATGGGTGATTATTTGCTCTACAAAAATATCCTTCACTCCTCAAAATGAGGCTTCCTTTAAGACTTTCATTTCTCATTTTCCACCTTTTATTGGAGATTTGGGGGGGTGCCTATGGGTGTGGGATGCAACATACAATATCATACAGTAGTTGCTGTGCCCCTCACCTTTTCTTTACAATTAAAAAAATTCTCCTAACAAAGAACTGGGAAATACTTGGGGAATGTTCAGAAATATCAGTGATATAAAGCAAAAGAGATCATAAATACTTTAAAAGATAATAAATTGACTGGATACTTAAGGTGATTTGTATGAATCTGAATTCTTCCTCTCTTTTCAGGGAGGCATGAGAATGGGACAGTGGAAAGACTAAAGGATATGGAATCCTATTGAGCTCCTTCCCTGTGTGACTTTGGGTAGGTCATTTTCCATTCTGGTCCTGGGCTTCCTCTTCTATAAAATGAAAAGGTTGGTCTAGATCTAGGTGTCAAACATGCATCCCAGAGGCCCAAAACATTCCCTAGTGTGGCCCAAACCAGATTATTATGTAATTGGAAAATATTTAACTAAAGGAGTAAAAATATAATAAAACATATAAAATATAATAATAAAAATATATAATAATATATAATAAAAATATATAAATAATATATAATAAAAAATATAATAAAACAGATAATATCCCATGTTAATAATAAACCAATGTACTTTTAGGGATCCTCATGTATGGATTTTTCCCCCTGTTTCTACATAAGTTTGACATTGCTGGACTGGCTGATTACTGAGTTTTCTCCAACACAAATTCAGATTCTTCTGCATAAAGAGAAAGGAATGAGTGAAACTATGACTTCCTCTCATTAAATAACTTACAGAAAGTAGAAAAAGAGAAGATAGATAAGCAGTCACCCATGCATTTGGGACAACGTTGAGCACTGACTCAGAATTTTCTCACACTGAAATGACACCTAATTCTTTGACACAATTACATTTGCCTTTTTAGCTATTCAATTCAACTGACATTTGCCTTCACATGCCTCGATTAAAATGTTAAGTCACTTTCCATTAGAGATCTCTTTTCAAATTGTCTTTGATTCCTCATTGCCTACTCATATCCACCAATCATTCAGGCAGCTCTCTATCCAGTACCTATAATATTTGCATCAGCTCAATCTTGTCTAAACAGCAGCAAGAGAGTCCTTGTCAAATGTTCTGTTGAATTCTGGGGACACTGTATAGATGGCATATCCATGGTCTGAAGGTCTAGTAGCTCATCAAAAGAGAAAACGAGGTTTGCTTGGCATGGTGTGGTCTCCGAGATGCCATGTTGACTCTTGGTGATTATTGCTTCCTCTTCTAAAATATCATCAGCCTCGCTTTCATTACACAGTAGATTTCAAGTCAGAAGTGCTGGGTTTGAATCTAGTCCTGCCACTACATGTGCTTGGTTTCTCTATTCTCATCACTTCTCTATCATCATAAAAATAAGGTAGTTGGATTAGGTGGTCTCTACCATACCTTCCACATCTAATATCTCTTTCCTGTCCCTACCCCCTCCACTTTGCAACTTGGGAACCATAATTCAATCAGCCTTGTCGTTGCTACTGAAAAAGACCCCATCCACAGACTCTGTATCTTTCAAAATCTCACCTGAGTTCTGACCACAACTCCCAGATGTGTTGGAAGTCCCTGGAGGGTAAGTTCTGTCCCCTTTTTGGATTTGTAACCAATGTATTGAGCACAGTGCTTGAATATAATAAGTACTTAACTAATAGTTTTTCATTTATTCTTTAATTCTTCCAGTTATTCATTCTTATGGACATTCATTCATTCAGGAGCGACTAGGTGGTGTGGTATATAAAGCATCAAAATCAGGAAGAACTGAGCTTGAATCCAGTCTCAGATATTTACTAGGTGTGTGACCCTGGTCAAGTCACTTAAATGCTATTTGCCTCAGTTTACTTATCTGTAAAAAATGTGATAATAATAGTATCTACCTCTGAGGGTTGTTGTGAGGATCAGACAAGATAATTATGAAACACTTAGTACGTGCCTGGTACATAGTAATTACTACATAAATGTTAGTTATTATGAGTATTATTATTTAATTAGCTATCCTAATATATCATGATCATGTTAGCTACTATGCCTAGCACTTGAGATACAAAAATAAAAGTTGAAAATCAGAAGGGAGTTTATATTCCACTTAGACATGGAAAGATTCAAAACATACAAAAAAATAAATACACAGAAAATGCAAAATGATCTCTGGGTGGTTAACTGGGATACCACTAACAGTTCTTGATGAAACCAATTTAGACTTGACCTCAAGAAACATTTCCCAACAATAAGAGCCTTCCACAAGCAGGGTGGAAATGCACTGTCTCTAGATGAGATTTTCCTTTACTAGAGATTGTGTATTGTTTGTCCTTCAATTTCAAAGAGGACCGTGACATCAGGGAGATGATGACACAACTTGTAATTGACTAATTTGAGTGAAGGAGAGCTGTGCAAGGTCACTAGCCTCACGTTCTCCTCCAAGCTGTCTAAGTTCAGATATTAATTATTAAATATTAAATATTATGGCTAGATATTAATCAGGACAACTGGAGATGGACCAGGATGCCATGGGAGACCCTGGCCCTTTTAAACTAAGGTCTTTTCAAGTTTTCACTTTTAACCTCTTTAAGTGGATAGGTATCTTTAAGAAGTGAAGCAAGGGAATGACCCCTTTAATAAAAAAACAAAAACAAAACTGAAAGGGGAAGACTCTCAGGGAAGAGGAATTTAAGCAACAGCTAGAGTTCCTTTGTGCCTTTATTTAAAAGAAGAATTCTTTTCATATATAAATTGGAATCAATGGTTATTGAGGCCCCCTCTATATTTCAAATTCTGTAACCTAGCAGTGGCAGGATGGAGAGATGAGAAGAAAAACACACCTCAAAACTGGGGTGACCTTGGATAAACCACCTAGCCACCTTCCTGGGGCTCAGTTTCCTTCTCTGTAAAGTGAAGGAGTTGGACAAGGTGACCTCTCAGGTATCCTTTTCTCTCTGCCTCTTAAGTCTTGTTCTAGGGATGATGACATATTGTACCTGAGTCCCTTTAATGGAGAGAAGTTCTGGTAGCCCAGGGCCAGGAGAAAGGTAAATGGGCCCTCCAGCCCAGCCCAGCCACTCCTTCAGCCCCCTCGGCCTCCTGCCAAGCATGTTTATGAAGAGACACACGGTGGAGCAGGGAAAATTCTGCTATAATTAAGAGATTTAATGATGGCTTTGCCCAATATTGGGAATTGGTTATGTCTCTCATTATATGTTTTAACAAGCATGTTTCTTCATGGCAGGACCCTGGGTCTCAGTGCTTGCTCACCGTGCCATGTGTGACTTTGATTCCAAGGCATTTTATGAGGCTGCAGATTAAGAATGCACATAAAACCTGCAGAAGAGGCCTGCTTATGTGTGTGTGTGTATGTGTGTACATACCCACTTGTAGGTGTGCAACTATAGTGTTGGTGTACGTCCAGGGCCCCCTCAATGTCTGTATGGGCTTCTTAAGTAATCTATGCATGCTTCTATATGTGGGGATGTATTACCTCTATTAGAAGTAAGCTCCTTGAGGTCAGGAATGGCATTATTTTTGTTCTGGTGTTCTGCAAACAAAGCATCCTTCCCAGTATGTGGTATGCTTGTTGATTTGAATTGAATTTAGTTCAAGTCTCTTGACTTGACTTAATTTTCTATGTGGGCCTGTTCAAGAATCTCAGAACTGCAGAATCTCATAGCTGAATGGGACTCCAGAGGCTATTTAGTGCAAGATTTGACTGAACTCTAATCCCCTCTATAGCATTCTCATCAAATTGTCCTTCAGTTTTTGCTTGGAGGCCTCCTCTGAAGAGGAACCTTATTGACTCCTGGTCAAAAATTGACTCCTATTCCATTTTAGAATAGCTCTCTTTGATAGTACTTCCTTGTATTAAGCCTAAATTTGACTCCCTGCATCTCTTTCCACCCCTCACAATTTTCTCTTCTCCAGTCCAAACATTTCTAGTTCCTTCCATCAATCCTCATATGGCATGAACTCAAGACCTTTCACCATGCTGACTTCCTTCCTCTCAATGATCTGTAATGTACCCATGTAGACCAGATTCTTTTATCCACTGAGTAACTTCACATGGAAACATCCCCAGTTCATTCTCCTGATCCTCATAAGATGCTATCATGAGGCTCTGGAAAGAGCCAATAGATACTTTTCCAAGGATGGAGTCTGGTGCTGGTGGAATTTGCCACACTACTTAAAAAAAAAAGAACATGGGACATTGCAAGGGCAACCTCAGTCAAAGACAATGTCTTGACTCCAACCAACAGTTCTTGTATTTTAAGTCATGTTCTATATCAGCATCTCCCAGGATCATGGAGCTTAAGACTGAGAGTGGAGTCCAGTGATCATCTAGCCCTGCCCCCATACCACAGCAAAGAAATGTTGATAGACTGTTGATACTTTTTGCAATGAGCTTTTGCATTAGTACTGACAACACACTAATGAGTCCCTGAGAAACCAGCATCAAATTTCTAGATATCTCATAGAATTTGGGATCAACATCCCAGTTTCCTGAAACATGACTGTATGAGCCCTTGTGGGAAGGAGGGGTAGGAAATAACTCCTTCTTTCTCTTCTTCCACTGAAGCTTTTGAAAAATAAACAACATCTTCTCCTCCCTTATTTATCTTTTCAGCCCTCTAATTTCCAAGGCAGCCCCAAATATCTACCCAAGCATGTATTTAACACAGTTGTGGACTCTCCGCCTTGGTAAATCTACTATTTACAAGATTGAGGAAAAATCACACTCTCCCCAGGGGGCAGTTAGAGTCAAGCACACTTGTGTCCAAAACTAATTCACTGCCAAGAAACTTTCAGACGAGAGAGATTTGCAATTGGAAGAGTCTGGATGAATGAAGAACGCGTTCTGTGGGAAACCAAGCCGCTCTGTCTGCTGCTGAAACTAGCATCCATGGAACATGGGGCAACTGCAGAGACTCATCAGCCTCATATTCACAAGCAATTTGGAAAGACCTTCATTTGTTGGCTCCTAGAAACAAGCAATTGTCAGAATGATGGGTAGATCTTGCATATATGCCTCTCTGGAGGTATAAGGAAGAAACTTTCTACATTGACTCTTGACTTCCATTGTGAGGTATGATTATGTCCACAGAAAGTCAACCTAGGACAAGATTGTCAATGTTCAGTAAGGATTTAGGTGTAATTAATAGAGTTATATTTCTTTGTAGACGTAAGATAGCATTCTGTGCTCCCCCCATTCCATCCCTTTGTATCTACATGGCTTAACACAGTCTCTGGCAAGTAAAGAATACTTAATAAGTGATTGATTAATTGAATTAAAGTGAAGTGAATGAGTAAATTGGAAAGAAGTGTTCCATCACATTCCAATTATAAATCCACATTACTTAGGGCAGAGGATGACTTATATTTAGCAAGTGACATCAATTGCCTTGCCATTGTCTTCCCACTGGAAAGCTAGAGCAACCATAGTAGTGGAACTTGAGGAAAGAAAGACGTTAAACAAGTAAACAAGACTTACAGATTCTCAAAATCGGAAGAGGTCTTGGAGGCTACCTTTAAATGCTTATCCCATATTTAAAAGAAACAAGTCCATCAAAACAAACCAATACAAAAAACTGGCATTATATAAAGTCTTCTACATCCACAGAGTCCACTATCTTGGTAAAGGTAGGCTGGTCTTTTGCCAGCATCTACTTTTAGCATTATTACTTGTAATACTTGATTTCCAAATTATTGATTCCTCTAATTTTCAACATTTTCACCACTGTACTTATCTTTGTTTTTATTTATTTATTTTTATTTTTTAAATTCACTTTCTGTTCATTAATCCTCTTTTTTATATTTTATTAATATATAGTTTTTAATATATGTAATTTTTCCTCTTATATACTACTGTAGCTATGTCCTAGAAATTATATACTTATATAATATATATATACTTATATAATAATATATACTATATCCTAGAAATTTTGTTATTATGTTTGACCATTTTCATAGTTTCCCAATATTATTGTGAACCTATGCTAAAACAGGAATCTTCCTCCTTTCCCCCACATATAAACATCCCTGCATACTGGAGAGGTGATCATCAACCTTTACCTAAAGACCCTTAGTGAAGGGGAACCAGCTATCCCCTATTAGAGGATAATAGAGGTAGCCTATTCCACTTTGCGACAACCAAACCTGGTATATCAATCTCTTGTATCTTGCCCCCCATTGCTCATAGTTCTTCTATCTGGGGCCAAGCAGAGTAAATATAATCCTTTGTCAATTTGGCAGTCCTTCCAATACTTGAAGGCAGCTATCATGGTCTCCTAACCCACTAAGTTTTCTCTTCTCCATGCCAAACATCTCCAGTTCCTTCAACAAATCTTCCCCATTAGAATGTAAGCACCTTTAGAGATTACTTCATTCTTTGTACTGAATCCCCGATATCTAGAACATTATCTGACACATGGTGAGTTTTTAATAAATGTGCATTCATTCATTCATTCATTCAGCATGGTTTCCAACCCTTCAGCCTTCTGGTCACCTTCTGCTAGATACTCTTTAGCTTCTCAATGTTCCTCCTAAAGCTTACTTGACTATCACTGGGTGGAGTGGGGATGAGTGACTGGGGTTGAACGTAGGGGAAATGTTCTCACAGAGTCTCAGCACAAGCTGAGAATTTTCTTGGCCAAAGGTGATAGAAAGTAAGAGATGATGAGATATTCAAAGAGTCCTGAATCACTCTCCCCTTCCCCCCAATCCTGGATCAGGGAGCAAATGAATGAATGGATGGACGAATAAATAAATAATGGAACCTCCAGATCTCTCCCTCTCAGTTTGGGTAAAGCACCAGCCGATTCCTTCCACAATATTGAGCATTCATTACTTTGCTTAAAAATGGTGTGCTGTGTCTGGAAAACAGGAAGTAGATCATAAATCTCCAGTTTAAAAGCCATCTGAAGCCCGTGGACCAGATATGTTCTCAATCAGTAGTCAGGCTGTAAATAAACATTTATATGCAGCGACGGCTCTCAGCCAGCCTGACCTCGAGCTATTACAGGGCACATAAAGAGGAAATTTGTTTAGTCCTGTAAAAGCACAGGCCATATATCAATAGATTATTAAAAATGGAAACAATGTAGGCTAATGGATTCTATTGATTTTAATAAACATAAGTATATAGGATTCAAAGATAAAGCTTGGGGATGGTATCTTTCTACCTTTCTACCTTTTAAGACAATCGACCAGAAGAAATAAAATAAATTAATAAATCCCCTTTAAAAGAAAACAAAAAACTAGAAGGCTCTGAAATTTTATTTAGTCTATCAAATTCAATTTTTTGGAGCAATTAAAAAAAAGCATCTGCTTTAGAACATAGCATATGTCAGAAATGAAATATTAAGATATTTCTGTAATGAGGTAAAAATAACATACCTTTTAAAGAGTTGCAGTGCTAAGCACCTAGGGGCCTTTTCATCTTTAACAAAAGGCTTTATATTTATCACCCAATTCAATAACCTTTCTTAAGCAGCTGAACTGTAGGAGCAGCTGAAGACGTAGTCACTTACTTGCCTGTCACTGATTTAAAAGTTGTGCAAATCCCTTCACCAGAGCCTGGAATAAGCTACTCCTGGGCCTGCTGATTTTATTCAGTTAATCATGTAGATTCTAGTGATGAAAAAAAATGTATACGTGCAAATAGATTTGGATGAAACAGAAATATAACTTGGACTTTCATCCCAAGCTTGAAAATGAACTTGGAGATTGGCACAATGCTTCTACTTGGGTTAACACATAATTATCTTGTGATTATTTTTTTAAACCCTTAAACTTTGGATGAAACAGAAAACAATACAAAACAAAACACTTTCTAAGGATAAGTATGGCCAATCTCAATCTCTTCTGATCAGGCAAAGGAAATAATTCAACTAAGTTCTGTCATCCCAAAGAAAGAGTTTTGACCATTCTGATCGAATTGACAGATTCAGTGGAATGAACCATTCCAGTTGGGGTTGGACTCTCTGAGGTCAGAGGTTCTTTTCATTTTTATTTTTTAGTCCCTAGCATCTAGAACAACTCCTGCCTATCTAGTAACTCTGTGTAGTAGTGGATTGTTGAATAACAAACACCACAACGAAAGTCAAGCAAATTGATAGATTGCCTTGTTAAATTCCATCATTATGGTGTTACCAACTATGACTATAGACGTGGTCTTGGAAGAATTCCAACTAGTTTTCTAACTAGATGATAGCTTACTTGGGGAGGGAGTGTTGGGGTGTTGATAAAGAATACTCTTAGGTACAGCTTGGACTCCTGAGTTTCTGTCAGTTGTGGTTCTGTAAAATTGCCAATCCAGGTACCCAAGGTTTTGCCTCAAACCCTACTATTTGATGACAATCCACTATTCTTCCTCAGACTGAAGACCAGGGGAATCCTAACTTAAATTAGATGCTCCAGGCAAACAGAGTGCCAGGCCTGGAGTCACAAAGACTCACCTTTCTCAGGTCAAATCCAGCTTCAGAAACTTACTAGCTACATGGCCCTGGGTAAATTACTTCACCTTGTTTGCCTCACTTTCCTCTTCTGTAAAATGAGTTGGAGAAGGAAATGTCAATCGCTCTAGTATCTTTGCCAAAAAAACCCAAAATGGGGTCACAGAGAGTCAGACAAGACTGAAACAACTCAATACCAACTTTACTGGATGAAAATCAGTCTGCTTTCTCTCCATCATCTTATGGTTCCTTGCCAGATTCTCATTAAGGAAATCCAAGAAAGGTAATTATGATGGGAAATTTAAATATGTCTTCAAATTGCATTATTTCAGAAATATCAACAAAAAGTGTCATCAACCTTTAACCTTAGAAATTAAGAGTAGCCCATCTTTGGTTTAACAATGAGCATCTGTTGTATGTAGATTAGGTGAAATGTGTTAGAATGTGTCTGAAACATGAGCATTCACCTTCGTTAGTAACTCTTCCTTGTCAAATGCCCCTCAACCCCCCAAATCTCCAGAGTATGACATGAATACCCAGGAATGAGATTTGGAGATGCTTGGGGCTCTCATCAGGAAAGACTGTCCAGGAAGTCAAGGAAATGGGAGTTTGGTGACAATGACCAGACTATAGCCCTGTAGTTAAAACCAAATTAGGAACAGGTACAGAAATTGGGAGAGTTGGCCGTGGGGGTGGGGGAGGCAGAGAGGAGGAGGTGGGGCAGGAAGCTAGGCAGTCCCCAAGAAAATTCAAAGCTATAGTCAAGGAAGTCAGGGTAGGCCTTGTCCAAATATTGGCAAACAATAGTCCTGAGCAGAACAGTTTAACTCTGTCTCCTTCTTCTAATTAAAAAGGAGCCATGTGGAACTTTCCTGTTTCTGTGTTTCCCCATTCTGCCCCCTTACCCCCACCCAATCCCTATCAGTCTGGTTTCCAAAGTAGTTATGCTACTGCTAGCTCCATTGTAAATCACCTTTTCTTTGGGTGGGAAACTGAATTCTATGAAAATCTCAAATAATTCTTGGGTGAGTTATCTTCCTTTTAAAAAAATCTTCTTAATTTTTTAAAATTTAAGATAAGAAAGTTATTTAGAGCAGACAAGCACCAGACAGCCAGAATTCCACAATGACCCCCAATTTGTCAAAGATTTCCTTGCTTTCACAATAGTTACCATACTTTCCCTAAGGGTTTCATGGCTCTGGGAAAAGAATGGGCTGGTACCATGGGGAAATGGAATGTGAAACAGTCAACATTTGATTTTGACTGGATGATGGCTGATTCCAACTCTTTGGGAATTAAATATTTTTGGAGTGCCTCCTTTGTGCCCAGTATGGTGCTAGGGAGATATTGTGGGGGATGAAAGAGAAATCCCTGTCCTCCAAGGACATTGCAATCTAGTTTGAAAAACAAAGGATATTAGTGTCCATGTAGTCAACCTACGTGTCTAGACAAGACTTCCCTGTACAATGTACTTGAGAAGGGTTCACTCAATCTTTCCTTGATGCCTGACACTGAGGGAGAACTCAGTTACTCCAGAGGCAACCCCATGACACTTGGGCACACATCTAATGGTCAGAATTTCAATCTAATTGTAAATAACTTCCCCTCACCGTTCCTGGTTCTTCCCTGTCAGGGCAAGTAGAAGAAAACCAATGACAAAAAAACTCACTGATTCCTTTAGAAGTCAGCACAAGAGATTTCTAAAGACCCCTAGCATGTCTTCTTATTTGTCAGTCCCCTAAAATCTCTCCTCCAGACTAAACATACCTCATTTTTTCATCAGTAACATATAGTTACATAGTAGGCATTTGCCTACTAATTTATTAATTAATAAAAGTTTATTGATTGACAAGGTGTTCTGTATTCTATTTTCTATCCTAAATATCCAAGAAGGAAACATTTAAATTACAATGTAAGACATTATTCAAATAAGTGTTTATTTTTGGTACACAAGTTGCTAATAGAATTTAGAGGAGGGAGAGATCAGGAAAGGCTTGATATTAATGGAGGGGATCAGATTTGAACTGGGTCAGAATAATTCCTGACATTCATGTGAAAATTCAAGAAGGACCATATCCTTTTCCAAGGGGACCAGGAGCTTTTCACAAAGAACCAACGAGGTGTACAGTAAAAGACCTTTATTGGAGTTCATTTCATTTACATCATGAAAAACTTAAGACCTAGATTGAAATACTTGGGGACAGAGGCAGGGGGACTCTGGGGCAGTGAAGGAAGAGAAATTTAAAGGAAAGGAGGTCACTCGATCTCAGTCACCAGACAGGTGGATACGATCAGATCTTGGTCTTTTAGACAGGTCAGTTTCTAGATGATGCTCTGAAGACTGTGTCATGAAGAGAAAGAAAGGTCAATGATGTTTCTACAGTGAGACTGTCCCCCTTATGCTTGGTACACTTGTTTCCACCATATTCCCTGCCATTCCTCCTAGGTGAGGGAGGGTTGAGCTGTCTGGGTTACCATCATCTCCGCAATGGGGGAGTTCATCCTTCCATAGTCATCATAGCTTTTATACAGGAGGGAACCAAAACCTGACTTTTAACTGAGATGTCGTAAAGAAGAGAGTCAATTGCTGTTTCTGATACCTCTTTCAATGCTCCTTCTGTCCTTCATTACTTCATGCATTGGAAAATGGAGTCCTTGAAGAGAGGAACTATTTCATGTCTGTCTTTATATGGTTAGTGCCTAGCAAGGAGAAAAGGAATAAACATTTATATAGCCCCTACTATGTGCCAGAAACTATGCCAACCTATTTTGATTCTCACAATAATCCTTCAAAGTAGGTGCTATTATTATCCCCATTTTATTTTTGAGGACCCTGAGGCACATAAAGGTTAAGTGATTTGCCTGGGATCATATGGCTAATAAGTATCTGAGGCAGGATTTGAACTCAGGTCTTCCTGACTCCAATCCGCAGTTCCACTTCTGCCAGGTTAACCAAAATTCTTGATGGATGTGAAAACACGGGACATAAGGAAATATGATAAATAAAGATATAGGGAGGGATACAAGGCGGTTAAGAAGAAGGTGGTGGAAAAGAAAAGTATATGGGGAACCCCTCTTCCTTCCAACATTCTGTCTCTCACATCCGTTGGATATCTCAAGCCCTCAGCCCTTAATATCCAAGCATTTAAGCACTAATCAACTCTAATAATCTGAAATGAATTGCATACAGTAGCGCTTGATATATGTTGAATGAGTTAATCTAAACTTTGGTGATTTAAAAAAACATTCTGCAAAATCACTTGGGGAAAGTGTATAAACAAATTCCTTTCTCTTTGAGAACTGAAGTACGTAAAACAACAGTAAACTAATTCCTCTTGAAATATCCTCTTCCAGCTTAAAAATGTTGGCCCAATTTTGAATAATCTGGGCTTAGGGGAGCATTAATATTGGAAGGAAGGATGACGGAGTGGAAAATGGGCTAACTCAGGAGGCAGAGTGGAGAGGATCAAATCCCGCTTCTAGCTCTCACCTCCCTGTGGGTCCTCAGGCAGGTAGATCTCCTTTTATGAGCTTCCCATTTCTTTTCTGTATTATCAAAAAAGGGTTGCCCCAATGACTTCTAAGATCCCTCCAAACCCCAGAGCAAAGATCCAATGATAACGACCCTGTCCTCTGATTTTTCCCTCCTTGTTCAGTCATGTCCAACTCTATGTGACCCCATTTGGAATTTTCTTGGCAAAGGTACTGGAGTGGTTTGCCATTTTCTTCTCCAGATCATTTTACAGAGGAGGAAACTGAGGCATAAAGAGTTTAAGTGACTTGCCCAAGGTCACACAACTATTAAGCATCTAAAGCAAGATTTGAACTCAGAAAAATAAGTCTTTCTGACTCCAGGTCCAGGGCTCTGGGCACTATGGTACTAGTATGTAGTATGTAGTAGCACCTAGTACTAGTATAACACTATGGTATCTAGCTTCCATCAATCAAGTAGCCAGACAGTAAAGTAGAAACCTGGACTTGGAGTCAGAAATATCTGAATTCAGTTCCAGCCTCCATATGATGAGTGACCATGGGTAAGTCACTAAACCTCAGTTTCCTCAACTTTAAAATGTTCATCATAATAGCACTTATCTTACAGAACTGTTCTGAATATCAGATGAGACAACATTTGTCAAACACTTAGGACAGTATTTGGCACATTGTCATTGCAATGTAAATGTTATTATTAATTAATTATTATCATGTAAAGAGTTTTAAAAACCTTAAGGTATATAAATGCTAACTATTATTAAATGAACATATGGGTTTTTTCAAACTCTAAAGTGCTATAGAAGCCACCAATTGTTATTGTCACCATTTTCTTTAAGACTGTCAACTTGCAATTATTAAATGTCTATAGTATGCCAAGAATTTTGCTAACTATGCAAAAAAAGGGCAAGCAGCAATTCCCACTTTCAAGGAACTCTAAATCAGCCCTTCAATTCAACTCAACTCAGCTAAAAAAATGTAATTTTTCAAGCTCTTGCTCTATGCCAGGCAGACAGGCATTGTGTTAGGTCAGAGACTATAAAGGCTAGATATAAACCATAATGCCTTCCCTCAGAGAGTTTACAATCTCCTGCGGGAGGGGTGCTACAACACAGACAGAAAATTCAAAATAATTAGAAGAGAGAATGAACAATTAAGATGATGAGGGAAGGCTTCTGGTAAATGGCAGCACCTCCTGACCAAAGAGTAAGAATCTTTTGGATCTCTTCTTACAATGAGTGCCCCAAGCAGGCAACTAAATCTGCCACTACTAATGACACATTTACCCAAGTCTTTTCTGCCCTCTCTTGCCCCCCCTTCCACTTCCCCCTTCTTCCGTCTCTCTCTCTGGGATTTGTTAGCACCTTCGATGGCAGGTGAGGAATGCTCTCAAAATCTAAAGGTTTTATCCAGGTCCCCCAGGGCCCATCCTAGCCTTCCCCATCCAGTTTAACCCCTCAGTCACCAGGGCATCTGATAGACTGTGAGGAACTCAGCAGTAGGCTGGATGGGAGGAACAATGGGAGGCAGTACTGGAGACTGGTCTGAAGGGGGATTCCTAGATTGCATGTCAATTTCAAATCTTCCTGCCATTTTGATCTCTAGAATGGGTAATCAATCACTGAGGACTGCAGAGTTGGAACTGGAAGAAAACTTATTGTCCAAATCCCTATCTTCTATTTTTCTGATGAGGAAACTGGGACTTAGATTTCAGCAGCTTGCCCAAGTCTCAATGTTGCTGAGTCTAGAGTCATATTCAAATTTTATTACTTTAGAACTCTGTTTCCTGCATCTACATGGGGAAGAAAGGTAATTGCATCTTGTGCGAATTCTGATTGTTTCACCTCTTAATATCTCTGCTTTCCAATCACCTTTTAATTATTTTGAGTATGATGGTGCAGTAGATAGACCTCCAGTTCTAGAGTTAGGTGGACCTGAGTTCAAATTCAGCCTCAGACACTTATTATCTGTGTGACCCTGGGTGAGTTATTTAACCTTGTTTGCCTCAATTTTCCCTTCTATAAAATGAGCTGGAGAAGAAAACAGCAAACCACTTCAGTATCTGCCAAGAAATCTTCAGATGGGGTTCCAGAGAGTTAGACACGACCAAAACCAACTGAAAAAAAGTCTGTGTACATGCTGTATCCCCTCAGTGTAATGTAAAATTCTTGAGGAGAAGAAGTGTTTCATTTTTGTCTCTTCCTGGTTCCTGCCACAGAGGCAGACAAATATTAAGGATAGAGAGTTGTGTAATTTCACTAGTATTAAGCACTCCCAATTGTGATAGACCCCCCTCTACCAGTACAGATGGGCACCTTCTCTGCCTTAGATAGTTTCCCAGAGCACTGAGTTCCTGTGACTTGTCCAGGGTCACAGCTGGTATTTGTCACAAATAAGACTTAAATCAATTTCTTCATAGATTTGGGGTTAGGGCTGTACTCAGTCTGTCAGGCTACTTATAGTAGTTTCTTAGTAAATTATACATCATTTAATTGATTGATCTGGGATCAGAACCTGAGTTTGAATTCAGTTTTGATGCTCATTACCTCGTGACCATTGCCAAGTCATTTTTGATTCAATAAATATTTTCTGGGTGCTTAACATTTGTGGGGACCCTCTCTGGGTCTCAATTTCTTTATCTGTAAAAAGATTGGATTGCACTAGTTGATCCTGAGAGCTCTTTAGCTGTATCACCTCTGACTTGTGACTGAAATTAGTCAGCTCAGTCTAAAGTGTCAATACAAGTGAAATATACTAATTTCTCAAAAGAGAGTATTTAATTTTTTCAATTGCAAGTAAACACATACTTAACATTTCTTTTTTAAACATGAAAATATAAATTTAATCTAGCTCTCTTATGTATAGCACCTCCCCCACATGTACACATATACCTTAAAAGTAACTTGAAAAGACGTGACCATTTTTTTCATCTTTTAATCAGTTATATTGATGTGAGATCATCATCATCATCATCATCATCATCATCATCATCATTGTTATAGCATTTCTATGGCACTTTGGGATTTGCAAAACACCTTACATAGGTATGATCACCACAATATCCCTGTGAGGTTGGTGCTATTAGTATGTCTATTTTACAGATGAGGAAACTGAGGCAGAGTTTACATGACTCCCACAGTCAGCCAACTAGTAAGTACCTTAAGCTAGAAGTCTACCTGACTCAAAGTTCAGCCCTCTAGCCTCTTGCCACCTAGCTGCCTTAGATAGGTTTACTGTATTTGTAAGCCCAGACTTAACCTTCACCATATTTAGGCTAAATATTATTGTATTTGAAAAAAGGCTTATAACGATAGATTTTTATTTCTTTTTATAGATTTCTTGAAAATAGCTTTCAATAAAAAGTCAGTTAACAGACACTCATTAATGGCTTACCATGTGCTGGTGACTGCACTAAGCGCTCAGAAGATGAAGGCAAAAGAGGCATTGTTGCTATTGTTGACAATTTCTATTCTCAAGGAACTCACAGCTAAATGGGGAAGAGAACGTGCAAATAATTATGCACATGTAAGATGCAGACAGTGTAAATGGGAGGTAATCTCAGAGGGAAAGTCACTAGCCATGGAAATGGGCTGGGAGAGACTTCCAGCACAAGATAAGATTGTAGTTGCATCTTAAAAGAAGACCCAGAAACCACGAAAAGGGAAATAAATGGAGACGAGTAAGAAGACTAGAAAAGTGGAAATTCTATTTCTCCAAATCAGAATCTCAGAGTTTGAAGGGACCTCGGGGCACAGCCAAACTCTGTCTGAAGCCCTCTTTACTATATCCCTGGCAGGTGACCCCCAGAATAATTTGAAGGCAGACCTCCACTGAAAATGAAACCACCGTTCTCCTTAAGCACCCTATTCCATTCTTGGACAGCTCCACTTGTTAGAATGCTTTCCCTGACATCAAGCAGAAATCTACTTCTTTGCAACTCCCCCTTCTCTGCCTCCTTCCTCCCTATACCCATTATATTTACTTCCTCCCTCTGATGCCAAGCAGTCTTAATCCTTCTTTGAGGTCACAATCCGTCAGATACTTGCGGGAAGTTCTTTTGTTGAACCTTGGTCTGTCTAATCTCCAGAACAAGCATCATAGGGATTATATATTGAGAACTTGAGGGGACCTTAGAAGATCATTAGTTCATTTTACAGAGGAGGAAATTGAGGCTCAGAGAAAATAAATGATTTCCTCAAACTCACAAAGGTAGGAAATGCTAGGGTCAGGATTTTGACCCAGATCTAGATTCGGCACTGATTCCATCATACCCCACTTGTTGCTCATCCTTCACTTTCAAAAAGGACAAATGATGTTACAGGTGATGTCTTGACTCGTGGATGAACCAGATTTAAGTGAGGCACAGTTGCAAAAAGTAATCCACCTCACTCTCTCTTCCAGAGTCATTGACATCCAGTGGAAAGACAAGAGTGAAGATGACCATCAATGGTCTAGGATGAAGTAGATAGCCTTGGCTTCTTTGATATCTGACCAAGGTCCTGTTTCAGCTGCCTTCATGGCTATTGGAACAAATTGTTCTCATCTACCCATTCCACCAGGGGAATTCTCATAACTGGGGTAGATATCCTTCTAAATTACCAATTACCCTTTGGTTCCCCTCCACACGGTTTAGTCTATCTGCTGAGATGATTTTACTAGGATGTGGCCATTGTTCATGTTACAACTTCCTGGAGTCATCAGTGATAGTTGGGGGGCAGGTGAACATCAAAGGTGAAAGGGCAGTCCTGAAAAAGGCTTGGCAAGCCCTCCGAGTAGAGCTGTTAGTCCTCCCTGAACATCCCAAATACTCCACTTAATATAATCTTAACACACTTTCATTCTCCTGGTTTTCCTTCATTGGATGCTCTCAATTTATCAAAGAAATTCCTGAAATCTGGTTCCCAGATTGGAACCCATTTCTGCATATGCTGCCTGAGCAGGGGCAGAGGATGATGGGACCACCAAACACTTTCTCCCTGACTTCCCAGCATCAGTTCTAGATACTTCATCTCTCTTAATGTTTCCTAAGTGCATGCTTGTTTTCCCAGATGCCATATCATGAGGCTGAATGGTTTCCAGTCATAGCTACAGGACAGTGGAAAGGGTACCAGCTGTTAAATCTGGGTTCAAATCCTGGCTCTGCTAGTACTTATTTGACTTTGTACAAGTCTTTTTCCCTTCTGGCTCTTAGTTTCTTCCTCTGTAAAATGAAGGGATTGGGAAAATATGAAGGAGTTGGACTAGATGGCCTACACAATCATCTTCAGCTCATGATGTAGGATTCTGATTCTTGGCAGGTGAGCAGTGGGGTTCTTAGTGACGTCTGTGTTCCCTCATTCCTGGTGTTTCCAGAACAGAAGTGTTCTCTAATGAGATAGATAGAAAAACAGAGGTAGAGAGACAAAGAAAGACAAAGAAGACAGATAGGGAGAGAAAGACTGGGAGAGAGAGAGAGAGAGAGAGAGAGAGAGAGAGAGAGAGAGAGAGAGAGAAAGAGAGAGAAAGAGAGAGAGATTGGCAAATACAGAGACAAAGAGAGTCACATAGACAGACAGACAAAGAGACAGAAAGATAAAAACAGAGATAGACAGAGAAGAGAGTAGGATGAAAGCCCCATGGACTAAATGTTTCCTTAGAAAAACTAATTATCACATGTGAACTGCTTCCTAAATCACTGCAATATGGCATTAAAAGTCAAGCATAAGTAGGCCTCATTTTATGCTCTTTGTCCCTTAACCCCTAAGTACAGATGAGGAAACACTGTGATACAGTGGTAAGAGTGTTCTAACTTAGAGTCAGGAAAAACTTGAGTTCAGGGTCTGACCCTGACTCTTATTGGGCAAGTCACCGAATCTCAGCACCATGCCTGGCACATAGCAGGTCCTTACTACATGTTTACCGATTGACTTACCTCTCTATTTGGTAAAAAATTTGGATGACTCTACCTGAGCTGCCTCCTCACAGGGCAGTTTGGTCATGAGCATCAGAGGATATCATGTCTTCAAAGGTCTGTATAAACTTTTTGTGTGTCTCTGTGATTTCATCCATGTAGGGAAATCCTAGGGTAGAAACTCCCTCTAGCATTGCAAGTCAAGACCTACTCTGCTACTGAGAGTTTAGAGAGTTGTCTGGCATGCTTAATGCCACTTCAGAACAGAGGTCATCCTGCTTCCAGGTCCAGGTCTCTATCTGCTACATCAAACCGCTGCTTGCTATGTAAATATATTAATATATGTTTTATAAATATTTTATTACAAATTTAATCATCAACAAATATGAATGTCTAAACACACACTGAAGAACAAAAGAGGAGCTTAGTATATAAAGTCATGAATTTTTATTATGTGCCATTTAAAAAGTATATATTGAACAGAAATAAGCAAAATTTTAACATGAAAATAATTTGATTCTGTTTGGGAACTATCATTTTCAGAGAACAAAATCCATTAAGTGTATCCTTGGTGAAGTCATTGGTGACCAGATCCATAAATAGGAATTTTGGGAACATGGGAAGGGATGGAGGGGAAGAAGATGGGGTTCACTCTGGCTTGCCAGCTGGTAACTCACTATTTTCTTTTTTTTTAAGTAATTATCTCTATTTTTTGTTTTTTACATGACCAGAATTTCTCCCAATATCCCTCTTCCTCCTTATCCTAAAGAATCATCCCCTATAACAAAATAATATTTTTGAAGGAAAATAAAAAAGAGAAAAAAATAAGCAAAACCCAATCAACACAGCAGAAAAAAAGTGTGAAAATGAATACAATGTGCAAGGAAAGAGTAGGGTTGGTGAATCTTCTCATATGTCTTCCTTGGAGTCATGCTTGTTCTAGGTCATTTTTTAGCTCTCCCTTTTGATTCATTCAATCAGTCTATCGACATTTATTAAGTGCCTCTTATGTGCCAGGGACTGTGCTAAACGTTGCCAATACAAAAAGAGCCCCTCAAGAAACTTAGGATCTACTGGGAGAGACAACTGGCTAGCAAATATGTACAAAAACAAGTTATATACATGGATAAAGAGGAACTAATTAACAGAAGGAAGACACTGTAATTAAGAGGAGTTTTCTGGAAGGTTTTCTGAAGGATATGGGATTTGAGCCAGGGAAGTCAGTAGTTGGAATAGAGAACATTCCAGACATGGAGGACAGCCAAAGAGAATTCCCAAACAGGAGATGGAGTGTCTTGTTCATGGTACAGCCAGGAGTTGAACGTCACTGGGTCGAAGAGTACATGTTGGGGAGTAAAGCATAAGAAGACTGGATAGGTAAGAGGTCGTATGTGTGTGTGTGTGTGTGTGTGTGTGTGTGTGTGTGTGTGTGTATGTGTTCATTTTTTTCTCCTCTTAACTTCTCCTCCACTTGACTGTGCCTTAGGTAGTGGAGGTCTTTTTATTCTTCTCTACACTCATCATGTTTGTTATGTCTCAATAGAGTAATATTCCATGGCATTTGCACACCATAATTTGTTTAGCCATTGCCTAATCAATAGACATCTACTTTGTTTCCCAATCTTTGCAATCACACACAATGCTGATATAAACATTTTGGTGTAAAAAGGTCTTTTTTATCAGTGGACTCCTCAGTATATAAGACTAGTGGTCAAACCTCTGGGTTAAAGGATGTTGACATTTTAGTCTCTTTGTTTGCATAATTCCTAATTGTTCTCTGAAAGGTTTGCATTGATTCACAGCTCCACCAACAATGCACAAGTGTGTCTATCTTTCCACAACTCCTCCAATTTAACTTTTCCTAACTTTTGTCGTCTTTGTCATTTTTGAGAGTGTGACATGAAACAACTCAGTGTTGTTTATTTTGAAGTTCTTTTATGATTAGTGTTTTTCATCATTAGACATTCGTTAATCATTTGCAATTCTTTTAAAACTATTGGCTTTACTTACCTATTGGGGAAGGGCTTTTCATTATATTTCTCTTAATATACATTACATATTGTCTCTAAATGTACACATGTTTAATAGTTGTCTATATATTTTGGATACTAAACCCTTGTCTGAGAAATTTATTTAAAGATTTTCCCCCATTCTACAATGTCCTTTTTATTCCAGAGAACATTGATTTTGTTTGTTCAGAAGATTTCCAATTGCATGTAATAAGTTA
Source organism: Bettongia penicillata ogilbyi (assembly GCA_023548195.1). Lineage (NCBI taxonomy): Eukaryota > Metazoa > Chordata > Mammalia > Diprotodontia > Potoroidae > Bettongia > Bettongia penicillata. The sequence continues at coordinate 591,645 of JAJHZJ010000236.1, forward strand.
TTTTATCTTCTGTGATTTCCTCTATCCCTTTTTTTTGCAGGAGAATAGTAATTTGCTAACTAAACTCTGTACATTATATTCTACTGCACTCTGTTGTTTCTGTGTTACTGGAGGACAGCAAGCCCAGTCAATGCCTTCAACGTAGTCCAACTTCAATGCTCAAGAGCAAAGCCCTGTCCAACCCATGTTAGTTGCAGTTTTGTTAGCCACCCTAGAGATCTGGGGAAACTTCAGGGAACTGTCATAGAAGCTCATTCTTTTTACTTGATCTGCCTACCAAACCTGGTTACTTTCCTGGATTCTGTTAGAGGAAATCTCCCTTCCTTAATTAGTGAGAGTGCCACCTGGATGTTTACCCTCTACCTTTAATCAGTGTTATTTTTCTTCAGTCTCTTAGAGGCATTAGGGTCCTTCATGTACTTAGGTCATCATGATCCTAGAGGAGCAGTATAAGTGGCCATAAACGCCTTTTATGGGTGATTAAGGGGAGGCCCAGCTTGAGAGTTTGATAACCACCGGGCTCATTTATCACCACCATGCTCCAATGCTTGGACTGCCGTTATATGTGATAGGGGATCTGATAAGGCCAGGATGAAGCCAATAGCACAAGCACAGCCCAGGAAGGAAAGGAAACAAAGACCTTTTTCCCTGGCTCAGTGGGCATGTGAAAAGTTTGAAGGGCAACCTGGCTACCCTTGATGAGTACCACGGAAGGTCAGAGCTCTGTGGTGCATTGAGGAGAGAAATCTTTGCCAGAGGAGAGACAGAAATATCAGGCAAGCAATGATATGACTGAATACTCAGGGGTGTATTGGGAACCTTTTAAAAAAGTGTTTAAATGATAGCTTATTGATGACTTGGTTTTTTAAATACATTTTATCTATCTTTCTTTTTTTAAACATCTCTTATATTTCTCAATGTTATCCCTTTTCCTCTCCCAAAAGTCATACCTTCTAAAAGATAATAAAAAGAGGGGAAGGGTAAAGCTAACCCACATACAGAAAAAGTCTGATGGTCTACACAATAGCGTACACCTGTAGTACTCCATTTATGCAAAGAAGAAGGCGAAAGGTACCTTTTCATATCTGAGGCTGGCTAGTTGTAATGAATTACGTGAGTTTGTACTCATTCTTCTGCTATCACAAACATGACTCCTCAGAAACCAAGCATGTCCATTATAACTTTGCAACATTCACTTTTAATTGCTCTGTTTTTGTTTTTTTCCCCATTTATATTGTTGCAGTCATTGTATATGTCATTTTCTTGGTTCTATTTTACTCCATTCTGCATCAGCTCATAAATGCCATCTCATGCTTCTCTTTATATTCAGAATGTTCATTGTTTTTGCTGCACAGTAAAATTCCATAATATCCACAGACCATAATTCCTTTGACCATTTAATTAATCAATTAATGGGTATATTGATACCTTTTATTTTTCCATTACTATCACTTTCTAGATACACCAACTCTTATAGTGAATCTTTCCTTGCATCTAAGAAAAATTGTAAATGAAAACCAATCATAAATGTCAAAATTATTAAGTAAAAACAACTATATCTGAAAATATATTCAATGTTTCATAGTCATCATTTCCCACTTCTTTACCAGTCACTTTGGACGTCAGTTTCCTCATTTTTAAGATGCACTAGGGTTGAACTAGATGGATTCTATTAGTCATTTCTGACTCTCCACAAATGATCCAATGATCTTCTGATATACATTTCTTCCTTTCTTCTCCATGGCCAGCATTGTTCTTTATAATTATATAGCATTTGGCTTTATTTGCATTTACTCTATTGTTAGCATTGTGTGTTTATAGATATAGATATAGTTCTCTTAATTGAATTCTACATCAGTTCACACAAGTCTTCCTATGCTTCTCTGCATCCTACATATTTGTCATTTCTTATATAGGGAGTTGTTTTCACTTGTATCGTCTCTGGTCCTACTCTGTAATGATGTTGGTTTAACAAACACCTATAAAGTGATTTCTAGGAGAAGTGACTTCTGTACCAATAACTAGGTGTTATCTGGATACTCTTTCTCTAGTTAGCATATTTGAGCTGAGTTTTGAAAGAATTTCAGCAATCTAGAAAGCACAGAGGAAGTAGAGCATTCCAGAAATAGAGAACAACCAATGAAAAGACCTGGAGACAAGAGATGATAAGCCATGACAGTGTGGATAGAATGCCTAGTGAATGAAGAACAGCAATGTACCATAAGCCTAGAAAGCAGGCTAGAGTCTACTTGTGAAAGGGTTAAAATAGAATCAGAGGATTTTGTGTTTTATTCTTAAGACACCAGGGAGTCACTGGAGTTTCTGAAATTGGGGACTACCATGGTCAGATTTGGGCTTTAAGAATATCAATTTGGTGGCCAAGTAGATACATGGATAAATGAGACACGGCCTGACTCTAAAAGAACTGACAATCCAATATGGCAGGAGTGGAATGGGGGTGATCAAGTAAACAAATAATGATGGAACAAGATAATATAAAATTACAAAAAATGAAACATTGATAAATAGTACTATATCCTATCTTGTTTTCCAGTATTAGACTAGATTTATTAAATATATAATTAGTATATATTAATATAATGTATATTATTATAATGATATAATTATGTTATATAAATATTATTTAGAATATACTATAATAATATATTGTGTTATGAATGATATATAAATATAATTTGGTTTTATACTACTTTAAATTTTAGATTAAATCCCTTCCATATTATTTGGGTCAGTCTTTATAACACAGAAGAGAAAAAAACAGTTCAGCAAAACCAGTTGACATATCAAGTGTATCTGTCAGTATATAAAATGTTCTATATCCATACTCCTCCATATCTGCAAAGAGAGGAAGGAACATTTTTGAATTTCTTCCCTAGTGATCTAAGTGAAGATGCACTGGCTGGGGGAGGGGCTTCTTATATATAGTTTAGTGGCTCCTCTCTCTATTTGAAATTGACACTGCTTGTCTAGATGACCTCTAAGATCCTTTCCAACTTTAAATTTATGCAGGCTGCCCCCTTTAGCCCTTAGCACAGTTTCTGGCACATAGTAGGCATTTAATAAATGTTTATTGATTGGTTTTCAGTTTCAAAAAATTAGTTATCAATTTTGTATTTTGTTCTATTTCTTGTTTGGTTAAGAACACATCTCTTACTTATGGCTGTGAGAGGCATACGATCTGTGTACCTTCTAATTTTTACATAATATAACCTTTAATATTAAGAACATGTATCCATTTATAATGTTTCAAGGAGTGTAGTGTAAGATGTTGATCTAAGCCTAATTTCTGCCAGACTATTATCTAATTTTCTTTTTTGGGGGGGGGGAGGGGGAATTTGTTTTATTTTGTTTTTGTCCAATAAGGAAGTTTTCCCTAGATAATTTATGTTTTCCCCTTTATCAAACACTGGGGTATTTAGTTCTATTATTTCTGAATCTCCCCTGTTCAGTCTGTTCCGTTGATCTATCTCTCTTTAACCAGTTCCAGATGGTTTTGATGACTGCTGCTTTATAGTATAGTTTGAGGTCTGGAAGTACTATTCCCACTTTGTCCTTACTTCTTTTCATTATTTCCCTTGATATTCTAGATATTTTGTTTTTCTGAATGAATGTTGTTACTGTTTTATCAAATTCTGTAAAGTATCCCCTTGGTAATTTGATTCGTATAGCACTAAAAATGCAAATTAATTTTGGTACTATTGTGACTTTTATGACTTTGGCGCAACCTAACCATGAATGTTGCATATTCCTCTGGTTATTTAAGTTGTTTTTTATTTAAGTATTACTTTGTCATTGAATCTATACTAGTTCTTTGCGTTCTTCGGGAGGCTAAATACCTCCCGAATACCAGATATGTCGTGCATATTGTAATGATTTGGAATGAGATTTCTCTTTCTATTATTGCTTTCTTTGTTTTATTTTTATTATTTAGAAGTCTATTGATTTTTGAGGATTTATTTCATAGCCTGAAATTTTAAAAGATTTTTCTTTTCTTCTTTACATATCTTTATTCCTTTAATTTCTTTCTCTTGTCTCATTGACATTGCTAACATTTCTAGAACTATATCAAATGGAGACAAAGCATCCTGGCTTTATTCTCATATTTATTGGAAAAGGTTTCAGTGTATTTCCATGATGCTTGCTTTGGCTTTAGACAGATGCTTTTTATGATATAAAAAAGGTCCCTCTATGGCTGTACTTTCTAGGGTTTGTTGTTTTTGTTAAACATTTTAAGACAAGTTTTAAGACTTGTCTGCACTGATGCAGAATACAGTGAGGAGAACTATATATACACACAATGCTAACAATAGTGTAAATGAAAATAAACTAAATAATTGTATTTTGTTAAAGTTTTTTTCTTCATCTGTTGAGATGATCACATGGTTTTTGATGATTTGGTTTTTATATATGATTAATTATGTTGATTATTTTCTTAATGTTGAATCATCGTTGCATCCCTAATATAAATCCACTTGACCATAATGAGTAATTCCTTGGATAAATTACTGTAGTCTATTTGATAGAAATTTGTGTAAAATTTTTCAGTCAACGTTCATTAATAATATTGGCCTACCATTTTGTTTCTGTGTTTTATTTTTCCTTGATTTAGGTATATTTGTGTTATAAAAAGATTGTATTTGGGCTCTTTCTCAGTTTTTGAGCATTATTTGTGAAGTATGGGTACTAACTTCTTTAAAGTTTGATTGAGTTCTCCTGTGAATCTATCAGAATGAATAATTTCTTCCCCTCCAAACCCCACCACCCTTTGGTGGTTCCTTTAGAATTAGATCTACTTCCTTTTGCGAGATCAAGTTACTTAAGATTTCTATCCGGTATTGTGATAGTTTGGGTATTTTATATTTTTGAAGGTACATATTTGTTTGCATGTATTCTCAATTTTGTTAGTATATAACTGCGTATAATATGTTCTGATTGTTATTTTTATGTCTTCTGATTTTGCTGTGACTTCACTGTTTATTTGCTATTTTATTGAATTGATTTTATGCTCTTTTATTTTTAATCAGATTAGCTAAATGTTTGTCTTTTTAAAGAAGCATCTTCTAGTTTTTATTATTTCTGTTTTTTGTTTCTAATCTATTTTTCATTAATTTTAATATCTTCCCTTTTGCACTTATTTTGTTTTATTTGTTGATTTTCTTATAAGAATTTAATTCATTAATCTTCTTTTTCTTTGTGTTTTGTTAATGGATAATTCAAAGAATATGATTTTCCCTCTAAGGACCATTTTAGTTGCATCCCACAAATTTTAGCGTATTGTTTCATCATTGTCATTTTCTTTTATGTAGTTATTGTTTCTTTTTGTCTTTGACCCACTCATTATTAAAAATTTGAATACTATATCTCCCTTTGGGACCATATCTTTTATTTATTACCCCTGAATCAATTACTATTTTTATTTATTATGGTCTGTAATTGATGTATTGACTGCTGACGAAGTAAAGGGCATCTAGGTGTTATAGTGGACAAAGTGCTAGGACTGGAGCCAGGAAGACTCATCTCCCAGAGTTCAAATCTGACCTCAAATACTTCCTAGCTGTGGGACCCTGGGCAAGTCACTTAAGTCTGTTTGCCTCAGTTTCCTCATTTGTAAAATGAGCTGGAGAATGAAATGGCAAATCACTCCAGTATCTTTAAGAAGATGGGGTTATGAAAAGTCAGAAATGACTGAAAATGGTTGAACAGCAGAACATATTTTTTTTTGCGCTATTTCTATGCCCTAGTATATAGCCAGTTTTTAAAATAGAACTGCTATGTTTTCACTCTAGTTTCTCCAGAAATTTACTTAGTTCCATATTTTTTCTTTTGTTTACTTTTGTTAGATTTATGCTAATCTGATAGAAAGATATTGACATCTCCTGTCACTTTTGTGTTACTATCTATGTCTTCTTGAAGCTCAGATAATATTTCCTTTATGAATTTGGATGCTAAGACCTTTGGACCATATGCATTTATTAAGCATATCAATTTGTCAACTATAGTTAGTTTTAGAATAGTATGATTTTCTTGTTTGTTCCTTTTCATTTTTGAATGTTTATTTTCACTTTTTCTGACAGTAACTTCAGATTTTTTGGATTCACTTGATGCGTAGTAAATTTTTCCATCCCCTAAGTTTTGTTTTGTTTATGTCTTTGTTTTTTAAAGGTTTCTTATGAACAACAGCTTGTAAGGTTTTGCTTTTTTATGCAATCTGTCACTGTTTTTTGTTTTATTGGATTGTTTAATCCATTCACATTTAAAGTTATGAGTTAGATTTATATTTTCCACTGTCTCTAAATATTTTTCAAGTTATGATTTTTTCCCTCTTCTACTATAAACGGACAGTATAATGTTTCTTTAGTTACTTTAATCTTCTTTTCTTTTTTTTTTACTGTTCTTTAATGATCTTACAGTTTTTCAATTGATGATGAATAGATTAAGCAGAAAAAATTTGAATGTGAAAAATGAAAAAGCTGGCAACATATACACAATTACAAAAATAATGCAAATGCAGGCTAAGAACAAAAGAATTGAAATTGATAAAGCTTGGTTCTAAAGAAAAAGATACCTCCTGCACTTTTTTGCAAATACAGAGGACCACAGGCATATAAGTATGTAAACATCAGCTGTTTTCCAATACATTGGTTAGGTTTGCTAATATATTTTTTCCCTCATCAATATAAGGGATGACTCTATGGGATGCATTGGGAGAGGGATATAGTTGGAAGTGTAGGTGATATAAAAGGATAGTAATAACATTTATTTTAAAAATTAGTTTTGACTAATTTAAACAAGTGTGAAATATTGTTGATTCTACCTTTTTAATATCTCTCACATTTGCAAATTTTCTAGTCTGTATTGCTATCCTCAATTTTATGGGTGATTTTATCCCATTCATATTTATGGTTATGTTTTTCAAATATGTATTTATTTCCTTTACATCATCTTCTATTTTTCTATTCTTTTCCTCTTGCCCCTCACCTTTTAACAAAAAGTAGACTAAGTAAAAGTGAAGATATTTGCTTTATTTTTTAATCACTACTATTACATGATCTGCCCTTGTTTTATTGCTCCTTCCTCCCTCCACTTGCTCTGCCAGTATTCACAGTGTTTTATTCTTTCTTTCCTTTTAACCTCGTCTTTGTGGCCTACTCTCTAATTTTGGAGTGTCTTTTGTTATGGCTACTCCATCAGTGATCCGTCCCTACCTCTTAAACCCCAATTTCTCAACTTCCAACTTATCTGCTGGGTTTAATATATTTCTAAACCAAACTCTTTGTGGGGTATGTGTATATGTTCAAACCTCCTTTTATCATGTTCTTACCTGAAAACTATGAGCAATGTATATTGGTCTTAGATTTTTGTCTCCTTTTCTTTTTTTTTAAGGCAGCTCTATTCTCACTGTTTCTCTTCCCCTCATTCTTGATTCTGTCTTCTCATTTGTTCACCTTTTCCCTTTAGAATTTTGTCTATTTTTGCCTGTCTTGTTTTTATCTGGTTACTTATTTCTTCCTCTCTTTTTAAAAAAGTCTCCATCAAATAGACTCCCCCTTCCTCTCCTCTCCTTCAGGAAGTCCTGTACACTAGTTTTTTAAATTTTATTTTTGCACAATTTTCCAAAAGAAGATTTCCCTCACTTTCTTCATTATCCATTTTTATTTCTCCTTACTCTAGACCATCACTCTCTACTTTTTGAGCCTTCTAATCATTTGGTCTCCCTCTCTGTCTCTGTTTCTCTGTCTCTGTCTCTGTTTCTCTCTGTCTCTGTCTCTCTGTGTCTGTCACTGTCTGTCTCTGTCTCTGTCTCTATCTCTCTCTCTCTCTGTCTCTTCTCTATTCTTCATACAATCCAAGCTTCCTAGGTATCCCTTCTAGCCTTTCCTCTATAGATGCTTTCTCTCACTGCCTTGTAGAACTTACCCCTTTCTATTTTGCCTCACTTGAAGAACAACACCAGTTTTTGCAGGTGTCAGAGAGGAGACCACCGCCTTATGATATAGCACCCCTCCCTTACCAATGCCCTATCCCCTCTCTTGTTGATCTTTTTTCTACACTTGCCTGGAAATCTTCCTGTGTCCAAGTCCTCTCACTCCTTCTAGGTGATAGTTGCCTCCTTTCCAAGGACATACAGACTTTTCAGGCACCAAATCTCCCAGGTTTCATCCAATGTAAGGTTCTCATCTCTCACACTCCTAGGAGCAATCATCAGTAGAACCTCCTCCACTTCCAAAGTAAGACTTTTTCTTTTCAGCTTCTTTTCAACTTCCCCCACCCCACTTCTCACCCACTCCCCTGTAAGCTCTTCTCTTTCTGAGAACAAAGAGGTCACTTTCCCCTCAATGATTTGACCTCTGTGCAACACTAACTCCTCTCTATCCCCCTGTTCCCCTCACCACCTTTCATGTAACCTTCTATCGTGTAACATAGTACCCCAAAAGAAATATTTGCTTGTAAACAGGGTGTAGCCAGGTTCTGTCCAAAGTGCACCCTGACCACCATCCCGAATCCATCCCATATGTTCACATAGATTATTTGTGCCTGATTTGTGGTGAAGCCTTCTGAGTCCATAGTGATTAGTCCCAGTAGCACACATTGTAAATTGGCTCCAACATAGTGATGTCTTCAAGTTTACTGGTGTTTCTTTTGTCACTTTCTTATTGTTTCTGTCCTTGCCTGCTGCATTGATTTATTCACTCTCCCTGTATGTCTCTGGTTTGGTGTTCAGGAAGCAAATAACCTCTTCAGTTCTGGTTTTCTTTCTCAAAATATTTCAAACCCTTTTTTATTATGGAATATTCATCTTTGTACTGTATGGTTAAGCTCAGATTCCTAGGATAAGTCACCCTGGACTGCATTCTGAACTTCATTGACCTTCAGAACACGTTATTCCATTCCTTCTTCCTTTTCTAGGAGATATAGAATACTCTTGCATTATTCAGATGGCCTTTTCTTTGTATTTCATAGTCTTTTTTCTCCTAATGGCTTACAGAATTTGTTGTTCCTGAATTGAATTGTTAAATGTCACCAGTGGATGTCTTGGGAGTTGTAGCCTTAGGATTTTTTTTGTTTGTTTTCCTGGAAGCTATCTGTGAATTCTTTCAAGAGAAATTTCATTTTTCATGTTCAGAAATTCTGGACTGTGTTCTTCTATCATTCCCTTCATAAGAATCGTAATTTTCTGTGTCCTGTCATGTTCTTCTGGGAAACTTGTGACCACTAGGTTGTCTCTGCACATACTGTATTTGAGATCAATATGTTTTGCTTGCATGTGAGCATTTTTTTAGCATTATTGTTTTTGCCTTCTTTTCTTCTAGGTTGTCCACTTCTGTGTGTTTACATCACTATTCTCTTTTGTGTCTTTGGTGAGGACTGTCATTGCAGATTCAAGATTTTCTATTCTCATTATTTTTGTTATGCAGGATATAAATTCTGTTCTCACTGTTCTTATTTCTCTTGTAAATCACTCAGGAAAAACCCATTGTGATTCCATGTTCTGCTCCTATCCTATATCTGCTCTGTCTTGTCAAGTGCTAGATCATTTGCCTTCATTTCATAGCATTTATTCATCGAGGCTTAACTCATGTTCTAGATCTGGAAGCCTCATTTCCTTCAGTTGTTTTTGGTTTTCATGTTGAGTTATCTGCTTATGTTCAAGGTTTTTGAAATTTCTTCTTCCTAAAATCTTTGGAACTTCCAATGTTCTCCTCAGCTTATTTTCCTTATCACTCATTTCTTGACTCCTTCTCTGATTACAGTTTCCTTAAGGGTTGGATCTCAAGGCATCTCAGTCTTCTCTCATGCTGGATAATTAATGAACACCATCTCATGTCTCTGCCCCAGCAGACTTCTGGGTGGTCAGAACTGGCCCCAGGTGGGTGCTATGCTCTTTCCTTCAGGCTTAGTACTTCCAACACAAACAGGCTTTGCACTTCCAACACACACATACACACACACACACACACACACACACACACACACACACAGAGTGTCCTATCCTGGTGACCTGTTCTATTCCTTCTTTTTCTCAGGCCTGGCATTAGTGGTTCAGAGCCTGTTTTCCCCAACACTGAATGTTCAAAGCTTTTCATTCCTGGTGCTTTTGAGTTGTAACCTCCAGTAGGCCTTTGTTTCTGAAGGCTGTGGCCAAGCCGCCAGTTAAGACCAGAACAAATTTCCTCCGACTGGAGCCAGGGTCTCCATGGCACCGGAAAAAGGGGGTGGGTAAGATCTGAAGTGCAGAACTGGGTTTTGATGTAAGCCTATGTTGTATCCTCAGCTCTGCTAAGTCAACCTCACTGCTGGGAGTATGGGGGAGTGGTGCTGATTGAGCTCAGGATTAGTGAGCATCTTCCTGGGTTTATTTGTTTTTCCTTCTTTTGAATTCTGGGTGTCCTAGATCATGGAGAGACCTGAAATTGCTTTATCTTTTTGCATTATTTCTGTTTTGGAGGGGTTTGAGAGGTCAGGGGGAATGGAAAAAAATGTCTAGGCTGCCATTTTATTGCCCACCCAACCTGAAAGAACTCTCCCAATCTCTCTGGATTCCAGTACCTTCTCTCTGTTTATCTGCAGTTTATCCTATATATATATATATATATATATATATCTTATTGGTGCGTAGTTGTTTGTATGTTTCCTACCACAATAGTCTGTGAGCTCCCTGAGAGTAGGAGTGTTTTTCGCCTTTCTTTGTTTTCTCAGTACTTAGAACAAGATATTAATAATTATTTTTTTGATACACAGACTGACATAATCAGCTAATATGAAGAAAGTCCTGCACACAGAGCTCTTCTCCACATTTTCTTGTTGTGTTTGTCCTTCGTTGTCAAAGAAGACCATGCTATCAGCTTGCTCTCCAAGCAAAAGAGATTTTTTTCCCCTTGCCCCATACCTAAATGAACCAACAGGTATGGATAGTATTTAAAAAATGTGAAATTCTGGTGTGTGTGAGAAATAATTACTATCAGATGAGTCAGTTGCTCTCTGTAGGGATCTAGTCTTGGAGAATTAGACTCTGATGAATAGGAGTAGCGTGGCTTGCCACCCTCAAACTAAACCTTAAGATGTGCCTTTGGGAGACATTTTAGGGTACAATAAGGGGGCTGGTGATCTAATAGAACATGAGCTCCTTGAGGATGGGGAAGGTTTTGTCTTTGTTAACCTCCATGCTTAGCATAGTACCTAAAATATAGCAAGCTTTCAATACATGTTGAATTGTATCTCTCCACAGTAACACATACAGTCCTGTCCCTTGGAAACAAGGATTGAGCTGGGAGTTGAAGGAGGAAGGATATATAAGCTAGGAGGCAAGAAATATTTATTAAGTGTCCTAGGCACTGCACAGAGCCATGGGGAGAGAGGTAAATATAGTCCCTATCCCCAAAGAGCTTCCATTCGTATGTACATAAAAGGAGGAGATAGCATGTACATAAAAATAAATGTGTAAAATACATTAGGTGGAGCAGGTAGAACCTGGCTGAAAAGAGCAGATGCAGAATGATAGGGCTTGAGTTTGAATCCTGGCTTGGCTGCTTACTCTCCTAGGGGACCTTGTTTCTTCTCCCCTCTGGACTTCATGGTCCACATCTGTAAAGTACAGATTTGGACTAAAGGGCCCCTGAGGTATCTTTCAGCTCTAAATCTATGATCTCACAATCCAATGATTAGCACCAACTAACATTTCTTAAAATGATACCATGGATACAATCCAGGGGAGGTTGAGAATTTAGCTCACGCAACTCCTGTCCTCAGGTAGTAGGAGAATAAGACATATAAGGAGATAAAGGGAAAGGGAATGGATGCATCATTTCATTGGTTCCATAGAGAATGTTGTATTGACAAAACTCGCTCCGCCAATGCAGGTTAGCACTTTCTTTATAAAGAACAGGTTTAGTCGCTTGCCACTTACTAGTTGTATGACCCTGAGCAAGTCACTTAACCCTGATTGATCTCCCCCCAAAAACAAAAACAGTAAAACTTATAGAAGAGGTCTAGTGACTTGCTCAGGGTAACATAGTGAGTTTGTGTTACAGTTGAGACCAGAACTCAGGTCTTCCTGGTTCTGAAGCTGGCCATACTATTTCTCAGCAATGTCAGGGAAATAGGGATAACTCCAACACACAATGTTATCTGATGAGTCCTTCAGAGAGATGCAAACAAAGGGTGTCAGGAGGATAGGAGGGGAAAGGTTGGTACTTCCCAGGGTTGAAGTAAAGGGGTGGTGGTGATGATGAGAATCTTCCTGGAGAAGGTGGCATCTGAGTTGGTTTTTAAAAGATATGTAGGATTATGTTTTCAGTAGATGAAGATGAGGAAGAAGAGTCTCCCAAGGTGAGAGACAAACTTGAACAAAAGTACAGAGGCAGAAAAGCCGAAGGGAAGGTCATCCAATTTGACTGGAACAAAAAATGTATGAGGGGAGGGGAAAAGTATTTATAAAGCACTTAATGTGCCAGTCTCTGTGCTAAGAACTTTACAAATGATCTCATTTGATCCTTAAAACAACTTTGGGAGGTGGTACATTGTTTTTCCCATTTTACAATTGAGGAAACTGAGGCAAACATAAGTTAAGTGACTTATCCAGGGTCACACAGCTAGTATCTGAGGATGGATTTGAACTTAGATATTCCTGACTCCAGGCCAAGTGCTCTATCCACTTTATCATCTAGCTGCCTCATGCTAGATCAAGCCTGCCTCACTCTAGGTCATGCCAGCTCAATCTTGTTTCCTTTTTTTTACTGCATAATTAAGCTAGTTATAATTAATTTAAGTAAATTATAGTTTCAGGGGAAATACTGTAGATTTCAAAAAGGTGTGTGATAAAATATCTCATGTTATTCTTTTAGAAAATAAAATGGAGAGATTTGGACTACACAGTAATAATAGTATAGTTAGATGGCTTCAGAACCAGTTGCATGCCTAGGCTCAGATAATAGCTTGATATCAACTGGAAAGAAAGTCTCTAGTGCAGCGCCCCAGGGATCTATTCTTGACCTTGTGTTTTATAATGTTTTTTATCAAGATGCTGATTCAAAGTATGGGTGAATGAATGAATGAATGAAAGAAAAATGGCATTCTACAAGTTTACCATATGCCAAGCACTGTGCTAAGCCCTAGAAATACATATAGCATCTTTGAGATGCTTATCATACTTTCAGATGGCATAGAATAGGGAAGGAGTGCTAATCTATTAGCAGAGTCAGGATCCTAAAAATTCTGCCTGTGTGACCTTGGGAAGTCACTCAATCTCTTTCCACCTTAGTTGCTCCTTTGCAAAATGATTGGTTGGACTAGATGGGCATTGAACTCCCTTCCAACTCTGAGATTCTATTTCTGAAAGATGGAGTATAGGGATGCCTGGAAGGATACTGCTGCAAGAGATAAGGCTAGTGGATGGAATAGGGAGATCAGGTTGGAGAGATGGTAGCGGGGAAAGATGGAGGAGATCTGATCCCTGACCTCGTGTGGAAAACAAGGGAGTTTCTTTTGAATCTCTTGCCCAGCACTGGACCTTGGTTCCTTAACAGGGCTTCACAAACTTCTGAGAACAAAGCTAGCATCCTCAGGGAATCTCAGAGACCAGGGCACTGTCTCTGTCAGGTAGTCAGGTAGCTGTCAGGCTGATGGACACCAGTCTGTAACCACCAGGATATTGTATGAGCTTCCTTCTGGTCATGGGGAGGACGGTTTCTATCATCCCATGAAAAAGGCTTTGGAAAGAGGCCAATGGGTGAATTGGCCAAATCCAGACAACTCTTTGGCCCAAGATCAGGTCAGCTCTTTGCACAGTGGAGCCCAGTCTCTGGCCAGCCTTCTGCAATAGTGTGTGTGTGTGTGTGTGTGTGTGTGTGTGTGTGTGTGGCTGTAAATGGACCTTGACAGACATTCGCATGTATTCACCCACGCATGTCCATGCACAAGCCTGCTGTTAGCTAAGTTCACCCAATTGGCTCACCAACTATCACCCGGAGCAGAGCACACACCTCGGTCCCAGATGGCTGCCCCCAAATCCAGCCCACTCCTGTGGCAACAGCCTCCTGGGGCCCCAACAAGATCGGTTACTTGGCTAAGGAGAGTCCAATTGTACTGGAAGTAAGCCTACAGGGTGAAGGGATAGTTTGAGAAAAAAATCTATTGTAGAACTTAATTAAGATGCAAACCACATCCTGGGGGAAGGGTAACATTTGCCCTCCCAGTGCAGTTAAGAAAGTTGGTTTCTCTGAAGAATCAGGAGCCTGAAAAGTGGGTTGTACAAACATCCACAAGAGGGGGGAAGGATTGGGGAGGGTGTAAAAGTAATTCTCCTTTTCTTGTCTCTTGGGACTGACATTCCTGGTCTTATGATACCTTGGTCAATCCTGTTTCCTCTTGTCTGTAGAGGGCAGTTTTCTAGAAGCTGGATTAAGTCACTTAACTAGGAATTGAGTTCAACAATTCCCCAGTGAATCTATGGTCTTATCCCTATGAGTATCATGACCTATCTATCTCAGTTAACCCTGATCCTTACTTACCACAATTTCACCACAAGACATCTGCCTAAAGAACATGGGGTCTTTCTCACCAGTGAGTACAGAGGGAGGGTCAAAACACAGTGAGGTAGAAGGGACCTTAGAGGCCACTGGGCCCTGTCCCTACTTGTTCCTCAATTTCCCCACGTTTTCAGTTCATCTTCTCTTCTATGTTTCTGTGAGACTATAGGATTGTAGCTTCATTGAATTAGAGTTGGTAGAGATTCCCTTATTTTACAGATAAGTAAATTGAGGCCCAGAGATGAAGTGTCTTACCCAGGTTCCAGGTAGAGTATCATGGATAAAAACCTAGAAAGGACCTCAGAGGCTCTCATTTGGGAGGGCAACTCTTATAGAGAAGGGGCCAGCCATCCTCATCAATTGCCAGACAATTGCTACATATCAGGCAAGAGAGCCAGCCCAGGAGAAGCAAAAGGTGACCTGAGGGAGAGATGGGGAGGCAACATGATGTAGTCAACCATTAACACCACCACCATCTCCTGAATCTCTTCTCAGGTCCTTGTGGAGACAGCCTAGGACCTTGAGCCTGAGAGCCTTGGGAATGGCCATGCTTTCAAGCAGTGGTCTCAGCCATCATCCTAGGAAGATACAGCCTGACCATTGCTAAAACCATGGCGTCTGAAGATCCAGAACAGAAAGCATTGCCACTATAGTTCCTGATTCCATAAAATGGCTGGACATCAGAAATTGAGGGAATTTTATCAATGGAAATAGCATAGATCATCTGTCCTGGAGTTGGGAAGACCTGAGTTCAAATCTGACCTCAGACACTTATTGGTGTGAGGATGAGACAAGACGCCAGGATCATTGGATCTCAGATTATTTGGGATAGGCTAAAGTAGGGTATAGCCAGCTAGGTGGCACAGTGGATACAGTGACAGGACTGGAGTTAGGAGGACCTGAGTTCAAATCCAACATCAGACACTTACTAGCTGTGAGGCTCTGGGCAAGTCACTTCTCGCCATTTGCCTCAGTTTCCTCATCTATAAAATGAGCTGGAGAAAGAAATAACAAACCACTCCAGTATCTTTGGCAAGAAAACCCCAAATGGGGTCACAAAGAGTTAGATGTGACTGAACAAGCACATCTTCCTTTCCTCTGCATTCTAAGGGCCATGAGACCTTTCTGTGTGACTTGCAGCTGAATTCTTCTCTATGTGCTGTTTCACCCCTTTGAGTAGGAACTCCTTGAGTAGGGACTATCTTACTCTTCTTATTAAAGTGCATTGCACACAGTAATTGCTTAATAAATGCTTTAATTCATTCATTTATCTGGTCCAATCTCCTCATTTTATGGATGAGGGAACCAAGGTCCAGAGTGGTTCATAATTTTACAGAAGTCACTGTGTAGAATTAAGTACGATAATCTAGGCTGGGTCTAACTCCAAAATCTACTCCACTCCCTCACCCCCAATACTTTCTTGAATGCCAGGGTCAGTAATGATCTTTGTCCTCTAACCTCTCAGAGCACTTCCTTTTACAACTCTTTAAGTGGACCTATTACCCAATAATGTTCATTACAGTCATTTATGTCAGTGTTATTCCCTTAATAGACTGTGAAGGCAGAGATGATGGTGTACACAAACTCTGTCACCCCCACACTTCAAAATCTTCCTCTTTCCTTTCTTTCCAGTCTTCTTACACTTTACTCTTTTGTTGTTTCGGCTGCTACTACCACTGCTGGTGATGCTATTGCTACTATCACTACTACTATTACTGTTACTCCTACTACTGCTACTACTGCTAGAACAAAGAGATGACTTGATTGATCAAATACTACTAGTACTATTAATATTACTACTGCTTCTACTACTACTATTACTACTACTATTGTTACTGCTGTTGCTACCACCACCACCACCACCACCACTACTACTACTACTGTTGCTGCTATTACTACTGCTACTACTAGTAGTACTGCTGCTGCTGCTACTGCTACTTTTTGTTGTTGTCTCAGTTGTATCTGACTCTGTGATCCCTGTTTGGGGTTGTCTTGGCAAAGACATGGCAGTGGTTTGCCTTTTCCTTCGCCAGCTCATTTTACAGATGAGGTAACTGAGGCCAACAAGTTCAAGTGACTTTTCTATGGTCAGACAGTTAATAAGTGTCTGAGTTCAAATCGGAACTCAGATCTTTCTGAGTCCAATCCCAGCACTCTATCCACTACACCACCTCACTCTACCCTACTCCAAATACTCAGATCCAGTGATACTTGCCTCCTGTCTGATCCTCACACTAGATGCTCCATCTCTTGACCCCAGACATTTTCATTGGCTGCCCCCCATGCCTACAATGCTCTCTCTCCTTATCTTTGCCTCCTGGCTTTGTTCAAGTCCCAGCTAACGTTCTGACTTCCACCAGAAGGCTTTCTTAATTCTCCTTAAGCTAACATCTTCTTTTAATAGGTTAACTCCCATTTTTCTGGCTATTTCACATTTGTATATAGTTTGCAGTGTTTTCTCCCCCATTAGGCTGTGTACTCCTTGAGAGCAGCTTTTATTTTGGCCCTTCTTTGTACCCCCAGTGTTTAGTACAGTGCCTGCCACCTAGCATGTACTTTAACAACACTCATTGACAGACTGAGAACACACAGTAGGTGCTTACTCAACAGTTTTGACTGAATCCCCCCCAATATTTCTCTGAGTTACTCTCACTATCACTGAGGTGGAGAGCTAGATGATTTGATTGATCAAAGAGGCTTTTGTCCACTGGTCCCTTCCAGAAGGGATCTCAGTCAATTCACAATCTAAGCGGACTCCACCCTACAGTCTGGTACTGAATGGTCACCCAGATACGGCTGCTATCACCCTTTTAAAAGACGCGCACATGCTCCGAAGGCAATTACAGGGCTGATTGCCAATTAGAATGATACGGACATTAATATTCTATCCTTTAAAAAAGACAAATAAGAGTTTTATGGGGAGGCCACTTGAGAAAGTTGGTGTTGATGGGTTTAAGGGTAGGTCAATAAGGCATGGCTAATTGATGAACACACTGGCAAACAGGGGCTGGCAAGGGAAGTGAGAATGGCAAATAGGATAATAGGGGCTTAATGCACTAGAACTGAGTAGCAGCACCCAGGCAGAAGTAATAGGCCAAAGGGCCAATTGAGCAAATGGGAAATAAAAATAATAGCTAGCATTTATATAGCATATTAAGGCTTGTAAAGTGCTTTACAATTATTATCCCATTTGATCCTTCCCGTGACCCTGGAAGGTAGGTGCTATTATTGTCTCCATCTTCCGGATGGGAAACTGAAGCAGAGGTAAAGTGGCTTGCTCAGGGTTATCCAATGGAGAGTCTGAGGCTGGATTTGAACTCCAGTTCCAGTGGTCTGAATAACTAATAGCCGCCCCTGAAAAGAGACCTTAGATAGCTCATCCAGAATCAGGCAGAATGGAAGTGGTGGTAGGGAACAGGAAGGGAAGCAAAGTTGTCCTTACTCTGTCAACTCAAGTCCATTCAATTCAATTTAACTCAATGACATGCATTAAGTGCCTGCTGTATATCAAGATACAAAGGTAAAAAAAATGAGGGTGGGAAGAGATAGTCCCAACCCTTAAAAGGTTAGAATTCTCCTGGGGGGTGGAAAACATACACACAGATCATAAGATCATAGAGCTAAAGTTGGAAAAGATATGTGTGGTCATCTCCAGTGCTTCTTTAACTTAAATGGAATGGGTCACAAGTGGAAAAAGTTTAAGAAGCCCTGAAAATCAAACCCCTTCATTTTACAGATGAGGAAAATGAGGCCCCGAGAAATCGAATAACTTATCTAAGATCACACAGGTACTAAGGGGTATAGCCCAGTTTAAGAAGCAGCTTTTCTGACTCCCAATCTGCCGTCCCCACCCTACAATACTGCACTTCTTTTACTGATCATACATTTTACAATGTTGTCTTCCATGCTATTGCTTTGCATGAAAGTTATTATTGCTTCACCCCACCCAGAATTTTGCCATTGCTTTTGGGTTCACCTGTAACTATAATTTTTGGAAATTGTGGAATCCTGTTCTTTGCAGCCACTGGTGTCATTGAGAAGAGCAGGGGTGTTTAAAAAGATGATCGTCTCTGTCGGGGCAGCTGAGCATTGTGGAAGGTAATCAACAATTCTTTCTCCACCTACTAGTCAACTTGATCACTTCCTGAGGAAAGTCAACAAATCAGCAAGCATTCATTAAGCACCTACTGTGTGCTGAGACTTTGCTAAGAGGAGTCAAATTGGGTTCTGGAGCCTGGCTCATAAAACTAATCCTTGCTGAGGAGTGTCAAAGAGGACAAAAAAACAGGTCATTCTAAAATGTTGTCTCCATTGCTAACCTGCAGAAATGAAGGCCTTGAATACAGTCATTGCTCTAGACAGTATTCTTCTTTCCTCCCAGTAGGTCTGTGGCAACAGGCTCCTCATTGCACCCTCTCACTTCCACCTTCTTCGGTGGTGTCTCCCTTCTCCAGTCTGTCCTGCATTTAGCTGTCAAATTATAGAACTAAAATCATAGGTCTGACTGTTTCTCCCCTGCCCAATGAGCTTCCACAGCTCCTCATGGGCTTTAGGATACAATTGGAATTCCCCCATTTGACATTTAAAGTCCTTTTCCATCTAGTTCCATCTGATCTCTCCAGGTATATGGCTCAATACCCCTCCTTACTCCTCATTCCAACAAATTCAGCCTTGCATGTGGCATTCATTCCCCTAATGTCTCTGGGCCTTGCCATAATCTTTTCCCATGTGTGGATTGTTCTCACCTCTGCCTCTCAGAATCCTGAGTGCTCTGTGAGATGCATTTCAAAGGCAGCCTTATAAATATTTCCCTTCCCTAACTTAATCAATCAATCAATCTGCATTGATTAAGGATCTGTTATGTGGCAGGCATGCCACTAGGTGCCAGGGACAGAAAGACAACTGCAAAAAGATCTTTCACCTCAAGGAATGACAGATTTGCTTTTGTATTGTTAGGTCATTTTCAGTCCTGTCCAATTCTCTATGACCCTATTGGGGGTTTTCTTGGCAGAGATACTGGAATGGTTTGCCATTTCCTTTTCCAGTTCATTTTACAGATGAGGAAACTGAGATAAATAGGGTTAAGTGACTTGCCCAGGGTCATGCAGCTAGTGATTGTCTGAAGTGAGATTTGAACTCAGGAAGATGAGATTTCCCGACTCTAGGGCTGACGCTATCCACTATAGCACTTAGATACCCCTTATTCTGTTTTCAGTTTGGATAAATTTGTTATTTATCTGTGAACCTGGACAAATGACCATCTGACCTCTTCTTGAAGGCCTCCAGGGAGCTGTACCTCCAAAGACAATTTATTCTGCTTCGGTCAGAATTCAGGTTAGATTGTTAGAAAGTTTTCCTTACATCCAGTTTTTCCCACTCTCCAGTAGAATGTGAACTCCCTATCCCACCACTCCCAGTACAATGTAGGCAGAGGCAATTAGGTGGTGCCTGGACTCACGAAGATCTGAGTTTAAATCTAGCTTCAGATACTTATTAACTGTGTGATTCGGAGCAAGTGACTCAGGCTCTTGTCTCAGTTTCAACTACCTGCCTTAGTTTCCTCATCTGTAAAATGGGGATAATAATGACACCTACATTTCAGGTTGTTTTGAGGATCAAATGAGGTAGCATTTGTAAACCTTTACTACTTAGAGTGCTACATAGTTACTAGTAATTGTATTAATAATGGATTTTCCAGTAGAGTAGAGAATATTCTATTTTATTTCTTTGTATTCATTATTGCTTGGTACATTGTAGATGCTTAACAAATGTTCATGAAATTGAATTAAATGTATCATTTGCCCAAAAATCCCAGGCTACATCCTGAATTCTGCACTAGATAAGCCTGGAAGTTGCTGGCAGTCTCCAAACTATGATTTCTTTCCCTCCTTTGAACTTCCAGTCTTGCATTGTAGTGAGTAGGGGGGAGATTTCTTCTCTGAGCTCTTCCTAACTCTGAGATTCCATCATTCTGTTATCATTTAAGGTATATCCCTTCCAGAGCTAAGTCATGAATCCCATCCCACTAAGTCTCAGTAATATCTATGAAATCAAAGTTCCCTTTTGGCATTAAAATCTTGTCTTTACCTGGCATGTTATCAAGACTCTGTGAATATGAATATGGGATGTATCTGCTTGTAAGAAAAGCAGGTGCTGAGGTAAGTCTACCTTGACAGTTTACTGGTTTGGGGCAAATGTGCCTCAGTGTTCTAAGAAGCAATTACTGAGTTAAGTCTGAGTTCTGAGATAGCACTTGTTCATTTGCACATGACAGGCTGTAGGACCTTAAAGCAAATGGAGAACTCAGTCTTCTTTAGTGGTATGCGTATGAAGA